>MU278359.1:0-542249 GCA_022385755.1 Trametopsis cervina | reverse complement strand
TTTAGCAGTCATCAATGATAGTATAACAAATTTACAAACCAGACTTCAATTAGTCATCAAGGACCCCAGATACCCTATGATGCAATATTATTCTGTGGTCTACCAAGCTATTATATAGGTCTCCCAGATCAGCCCAGGGCAATCTACCAGAAAGCTCAAAGCGCCCACCTGGTTAATCCTAAGCTGCTGTAGGTGACCCAAGTTACTAAGGGGGGGTGCAATTAGCAGCCTCCACATATAGACGACATGAGGGCTATTAGCACCTTGTCCCAGTAGCCTGATGAGTGGTATCACTCGGTCTGAACGAGCACAACCTATTAGGACGGCAGAGTCAACACGACCACCGGATCAGCAGAGAGCACGTTCACGCAACAAATCCTGCACTGACGTTCAGGTCAACAGGGAGAAAGATAGGAGGCTGAACCAATAATACCCAAGCCATCAATAGATACGCGAACAGAGCAATGAGTTGCAGTACCCTAGACCGAGTATCCCTCACGCAGCAGTGGACGAGTCCAACATAGAATGCTGGGACTGTGGAGAACTCAAACACAAGGCAAGTAGTTCCGTGTGCAAGCATCCGAAGAAGCAATCGTTTATAAAATGCATGGAGAGAGATCCTCAGACACTAGAAAGAACACGCCCCCATCTCTCCACACAAGATGATGAATCGGGAGAGCGCTGTCATGCACCAAACTTGGTTTGGCACATGGAAGGCTGAAACAGAGCTAGAGAACATGCCGGAAGGTCACAGAACGTTCCAGGAAGATTAGAGAACATTCAAGAAAGTGATGGAACATTCTGGAAGAAATACAGAAGAGAATGGAAGCCTAGCCCTCAGGAGCCCCTAAACATGCCGAGCCGGACCTGAAACACATGGAAACAGCCTAAAGAAGAGGTTAGAAGGCTACGGAAATGACCAGAAGGCTACGGAATCATTCAGAACACTCCAGAATGTTCTATATGAGCCCTCAGAAGACACAGGGGCTACTCAAATAAGGATGCCAAGCCAGGAACGGAATGAAAGACAGAGAAAATAGGAGCAAAAAGAGAGCTAAGCCAGGAAAGGAAAGGCTTAAACGGACAAATAAGGAAAGGACCTTGACAAATGACTCAGAAGATAGGGGCAATGCCCAAAGTGACTCATCAGGGGCGCAACCCCCTGAACAGTATATAAACCCCATGTAAAGTAGCGTAGAAAGTTCCAAGTACACATTGACCCTCAGAATCTGTGCAGTCGCCCTCTACCGGAGCGTAGGCTGTGATTTACTAGGGCATTCATTCAAACCTCAGTGCGGGTTTGCTAGTCAGAGCGTTCTCTACTAGGTGAACTACACACAGCGTGTGCACAACCCCAGTCTTGTTGAAGAAGTCTCCCAGAACCAGTTTCAGTATCAGCATTCCCAGCGTCAGCGTTTCGGCAATCTCCCTTCCAGAAGTGAGAGTAGGCAGTGCCTCTGCACTCTTAACTTACCCCCTGTCAACATCTACAGTACAAGTGCCTGCACCCTCAGTCTAGGCTCTTGCATTGTACACCACTGCCCACACCCATTACCATCTATAGCTAGGGACTTTGAACGTACAGTTCAGGTTCTTTATCTATACATCGGTTACCCCTTCAGCCCTTTGGTGGACAACAGCGCCAGAGTTAGCTTGAATCTATCAGTTTCCTAGCTTCACACGGAACACAATAATACCCAACGAACGACTGAGACAGCTCGACCTAACGTCTGGTCCAGTGAACCTCAGCAGAGTGACCTGCGTTGCTGCATCACAAAGGCGTCTCACTTTGTTTGAGCCCTTTTCAGCCCAGTCACACATCTGGTACGACAGCGCACGCTGGAAACTGCAGACGAGCAGCAACCACTAAAGGGTCACCACTATGAAGGAGACTACCTGGCAGAAGGGTATGACGAATACCAAGAGGGCACGGAGAACGAAGAGGATGAGGCGAGCCATTTAGATTTCCATATGATGCACGCCAACCACTCCAGCACCGATGAAGAGGTCTCATACTGGGAGGCAGTAGAGGATCTCGACCTCAGTGCACTCATGCTGGGCTCTGCCACGGGTGCTGAGCTCCTCGCGGAAAGTGAACATGGAGCTATAGTGCCGCACAATTTGGAGGCGGACCTATAGCAAGAACATAAACGGCTCAGCCAGGCAGTGCGATACCTTCATGCCTTGGCATCCACTGTTGAACGGCAGGCTGACAGAATGGTTCATATGATGTTCCCTATAAACTCTCTGCCTGCTCACCCACTAGTAATGCACACCTCCAACATCCCTTGGCCAGACCCATGCCCTCTCGCACTCACAATGGTGGCAGAACAATTCACTCACATGGTACAGCGATTATTGGAAAGGGTATACGACCAACAGGCGGTACTACGCCGCCTTCAAGTGGACATCCTTAGTGAACATCTGTCGAGGGCAAGTTTATGGATGTGGGTGCAACGTGCCCTTATAAAAGAACACGCTCGCCAAGCACGGTGGGCTGCACACATCTGCCTTCATGAAGATAGTCCCCAGGAGTATGGGCCCCCTGTCATATATACCGACGCCTCCATTGATACAGAGGCTTAGGATGGCACAGGGAGCACCCCCAGGGCACATCAGCACTATGAGATGACCCTGATTGCCAACGATAAGGTACGCTCCATTGAACCCGCCTACCTACGAGCGATGGCTGGCAGTGGAGCACAGCACATATTGATGTGGGTGACTAGCACTGCTAAGCCATGTCTCATACAGCCATCCCAATGTGTCACTATTACCGGTGCGCTGAAGGGCCTCAAGGCTAAAATACTGATCGACTCAGGCTTCTCTATCAACGCGGTCAGCCCCGCCTTTGTCGCCCTGTCACAGGTCGAAGTATTTCCCCTCGACGACCCCATCGGCCTACAACTTGGATATGTCGGCAGTCGATCAAAAATAAACTTTGGATGTCACACGTCCCTCACCATTAAGGCACGTTCGTTCAACACGTACCTCGATGTGGTCAATCTAGACCACTATGACATGGTCTTGGGGATCTCATTCCTCACCGTGCACAGCGCGGAACTGCGGTTTCAGCCACGAGGGCTGACTCTAGAGGGAAAACCGGTGGTGGTATTAAGGTGAAAGGGAATACTCGGTAGCAACCAAGAAGGGGAAACCTACTATCTTGAGAGTTCCACCCCTCGCTTTTCAACGAGCAGCCCCAAAATAACTATCAAGGTCACAAAGGGCCACAGGTGAATGCTCCGACCACACATCAACCGAAGCAACTGTAGCCACAACGACGCAACCAGCCCGCATCAAGGATAAACAACGGAATATAGCATATACAGAATACAAGATTTCAGTACTATGAGACTAGTGGCTACATACATATAAAGATATAATGTCAGGAGTGCCAGAGGAATTGCCTCCGTTTAGAGAAATAAACCATAATATCCCACTAATAGACAATACAAAATCATACAAATATTACCTCCCGAAATGCCCAGACGCACTCAAACCCCAGTTGTTAGATAAAATGGCTTGGTACGAATGAGCAGGATGGTGGATCTCAGAAAATGTGCTGCAAGCAATGCCAACGATGTGCATTGTAAAGAAGAATGGGAAAATATGCACTGTCTTCGACTGTAGGCAGTGCAACGAAAATACAATACACAACGTATCTCCCTTCTCATACCAGGAGCAGATACGGCTAGACGTTGCAAGAGCAAGTATCAATCAAAGATAGACTTGTCCGACACATATGAGCAGATCCGCATTTTGTCAGACGATGTATGGAAGACGGCATTTGCGACCGTCTATGGGACTCAGCATGGTCATGCAGCAGGGAGATTGCAATGCACCGTCTACCTTTCAAAGGTTAATGACATATACATTCCGCAACTTCATAGGACACTTTGTGCATATGTATATGGAAGATATATTCGTCTTTTCAAACACTATTAGAGAACATGAAGATCACCTACATGGAGTATTCTCGACATTGAAGAGCATTCACTTATATCTCAAAGAGAGTAAAGTCATGCTATATGCCAAATCTATAGAGTGTCTAGGACACGTAATCAATGACTGTGGATTACATACTGACTCAGACAAAATGAGCAAAGTCCGCAACTGGAGGATGCCCTGTGACTACGGGGACATCCAACGATTCCTAGGTTTGATACAATACCTAGCTACATTCATGCTAGACGTATCCATGTACACTGAACCACTAGCTGAAATCACACGTAATGGACACGCTTTCAAATGGAGACCAATACATCAGAAATGCTTTGAATCTATTAAAGCATTAGCGTGTAAAGTCCCAATCCTTCGCTCTATTGATCCATCAACAGGAGAGACTATATGGGTTATATGTGACGCCTCCGTAACGGGGGTCAGGGCATTATACGGGCAAGGGCCAGACTGGGAGACATGCAGACTCATGAGGTTTATGTCGAAAAAGTTCACTACGGCTCAGCACACATACAGAGTCTTCAAACTAGAGACTATTGCTATTTTAGAAGCACTTCTGAAATGAGAGGACAAATTGCTGGGGTACCCAATAACTATAGTCACCGATCACAAGGCACTAGAGTTCTTCAAAACTCAAGGACAATTGTCCCCTCGTCAGACCCGATGGATGGAGTTTCTGGAGAGATTCGAGTACATCATCAAGTACATACAGGGTGTCCTGAATAAAGTCTCTGATTGTTTCTCCAGATACTTCGAAAACGATAGAGATGGGGAGAAACATATCTACGACGATTATGTCAATGCGGATGCAAAGTTCGACCCTGAAGGGGAAGAACTACCTACCGAGCACAAACGAGAACTTCTACAACTCCGCAAGGAGATTAAGAGGTTACATAGCCAACGAGTAAGTGGGAATGATTCAGAAGAACACACATGGGAAGCAGAAGAGCTCTATGACAACAGAGAGGACCCACGCCTCATGGAACCTCCAAAGACAAAGCCCCACTCCCTGAGCTTATCTCGAATGCGGCTGAGTGGCACTCAGAACTCACAGAGGGATACGCCGAGAACACCCTATTCAGTAAAGTGCAACGCTCGATCGGCGAGCACCCATCCTTCATGGAGAAAGACGGAGTACTATGGACGAGGAATCGCATGGACACAGAAGTGATATGCGTGCCCCGCAGAAAGAAAGGGAAGGAATCTATCACTGGGCAAATTATCAATGCCGCACACACAACCCTCGGACACTTCGGACACTGGAAAATGTCAGACTACATCTGTAGGTGGTATTGGTGGCCAGGACTAGGACGGGAGGTGGAGAAATTCTGTGCAAGCTGTGATATCTGTCAAACCACCAAGACATTGAGCCAGATGCCTGCGGGACTCCTGCATTTGCTGCCAATCTCGGTACAACCTTGGTCTTCAATAGCCATGGACTTCCTAGGTCCATTCCCGCGCAGCAGGGGCTATGACTACCTGTGAGTTGTTATATGCAGACTTACTGTACAGGTCCACTTAATCCCCGTCACCACTAAAGTGACTGCGTCTGAGCTAGCATGGCTGTATGTCAAAGAAATTGTTTGCCTTCACGGAATCGCGGACTCCATCATGTCTGACCATGATTCTAAATTCATATCCAAGTTTTGGCAAGAGACTCACTGTCTTCCTGGCACAAGGCTCCTTATATCTACTGTCTTCCACCCCCAAACAGATAGCGTCACTGAACAAGTGAACAGATCTATATCTCAGATACTTCGAGGGATGATGCGTTCAGACCAGACTGACTGGGTGGAGAAGCTACCCATTGTGGAGTTTGCTTTGAATTCCATGGTCAGCAGCACTACAGGATTCACCCCTTTCGAATTGAATAACGGACACCTCCTACGCATGATCACCTCGATACCCGTTTTGGAGATGCCAGGGGTGCAGCAATTCACGATGCAGGTCATGGAGCATCTGGAGCAAGCCCGCAACCACATAATAGAGAATTGGACACTCCAGACATACTATGCAAATGAAAGAAGGAGGGACAAAAATGTTAAGGGCGGCAAATGGCAGCCTATCACGGAAGGTAAACTGGTGTATCTGTCCACCGCCAACCTTCAACTCCCTCACAGTCAAGCAAAGAAACTCCTACCTAAGTTCATTGGACCTTACTCCGTCCTCAAGGCTTTCCCTCGGACGTCTATGTATCAACTGGACTTGCCAGACGACCAAAAAGTACGTCGCGTGCACAGCACCTTTCACATCAGCCACCTTAGATGCTACAAACCTAACGACAATGCAATATTCCCCGAATGCACTACGATGACCCCATACAACATGGGTATGTACGCCAAAAAAGAGTATCACGTTGACGAAATTGTCGACCACTACCACAATGGGCGAACCCTAAAATTCAAGGTATGGTGAAACTTGGAAGACATAACCTGGGAGCCTTTAGAACATGTCAACGCCGCTCACGCCCTAGACTTATACCTGGAACCACAGGGTGTATCTTCAGTGTCCCACCTCCCATAATATAATTCAGTAAATACATACAAAATAAAGAAATAAAACAAATAGACAAAAGATATTTGTAACACATATAGATAGCAGGGAAACCTGACATCACATTAAATGTAGAGTACAATGACAAACAACACAGAAAACAATACAACAAGCGTCAAAAAATCATAGATAAGATAAAACCATTACAGAATTTGATTAGATTAGATCTCCATAGATTAGATTTCCCTTTATCTTAGACCCACCAAACTGATAGCGCCCACTCCCACGTGCAGCGCGCACTCAACCTTCTTTTCTCACCTTTCCTTTCATCTCTTTTCTTTCTGCCATCATGCACACTCTTGCCACCCTCGCCCCGCTACCTGCTTGGTAACATAGAGTACTTCCTCCATACACTTGATCACATCGAGCAGCATCTGCAACATGCCCACCTTCAGTGCTCGACATTGCACATGGTCGCATGGCTGTTTCCGCACGCACACCTCAGATGCGAGCCATCAGCGCCATCACAAACGGTCCATCAACCACTCTCGCTCGGTATCATTGAGCATCAGTCCTCGTTGCAGGCAACATGTGTTGTCTCCGTCTCCACGTCGTCGCCGCTCGATATCTTCGAGCCCCTGTCGTCAGAGCCGGAGTCATGCCCGTCACTGCTCAGCATCATCGAGCACTGCATGCGCGCCACGGGTGACCGCGCCATCATGGAAATACGTGCCCGCCACGTGCGTCGTGCTGCACGATGCCAGCTACACACAATGCAGCAACTGGCTTGGGCACAGGCTGACAAGTGACATGGGCAGTAGCTGGGACACAGTGTGTGACGCGGAGGAAGACGACTGGATCTGCTATTTGGCTGATCGCGGTTTCATCTCCCTGAACAAGATGCAGGCCACCATTGACCGCGCACGCACGGAATGGGACTTAGTGGCACAACCTCAAGCACATGAGTTAACCCTGGCGCAGCCTACGAACGCACTGACTATGCCACACCCCCGGCGCAAGTGGTGGCACCGCCCGTCCTCCCTCCATCTAGTGTGCCTGCTCCTACATATGACAATGAGGTCGCTGATCTGCCAGCCCAAGTGACGTATTTGGAGTGCGTGATGGAGCAGATGCAGCGCGCACTCGCGGCGAGGGGTGACACTCACCCTAACACCTGGTCCAACTCAGCGGCGGCATTCATGGATGACGAGCTACACGTCAAGATCGGCTTGTACATCCTCTCGAGCACTGTCTACTCGCGTGAGGATGAATATGACGAGGAGGATCCCGCGGTGGAGCGCTGTCGACGGTATAAATCCGCCATGAAGTGTGAACGTACCTGGGCCTGACGTACGGAGAGTGAAGACTTTTACTCAACTTCCCCTTCCCTGTCAGGTAAAGGGAAAGGCAAGGATGTAGCACAACCTTTGCAAGAGCGCATATCATTCTCGGGGGAGCAACCACACCAGCTAGGGGAGACACACCTTCCAGACACCAGTACTATGGATGTGGATCGAGACACATCGCTTGGCCCCTCCCTCTCGTCTCACATCTCTCACCCATCCCCACTGGCAGAACCGATGGACGTTCAATTACCAGACTGACCACTGGTGGTGTTACCGCAGAGAGTCCTAGGAACAAACAAGTAGATGCCCCGTTTGTGACAGACATCATACAAAACTACTTCCACAAATACGACAACGACAGGAGGCCCATCCCCCTCACAGAAAAGTAGCCGGGCAAATTCAAAATTGTATATGAACAGCTTATTAACCTCGGACAAGAATTTCCCCCGTCCCCACCAGAGGTAGAACATCTCAACCCATTCACAGGACAAGAATGGACACTGCAGGAGGTCCTTTTCTACCCACGAGGCATTCCCAATTGGCCGTCAATTGGCACCAGCAAAATCTCTAAAGCAGAGAGAATAGGGTTTCCAATAGGCACGACCTCCATGGTAGGAGAAAAATACGACAGGAGGATCAATGGGAATCGGCCACATCACGAGAAGGATGTTCACCTTGTCAGGGATATGGATCGGTCGCGGCGACTATTACCATGGACAATGATAGAAACACGAGATGCGTGAAACATGCCCCAAAGCATGTCAGAAGCAGAGGTACTGTGCTTCGTAGCCCGAATGGCATGCAACCTAATGGCATGGGAACACTGGACAAAAGTTGTAGCTTGGGCCAATCGCATTCTGGTGGAGGCTCGAAACGACATCCACCACTCTATCCTCAGGCGTCCCATGACGCACCTCTTGTGGGCTGAGTGAGTTGAGCCACAGACCAAAGCCCATAGACAAAAGGCATATGACCGTATCAAACAAAAACGATGGACCGCGAAGAGGGTTGGATACTCAACAGGCACCTGCTCCTGAGGATGGTCTACAAGTGCACGTCAATCTACTCGGCCTCCAGCCAAAGAAGACATTCATTTGCACACAGATACTGGTCACAGCGAGGAACGCGCGGAGGAATTGGAGGACAGTGAATGGGGAGATATGAGGATGGACGGCCCATTCCCAGATTTACAAATGTAAGTATGTACGCACCTTTACTATTGACTTCACCCCTGGGTTTCGTCTGGGGGGAATGTATAAGGGAGATGTAGCACGGGCTAGGGTTGGACTGAGTACTTGGGCATTGGCCAGTAGAATCGTAGATCTAGGTACTGTACAACTCTAGATCTAGGCACTGTACAGCTCTAGATCTACATATATACGTGGGAGATCTCTGTAGGAGATCTCCACCTTTTACTTTACTCCTGTACACCTTGTAGGTTCCAAATAGATTCAGTCAAACTTACATCAGCAGGGAACGTAAGGATTTGAGGGCAAACACTTACAATTTGTTATTGAATAAGCAATGCTTACTGACTGAAATAGGCACTCATATTTGACCACTCCAGAAGGTATAGTACACTGTGTTAGAATCAACACTAACAGTATTGCTTGAAAATCAAAGTCTCTAGAGCCAAAATAAACTTGCCCAAATGCGGAAATATGGTCTCAATTTCGATGTTTTGACAGTATTTTGCACTTTCTAAGCTCAATAATGCAGCTACAGCAAAACTGCTTATAGCAATGACATCAAATTAGCTAAGCGGACGTTTTCCACATTTGGAAGTGGTTTTCTTACGGTCAATAAATTGACTGTACAGCTTCAAATAAAATCCAGAAAAATCCGGAAAAATCACATTAAAGTTTTTACAGTCTATAGAGCCATTTATACATCTTCATTTGCACTTCTACAGTCATGACGCTCTTAAAATGTGATGTTTTGACTATGTTTCAAACTTTCTGAGCTTAGTAATATAGCTACAGCAAAATGGTTTGTAGTGATGACATCAGATTGCATGAGCACACATTTTTCACATTGGGACATCTTTTTCCCACAGTCTATCAATTGACTGTAAAGTAATCATTTTTATCCATAAAAAAGTAGAAACAGTTGCTTGATTTGCTGGAAATATCTTAAGACACTTGGTGAGCAGGCCGGCAAGCGGCAGGTTACGATTCCTGAGGCCTTTATATGTCATAAAATATATGCAATACATCAATCAACTGTTTTGGTTTAGAATACAGCAACTTTTCTGCTTTTTTTATGGATCCAAATGATCTGATAGTGAAAAAACACACATTATGTAATGTGTTACCCACTATCAAAGTAATTTGAAAGGTCACATAACTATAACTATGTATTAAAAGGACTCATAAAGGACTTTAAAGATTGTATGAAATTTATGGGAATTTTTTGAAATTGATTTAAGACTTCACAGCTGATTTATAAGCTGTGGGAAAAGGACTTCCAAATGTGGAAAATGTGCACTTATGTAATCTGATGTCATTACTACAAACCATTTTGCTGTAGCTATATTATTAAGCTCAGAAAGTGCTAAACATAGCCAAAGCATGGGATTTTAAGAGTGTCATGACTTTAGAAGTGCAAATAAAGATATATGAATGGTTCTATAGGCTGTTCAGAGTTTAATGTGATTTTTCCGGATTTTTCTGGATTTTATTTGGAGCTCTACAGTCAATTTATTGACCGTGGGAAAACCACTTCCAAATGTGGAAAACGTCCGCTTAGCTAATCTGATGTCATTGCTACGCTGTAGCTGCATTATTGAGCTCAGAAAGTGCAAAATACTGCCAAAACATCGAAATTGAGACCATATTTCCGCATTTGGGCAAGTTTATTTTGGCCCTAGAGACTTCAATTTTTCCGCAATACTGTTAGTGTTGATTCTAACACAGTGTACTATACCATGGGTACCTTCTGGAGGGGTCAAATATGGGCGCCTATTTCGGTCAGTAAGCATTGCTTATCCAGTAACAAATGTTACTTACTCCATTTACTTATTTGTAATAAATTATATATACTTAATAACAAGTATTACTTACTCGGTAACAATGTCTACTTACTTAATAACAACTTCTGTTTACTTGATAACAGTCTCTACTTACTTGATAACAAGTTCTACTTACTTAGTAATAACTTCTACTTACTGCATAATATACCTCCACTTACTCAATAACAAACCTTTACTTACCCAGTAACAACTTTTGTTTATCCAGTAATACAGTAGTAGTTACTTATTAACAAATGCTTCATACTGATACTGACTTGATTTACATCACTCTGTTACTGTGTCTGCATAGCCCAGTGGTTTACTGACCTTGTTTTGTTCAGTCCCAAGGCTGCTGGTTCAACTCCGGCTCAGTCCAGTGAATTGACCTAAGTATGTTTACATCACATCGTGTCGAAGCGCCAGCATGTTGGCGCTTCGACATGAGCTGAGGGCATTAGGATGATACTGGCAGTCTCTGTTTGGGCTTATTTGGTCTTTTTGGGCCTGTTTTCGCTAAAAACAGCTGTAGAGCCTCCAATAAAATCTGGACAAATATGGAACAATCACCAGAAATTCTGGAAGGCTTAGTAACCCCATGTCACATGATCACATTACTCTCCCACGGTCATGTGATCTCACAAATTGCATTCTTTTGCAAACAAATGCACAAAATGCTTTCTACAGAGTTTAATAAAATGTGGCAAAATGCACTAAAATTAGAACACATTATGTAATACATGTGATCATATGTCTGAGATGTTACATAGCTGTTATAGCTTGAGTATTGAATCAAAGGCAGACATGTAAAGGTGTAGACAGGCCATGGGAGTTTGACTTCCCAAGATAGAAGGTGTGCGCTTATCTAATCTGATCCTCCTACTATGTACGGCATTGCTGTAGCTGCATTATTTTAAGCTCAGAAAACACAAAATACTCGAAAAACATTGACAATGCAATCACTTATGGTCCATAGAACAACACTAAGGCATAGAATACACTTCAGATGAGGGGGGCTCTTCAATATAAGTGTTTTATGAGCCAAACCGAGTCCCATCAAAGTTGGGCGCATATTTCCCAAAAAGGGCATATGTGTTTCTCATCTTCTGCTCTCAATTCTGCATGGTTTCCTTAATAAAGGTGACCACAGTGTAGCTCACTGTCATGGCTACATGTGGATATATAATTTGTCGAGAAACTCTGACATGGGGAGGCTGTAAAAATCGAGGAAGTTTTGTAGCCTCAAATAAGCGCTCAATCACACAAATTGCTAATGGGTCAATAACTGCTACTAATGCCATCAAAACCATACAAAATGGTAACAAAACATGCTTATAAAAGTGTATTCCAATCAAAATTCCCACGCATAGGGACAAAAATGTCACTGTTGCAAGATGTCAATGTGCCAAGTGTTATTGGAACGATTCTACTTCGTACCTCAGGAATCGTAATATAAAGGCCTCAGGAATCGTAACCTGCTGCTTGCCAGCCTGCTCACCAAGTTTGGCTGTGGTCTACCAAGCTATTCTATAGGTCTCCCAGATCAGCCTAGGGTAACCTGCTAGAAATCCCAAAGTGACCACCTGATTGATTCTAAGCTGCCGTAGGTGACCTAGGCTACTAAGAGAGGGGTGCAATTAGCAGCCACCACATATAGACAACATGAGGGCTATTAGCACCTTGTCCCAGCAGCCTGATGAGCAGTTATCTCTATATGTCATGTGATCAGTCTCTGTGACAATGATCATTGATGGCTACTATCATACACAGCATCACATGACTATGATATAAGCCTACAGTGCTGGCCACAGACAGCGTCAGAGGATTTCACCTCATATGAAACTCACATATTGACTCAGTATTTAACTGGCAGTATGTGGCACATAGCCCTTTTGTCCGAGTTAGCTTGTCCATCAGTCTGGATGGACATCCCAATTAGCTTACTAACGTAGGAGGTCCAGGTGAGGTTGAGGCAAATCTTTCCGTACCCAAATATTTCGAGGGTTCCGCAGTGATTGGCGCCTGTCAGCCGGGGCGGTCTCTCACCGGTAGCGCTTATCTGAGCTGAGCAAGCGGTATGGAGAACACAGTCCACGACGAATGAACGAGCGTGAACCGTCATTCTCAACAGATGGTTAGTTCATTTCATGCGCACTACTCACAATGAAGCTGATCAAGGCTTTTGGCAGACTAACCAGCCATTTTCTGATGAACTTCGTCAAGTAAGGCAAATTCTCGCGTTGAAGGAAAATGAGGACACGTGGGACGCCATCTCCGGTGCTCTGGCCACGCTCAAAGCTGTCGTAGAACGCGAGTCGGCTCATTTACCGCGAGACGTGGTAGTAACATTGCGCTCGCTATCTCAAGAGATAAATGCCGCTGCAATGTCTGAAAGGTCTCGCCTTTCACGCATTGCCGTCGATGTCTTGACAGTTTCCGCCTCGGAGCTGGGAAGATCGTTCGACCCACTGCTTTCGATTTTCGTACCAACGTTATTAACTTTGTCATCGCGCACAAATAAGGTATTCGCAAGCCATGCTAGAGTGTGCTTGAATACCATCATCTCCTCGACCCAGTCACCACACATCCTTCCCTTCTTGGTACAGAACGTGGAGGATAGATCAACGTCCCTACGGTTCACTGTAGCTGAAGCCGCGCTGACATGCCTTAATAGCGTGAATCCCCCCGACTTGCGGAGGGTGGATCGTGCCAAAGAAGTAGAGATACTGGTCAAGGTCACCGCCACGGATGCGAGTGCAGATATCAGGAGGTTGGGCCGTCAATTATTTGATGCTTACCAAGTCCTCCTTCCGGAGAGGGTTGACCAGTAGGTTTCCAGCTCCTTTTTGAGGATGTATTTTACACCGCCCATTAGCTTTACAGCCTCCCTTGCCCCTACTGTGCGAAAATATCTTGGGATAAGAACTGCTTCCAACTGCCTATCGCAATCTCTTTCCCAGCCAACGTCGCGCCCGGCTTCCGCCATGTCGTCGCACTCCGCGTCTAGCACAAATGCTATATTGTACGAAGCTTCCCAAACCTCCAATCACCTTGGCTTTAGGGCTCCGGCAGGGAACAGTGGCTTGTATGGGACACAAAATCATGCTGTATCTTCACGCCCAGATCCCTCGGCTGATCACCTCTCTCGCGGAGTTCAGAGGGCCCCCGAAAGACCAGGAACGTATGCGACATCCACCCATACTGCCAGATCCGTCTCCGTCCGACCAGTTGCACCTTCTTCCATGCTCCCCCCCAAAGTCGTGCCCAATCGACCTCCTCCACATAGCAATCCCCATCACACTGATGAATGGGAGTCCGCTGAGCTTGCCTGTGTATCTCCCGATGGTCCTTACCAGCGGCCGAAGACGGGACCTCTAAGACCTGAGCTATCCTCAACAGCTTCTCAGGCAGTAACAGATGTACCGCTGGTGCAAGACCCCGCGCAGAAACGTGCTGCAGGACCGAGACGGATTCTTCGACCTGAATTGGAAGAGAGCAATGGCGAGACCTCGGTGCCGATCAAAGGACCGGTAAGGCCCAATGGCTCCAATATGACTGGTGCAACATCCACCAAAGATGCCGTGCTCGCTCTACCTGCAGCAGGGCCCACTCAGTTCTGCAGGACACGAAGCTCGGGAAACGTACCGCCAGAGACATTCATCGCCTCATCAACCCACCGGCACCACCCGAAACCCATCACACACCCCTCGACCATCAAGGCCTCTCACCAATCTGAGAAGCAAACGAGTTCAACGGAGCCAGATAACCAGGCTGTCAGCCGTATTAATAAGCCGACTATGTCACAGCTCGCTCGAATGAAGGCGAATACTGATGCACAACGTCGAACTGAAGCAAGAAAATTGGATAAAGGCCAACCAAAGAAGACATTGAAAGGATCTGCGAAAGCAGCAACTGTGCCCAAACAACTACACCAGCCCGTAACTCCCCAAGTCGCGGAGCCTAAACCGGCCGCTGAACAAATACTCGAAGTCATCGAGCCATCCGAGATTGCACTACCTTCAAGCCCTACAAATGGTCTGCCCCAAAACCACACTGATCCGCAGTCGGTGGCGGAGCCGATAGAAGAAATTCCTGATACCTGCAAAAATATCCTCACACCAAACCCGAGTGTGATGATTGATCCTGCGACACCACCAGCCACCTCCAAACTGGCATTGTCAGCCGTAGTACAAACCCCGATCTCTGCTTTGGTGGACTCCATACGTAGCGGTTTCGTGTTCACTCCGAAACCGCCAGGCGAAGAGCCTGCGTACAGTGACACAGACGAGGAAGGGAATTTAGACAACAGCTACCTTGTACGCGATGATACGTTTCCACACACACGTCCCCTCAGTTGGGAAAGAAGGGGATCTCCTGGATCCCAATGATATGACGATGACATTGTTTGGATGTTGCGTAGAATCATGTAGTAGTTTTGCAGATAAATGCTGCCACATTTCTCTGATATGAGCCCCTTCTCAATCCTACATTCTAGGTGAGTAGTATTTCCTTGAAAGTAGACCGGTCATGACGCACCCGCTATATCTCGTGCGTATTCGTATTCTAATGTGTCAAGTACTTCCGCGACTTGGCCATCCTTCTCAATAAGATTTTTCGACCCGAAACGCTACGCTTTCGAGCGAGGAAGCCATGCTTGCGCTTACGCTTGCGTTGCGAAGGCTGATATTCCGTACCACGCGAACCGTAGCGGACTTGCTGGAGCAAGGCGAGTACTGGCGACGGTTGCAATCCCCATGGTATTATTGGTCCTCCAAAGACGCGTGTAATGCCTGAAACGACCAAAGAAGTCGTCGGGCGATGTGCGAAGGCTGACAAGGTCGACCGCCACATAACTGAGTTCGAATGGACGAGTTGCTGGCCAGGCATGGCAAACGATGCCGGTTTAACCGTCGCAGGAGCACATCTTATGAGGCGTGCAAGCTGTTGAGGGATTCGTGGCATGTCGGTGTTCTCGCCTCTGAGGTGGTCGCTGCCGTCGTGTGTGCAGCCAGACCGACCGTGACAAGGCGGCGGTCACGCGGGTCACACTTGACCTTGTTTTGGCATGCTGAGTTGAGCTCATTTCGTACAGAATACACTGCTGGTTGTCTATCAACGCTCTCTCCTTACTTGACTTTTTTTCTTTGGTCTCGTCTCGGCCGGCCGCAGGCGTCCTGCTGTCTGCCACGTCGGAACAATGTCAATCACTCCGGGCAAGCCTCGCACATCAGCTATCCCCACTCCAGGCAGAACGAGCGGCATTCCGACGCCAGGTAGACCACGTTCAGCATCTGGCGTCCACCAGTCTACAGGAACCAGTTCTACTCCAGACGATGAGTTTATCACTCGCGCATTCGCAGATGCCATCAAAGCCAACGATCCCGCAAACCATCGTTCCAGCCGCGGCGACAGTTCTCTTTCTCCATCATCGCCACACCCTCCATCTCAGTCTGGACGGCTGGACGGGGCAGGGCGACCGTCTTCCGTAGCATCTTCTTCATCTGCTGCCAGTGCCCCTACCCGTAATAAACAAGTTCCACGGCCAGCCAGCCGTAGCTCAGACGTATTCACCAGGAGTTCTAGTCGCGCAGGCAGAACGTTTGATATCGGAGACAATGTGCGGGTGGAATCCCTGGGTTTTGAGGGCATTTTAAGATTCCTCGGCGAAATTGATGGCAAAGCGGGCATATTCGCTGGGGTGGAATTGAGTAGTGGATTTGCAGGGAAAGGTAAAAATGATGGCTCGGTAAATGGGTAGGTACACTACGCTGATCTCCTTTGTTCTCTCTCTCTCATACTCTCGAAATGACAACAGGAAACGTTATTTCACATGCCCGCCGAGCTGCGGGGTCTTCATTCTGGCAAACAAACTCTCTGCCCCCACCATCAGCTACGGAAACCTTTCACGACCTTCGTCTGTTGCTTCGTCGCGTAATGGGCGCGTCACTCCCTCATTATCAGGCAGAATCACGCCTTCGTTTTCGTCTAACGTTTCAACTGGTCGCAAGACCCCTTCACATTCGTTTTCAAACGGTCGCATCACTCCCTCCTTGCCTAGTGGGCGAGTCACTCCGTCTGCGTCCACGGGTCGTGGTACCCCTGGCACTGTCATGCCTATGAACAGGGCCAGAACCATTACGGTTACTAGGAATACGGTTACTCCTAGCAAGGCGAAGCATAGTGAATCGATTATTACGCCAGGTTCGCGCGCATCGAAGTATGTCGGCGTGACTGCAAAGCAGCTGAGCAATCGCACCGCCGCATCAAGCCCCAGTCGAAAATCTGTCAACAGCCCCATCTCTTTTGGTGTTGTCTCTCCTGCACAGTCACACTCCAATACGACCTCGCCCTCACGCACGCGGACAATAAGTTCACCTTTTACCCCCAAAGCGGCTCGCACGCAAGGTATAGGCGTAGGGATACCCTCAGGGACGCCTACTCGCACCCGTACAGGTCCAGGAACACCCCGTGCGCGGCTCCCCAGTTCCGTTTCAATGCCCCCTCCTCCGTCGCCCTCCAGTGCGCTGAACAATCGTTCAGTCTCCCTCAATGACCCTAATCTCAAAGCAGACACGGATTTGGCAGCCAACGGGAAGGCTATACAAGACATGATTGGTAGTCTCATGTCCGGGAGACCTCCTTCATCTCGCCCCCCGTCCTCTGCATCCGCGGCTTCGTCCCTTTTTGCTGAACAGCAGCTGCAAATGCAGAACGAGCGCTTGCAGGCCAGATTTGACGCCCTTGAGGACGAGAATAAACGTCTTCTAGCAAAGGTTGCCACCGCCGAGTCATTTGTGGAATCACTGTCATCTCGCTTGGCAATAGCAACGAATGAACGAGACAAATCTGCCACGCGTGTAATGGAATTGGAAGGTTCTCACCGTTCCGCAGAGAGAACTATCATCGAACGTGACTCGACGATAGAATCTCTTGAGCGATTAGTGCAACAAAGTGTCATAGACATTGAGAAGGCGAAAAGCGATGGTGATACTCGTGTACGGGACATCCAGTCCAAACTCGATGACAAAGAGGCACTTGTCATACAATTGAAAGAACTGATCGACGCGAAGGAAGGGATGCAAACCGAGAACGATGCGGCCTTATCTGCTAAAAACGCGGAGATCGCATTACTAGAGAAGCGGGTACAGAAGGCATATATTGAGCTGGAGGAGGAGCGAAGAGAACTTGGGGGCCAGGTGGACGAGTTAAGGAAGGCCGGCCAGGTATCATACATGTCAGCTACTTCGCAAAATTGGCCACTAACGTTCGCGCTTCGTAGGAGACCATTGCCCTCTACGAGGAGCGCCTTAGTGCTGCAGATGCCAGAAGATATGAAATGGAGGATCTTGTCGCGTCACTTGAAGAACAGCTGCGCGTACAAGCAAGGCCTATTTCTCCTAGCACTATTGCGCGCCAAGCTGCATCCGCCGCAGAAATTGACAACGAAGCGCTGAAAGAGCAGTTACAACATCTCCAGAAGAAGATGGCGTCTCTCGAGGATGCCCTGGAGGACGCTCAAGTTTCAGCAGAAAGAGAGGAAATTGCTGTGCGAGAGCGTGTGTTGCGCTATAAGGAACGCGAGGATGGCGTGCGCAAAGAGCTTGCAGAAAGCCAGAAAGAGGTTGATCGCGTTTCCAAACTTGAGGAAAGCGCACGGATAAGAATCGACGAAATTGAGGAAGCTTTGCGTGAGAATACGGTTGCGTTGGAGAATGCACGAGCCGAGATTGAAGGCTTGCGAACCGAAGTAGCCGTAAGTACCAGTAAAGTCTCTTCCGTTGTGATCATATTGACAACATGCTTACAGGATCTAGAGGGCATAGCTGCTGCCGCAGGTAGTCCTTCCAAATCCGCAAGCCGATCTTCTGGTACCTGGAGTTCCTTCTCTCTTTGTTTGCTTTAGCTAAACATGACGCATCTCGACAGCAACCGCCACCGGTGATTCCGAGCTGCTCAGGGCAGAGAAGGCAGAGGTGATTTGTACGTTGACTGAAACTTCTCTTTTGCTGACAGTTGTCCGTAGCTGGAGAGCGCGCATAAGCTGCGCGAAGCGGAATTGACTGAACTTCGTCGAGCATTAGAAGAGCGAACCGCTCAGCTAGAAGCAATACGGAAGAAGATCCAACATGAAGCTCCCATGAACGGTTCCCAAGACCCTACAAAGCCCGTCTCTCCTTCTAGAGATTTTGCAACAGCCAAAGAAGAGATTAAGAGTCACAAAGAGGAAATCAAAGGCCATAAGTAGGTTGTGCCGTAAAGACGACGATATGAGCTAACTGCTCTCAGGCACATCATCCAAGAACTACAGAAGGAGCTCGCAAAGGAAAATCAACGGAATAAGGTATTGGAGTCTGAGAATAAGCTCCTCGTCACAGAAATCGCCCAACTACGCGAGGTGAGTATACCACCCATGTTTTCCGTCATTTAGTTCGAATTCGCTTGCAGGATATGAAGAAATTGGAGGATACCTTTGAGCAAACTCTCGTCCGTGAAGAGCAGGCCCTCGCGACGGAGGCCGATGGTATCACGCAGGAGGATAGCGCACTATTGCAGAAGTCTCTACGTGATATGAGGACAAAATACGAGGTGATTCTCTAAAATATGCCTAAACCGCCTTTGTTGATAAGTTCTATCGTAGACCGAGCTCGATCAACTTCGCAGAACAATCTCAGAGGCGGAAATGCGAAATGCGAGGACTGTGCATGATGTGAGTCCTTGGCACTACTGTGATAAGTAGGGTAAGTCAAATTAATAATAAAAATCCCAAAGTTCCACAAGGAGATCAGTGAGCTGGAGAGCCTGATTGAGACCAAGGCGAGTTCATCATATATACGAGGGGTGATCCATCCATGCTTATGTTTATTCGTCATCTAAATAGATATACCGTGAAGTACGCCAGTATTATCATAGCTGGGGTGCACCGGATACTCACGTTCTATAGGATGAGCTTGAATCCGAGATAGAACGGCTGAAGGAGCGTCTTGCAAAATCGCAGAAGAAGTCATCCAAGACGGGTCTGCCGGAAGACGCCAGATCGTCTATCTCTTCAACGTCGACTCTTGGGTCCCAACCCTCGTCAACTTCCTCCCAACCATTTCCTATTCGTCCAACGAAGCTTTCTGACGCTACTCCGTCAAACCATACGTTCGGAGAGGAGGTTTGTGAAATCTGCGAGCGACCCGGGCATGACATCTTTACTTGTGATCTACTCAAGGATGATCGCCCACTTAGCAACGCAAATCTGGTCAATCTGAAGACCCCGAAAGCCAGTGACGAGCTATACTGCGATGACTGTGAGGAGCGAGGACATACATCGGTCAACTGCCCGCATTCAATGGATGTTTTTTAAGCGCATTGCTCTTACGTACTTCTTCACGCCTTCCACCTATCCTTCTACGATACCTAACTGCCTGTTTTTCTACATTACATATACCACTCATTTGCTGCGTCCGTGCCGATCCACTCATTTGTATCCTTATTCTTTCTGTCTGGCTTCGCTACTACCTACCCTAAACTACATGTTCTCCGTTCTCGCTCCAATGCCTATATTCCCATGCATTTCATTCGCTGCCATGCTTCGGATCAGTGTACTCGTACTGTAGGGTTCTTTTGTTCAATACGTAGTCTCACGGCCCCCATTAATAATTCGAGAAACGCTGACAGAACGATGGATATTTCCAGTGCAGCTAGACAAGGAAAATTTGCGATGGTTGTTCTTACGGCCGCTATGTATACTCTTCGACAGGTAAGTATCTCAAGACTGCTCTACTCTACTTATCGAAGCCAGGCCATAGTGTTTTACAGACAAACATCATGAAGTTCGATGGGCAGGACAATGCACATTAGTCGTACGCAAAGCAGTGTGTCATCGTGCAATTGTGGGCGCGAGAGGTCGGGTTCACAGAGGGAGTACAAGCTTGTACTGTAGCTTGGAAGAGCTTGACGAAGGGATTAAGACACTGGGGTATTCACGTAAGGGAACAACTGAAGCTATACCTCCATCCAATTGAGGCTGAATTGGGGTAACCCATACCCAGTAATAATTAATGAAATGCCAAGTGAACGGGCGCGAGCTAGGAATATGTTTCTTGACAGACCAGCAAAACGACAGGTCCTCTACAGGATGTGGTATTCCTGCGCATATTGCACTAGTATATACGATAGCCTCGGAACCACACGAGCGACCCTCGCTTGCTGTCAATGATCGCTGGGGAGATTGTGTGATGACCACCACAACTGCCAAATTAGTGGGAGCGAGTGATGCCCCACATTGCACACAGGGTTGGGAGGAAGCGTCATGCAATGATGTCATAGCCCAGTCTGCTGCCAGGGCTATAAGTAGTCGAGAAATTCGCGGGCAACAATCAACCACCGTTTGACCGCCCCTTGTATCCTGCTGCCCTCTTCGTTCCTCTTCGATATCGACGACCTCAAACACGCCCAGAAAGCCTCCAAAACACAGCACTCCACAGCGATGTCTTACGCATCTGTCGCCGCCCGGAATGCCCCTCCTCCCTCTGAACAGGTGTGCCGCCCTTCTAATCATATGACACGTTGTGCTTTGCTCATTCAGCCGGCAGCCACATGCAGATCCTGCCTTGCTCACAACCGAGACACCATCGCATTTTTCCCCAGCAGATGATACCGCAAAAGTCAGCATTGTCCCTTCTGATTTCAAGACCAACCCAGAGACCATAACATCCACTGCCGACGTTCCTTTCGAACCCGCCCCAATCCCTATATCTGGTGGCATTCCTGACCACGCAAGTCGTGCTGCCAAACCTGACGGAAAGAAAGCGAAAAGCAAGGCAAAGGCGTACGCTCATGAGCTCGAAGACGAAGGCCTCCATGTTTGGGATCTTGCAAAACATCACTTGTTGCGACCAGGTGTAGCAGGCGGGCTGCTTGGTGTTGGTGCGTTCGAGCTCCAAAATCCGGAGTAATAATCCATGCTCACCCGTTTGTCATAGTCAACGTTGGCCTATTGTCTCTGGTGTCATACACGTTGTATAACAAGCCGTACCTTCGTAGAGACTCGAAAGTCCTCGCCTCAATAGTCGTCTCTACTCTCACCTTGCTCTCCGCGGAGGGTTATGCCGCCGAAAAATATCGCCAGACACCCGCTGGCCGGGAGGAGGAGAGACATGCACGCCAGGAAGGAGCAGTTCTGTACAGGGTCGCCAAAGAGAACATACTCCGTCCCGGGGTACTGGGCGGCCTTGTTGGTGCTTGTGAGTGATTCGTCGCCCGTAGATAAGTGGATGGCTGATGAATTGCGAATCGTAGTGAACACAGCCATACTCGGCACGGTCGGCTATTATTCTTACACATATTGGGATGCTCCCCGCTGGGACAGACGCGTTGTTTCCGCTGTATCTGTTGGCTTGTTTACGTTGTGGTCAGGCGAGGGGTGAGTCTCATTCAGCATCTGAAGTGCCAGTATGTTCATGACAATATTAGTTATCTCGCTGAGCGATACCGAAAGACTGCTCACTAATTCAGTTTCGCTCGTGTGTTGCTTGTTGCGAATTACACAACGTCTGTCTTTCTCTCAACTTGAAGCCTTCGCACTAGCCGCTGCAGGACCTTTGTACCAGTGTATACTACTCATTCTACTACTCGGTTTCGCTCCATTGAATTTATTGATATTACATATGCACATACATGGAATACAGAATCGCGCTTGACTGGTATGATACAGGTATCTAACGCAGAGCGTATGGGTTCTAGACGACTGGAAAGCGAGCAAACAGAGGCAGCGAAAGGAATGAGAACGAGACGGCTTACATGGACGTGCAGGACAGGGGACGAGAAATTGATGCCCTGTGGATCGTTTACAAGGGGGAATGTAGCAAAGCAGGACGGGATGCGGTACTGACAAGATCTCTTGGCGTCCAACCTTCAACTACGAAGTTCAGTGTCGCTTGACGGTGGACGTTGAGGTCAGGCTGTGGACCGCGCCTTACAGTTAACCATGACCGCACTTACTTAACTGGGATGCGATTGGCGCGCAATAACGGCAGAAGCCGAGAACTTTATTTTTTGAAGTGCTCTCTGGCCATTCCTGCACGACCGCCTCAGTCCTTTGCTTGCCATTTCGCCTCCACATCACACTCTCAGAGCAGCAAACAGTAGTGCATCATGTCTCGATTCTTCAGAAAAGCGGACGATTCCGATAGCGACAGCGAGTCTTCTTCTGAAGAGGAGCTCATGTCCAGTGAAGACGAGGCTCCCAAGCCCGCATCAGGAGCAAAGCCCGCTATGTCTCGTTTCCTGCGCAAAGCAGGCGATGACTCGGATAGCGATAGCGATGAGGAAAGTGACAGTGATGAGGAGAGCATGTCCGACGACGAGGAGAAGGGAAAGAAGAAGTCACGCTTCTTGCGGACAGAAGATACCGACGAAGATAACAGCGATGAAGATGGCGGAAAGCGCGTGGTGAAAAGTGCCCGCGACAAGCGGCTGGACGAGATGGAGGCATCTGGGAAGCAGATGGATAATGCTCTAAAGATCAACGACTGGGTAGCGATCTCAAACGGTACGTCGAGCTACTCATCTAGATCAGTGCCGCATTCAACATCGCAAGTCAGAGTTCGACAAGCTCGTCCGTATGGTACAGCGACAGCAGAATGTGTCAGAACCAGTCCCTCCATTCTATCTGCGTACGCTGGTCAACCTTGAATCCTCGCTCAATGCGGCAGTAGCCAAAGAGAAGGAAGCAAAGAAGAAAATGAATGCCAGCAACGCCCGCGCTCTTACGGCCATGAAGCAGAAAGTCAAGAAGGTCGCGAAGGAGTATGAAGCGGACATCAAGAAGTTCCAGGAGGTATGGACAGGATAGCACCACTCGCCGGACCATTATTCATGTTTTCCCAGGACCCAGAAACTGTCGAGCGTGAATACTCTGCTTTGGTCTCTGCTGATGCCCCTGCACCCAAAATCAAGAAGAAGAAAGTTGTAGAGGATGGTGATGAGGAGGGTGAGGATGACTTCACGACGGTAGGAAAGGGTGGCAAATCAATGCAATTTACGGCGGAAAGTATCTTCAAGAACCTTCAGCTGGTTCAAGAAGCTCGTGGCAAGAAAGTACGTATGCTGGACTCTTCCTTCTGCATCTTGCATATCCATAATTTCGCAGAATACGGATCGTGCGGAGCAAATCCGCATCTTGGAGAAACTTCTTGAGGTCGCAGTCACTTCCTACCAGCGCATCCGCGTGCTTTTGTCCCTTATCTCGGCTCGCTTCGATTACAACTCCTCTGTCTCGTCCTATATGCCTATCGAGCTCTGGACGCATGCTCAGAAAGAGGTTGATGAATTAATCGGCGTCATCGTTCAGGAGCCGAGTTATTCCATCCAAGAACTGACCGAAGACTACGACGAACTTGCCGAGCGTTCTCCAGAAACCGAGAAAAATAGCATCGTCGCTATTCGCGGCAGTATCATCAGCTTCGTCGATCGTTTGGATGACGAGTTTACGAAGAGCTTACAGAATATCGACCCCCATGGAACAGAGTACGTGGATCGCTTAAAAGACGAGAAGGCACTCTACTGCTCCATCTGCCGTGCACAAGCGTTGTACGAACAAACCAAAAGGGACGATGCACTCGGTCGAGTAGTAATGAGGCGGCTCGAGCACATATATTCAAAGGTATAATCGGGCTCAATCTGTTGCCTTCAGCTTTTCTCAATTCCTTTCAGCCCGATGCCGTTGTTCAGGCCCTCGAATCCGCAGTCGCCGCATCGGATATCAAACCTTCCATAGTACTTTCTCAAGATGCCACCAAGCAACTCATCCATTCGCTATGTATCCATCTTTACAAGTCCGGCAACTCCCTCCTGCGAACTCGTGCAATGCTCAGTCATATCTATCATTTCGCCCTTCACAATGATTTCCACACCTCGCGCGACATGTTGTTGATGTCCCATCTCCAAGAATCCGTCCATTCCGCTGATGTTGCCACCCAGATTCTCTATAATCGCACTGTCGTGCAGCTCGGTCTCAGTGCATTCCGTTGTGGTCTTATAAAGGAAGCACAGCAAATCTTGCAAGATATTTTTGCTACGCAAAGGGTGAAGGAGCTCCTTGCGCAAGGTGTTCATCAGCAGCGCTACCAAGTCCTGAGTCCTGAGCAGGAAAAAGCGGAACGGCAGCGTCAACTCCCCTTCCACATGCATATCAACACTGAGCTCCTTGAGGCGGCATTCCTTGTATCAAGCATGCTTGTCGAGATACCGCTACTTGCGAGCCTTGACAATGACGAGCAAAAGCGTAAAACGATATCGAAGTCGTTCCGGCGGTTGTTGGATTTTGCCGATCGTCAAGTCTTTACTGGTCCTCCAGAGAGTACTAGGGATCACATTATGCAAGCAAGTCGAGCGTTGCAGGATGGTGAATGGGAGAAATGCAGGGATCTCGTGCAGAGCATCAAAATCTGGACTCTAATGCCCGAAGCTGCGTCCGTCAAGGAGATGCTCACAAAGTAAGTCGCGCGCCACGTCCCCTTGACGAACCCTCTTTAAACACTTTCACAGACGAATCCAGGAAGAGGGCCTTCGCACATATCTTTTCACATACGCACCTCACTACAGCACTCTTTCGCTATCGCTTCTCTCGAGGACATTCTCCTTGCCACTGCGAACGGTCACGTCCATCGTCTCGAAAATGATATGGAACGAGGAACTTTCTGCTTCACTGGACCATGCGGCTACGGTAGTGGTCTTCCATAGAATAGAGATCACGCGCTCTCATCAGCTCGCGCAAGCGTTGGCTGATAAGCTCAACACGCTGGTAGAACAGAACGAAAAGGCCCTTGACCAGAAACTGGGCAATGCTGCGAATTGGAACGATCGCGGTGATGGCCAGAAGGGCGACAAACGTGGTGAACAGACGCAAGAGCGCCGCAAAGGGGGAGAACGGCGGGGGGGAATCCGTGGTACGTGCCCTATTATCTTCCCGGCTTCCTGGCCGCTGAACCAAACTTTCAAGGCGGTGCTCGCGGGGGGAGAGGTGCACGGTTTGCTCAAGGCTTGGGCAGCCAAATGGCTGGTGCGCAAAGAAGTCGTGCATAGTTTCATTCGCTGTTTGGTGCTACATGCACGGCCTGGTGTAATTTTTCACTCGCTTTCCTCATTTGCAGTGTCTATGTAACGATGCTTGTAGCAAAGAATGGCTGTATCTCTGATGTATAGGTACATTGACGTTAGTCCTTTTTATGAATCTCATGAATCACTCTCATCGCTCGAAGCACTCCCGTCGTCGTCGTCGTCACCAGATTCATGCGCTGCAGTCCAATCTGCCACTTCCAGTTTGTCGTTTCTGAATGTTTCTATTGATACAGTCAGATGACACACTAAGAGTTGTTGGTGGGTGAAGCTATACCTCCTGCATCGACTTCGTATCCTGCTTGCGTGACACATCTCGTCAATTCAGCCTTCGCACCGACCTTGGTGTTTTTGCCCAATATGCAGCCGTCTAACTTGGCCCTGTAGCAGCGCGTCAGATAATAAGTGATTGGCGAGATACGGGAACGCACCCGTCCGCAATGACACAATGATCAAGTATAACACATCCGGCGATTTTTACCATCTTTCCAATAACACAATGCTTGCCAATGACTGACTTTTTGATGCTCGTGCGCTCCTCGACTTGAGTCGTATGACCAACCATGGAGTCAGTAGATATCTGTGCTTTAGGATCAATGAGTGCTCGGCTCTCTGGGTCGGTAGGTAGGGTCCAGCTCGTTTGTACCAAGAACTGTGGGTCATGCGCCGTTAGCATTTGGTAACCGTGAATGGCTTTATAAGATGACGAACATGTCGATTGAGCTCCAAGTATGAGTGCAAGGTATTGGCTCGTGCGGCATACCCATCCGATGTGCTGTGTATAACTATTCCGACGCGTAGGCTAGCTTTGTTGTCTGCACCATCGTCAGAGTCTACCGGCGATGAAGGTGCTGTGCGTATTTCGTTTTCAGAACTTGTGATATGCGCGGAAGTTTCTGAGAAATTGTGGTGCAACGTAGCATGCTTCAGTGCTAGATTTTGTGAAGAGGAAGCGGAGGTGGGATTAAGGACTAGGAATAAGGATTGAGTGTTGTAATTTGTGACCACATATGAAGAGCGCACCTGAGCCATATTTGGCTTTTTTTCTCCTCGAGTATTGTGGCCTGCATAACCACGGGATGAACTCTTCGCGTATAGAATCGAGCCGCGATTTTTCTTGCAACACATCCAAGACTGATCTTTGGCAAACATATACATGCGAATCGATCATGTTGGAAGACAGTCTAACTTTGGGATAGCTGTGGAAAAGGTCAGGGCTTGCAGTTCGTTTATTGAGTCACCCCACAGACCTCGACAGAAGGCTCATGCTGAGTTCCATGTGTTCATCATCCCGATCTACATCGTCTGCAGTGTCTACATAGAGCAGCGTCCCTGAGGGTTCATCCCAGACGACAGGCATGGGCGTCGGTATACTATTCCATTCTTCCGTACTGCTGCCTTTCTCTGGTTTATTCCACTCGAAGAAGCAGGTCGTAGTAATGGAGCCATCGGAAGAAGCCTCCGTTCTGAACTTATCCAGAACTTTGGTCAGAAGGAACGAAGGCGATGGAACAAAATCGCACGGCAAAACAACGAAATCGTGCTTGATTTTGTGAGCAAAATGCCTGAGCACGGTACCCGTGCCCACATTGAGATCCTGAGTATCGCCATATACTTGCAGGTCGATGCGCAACGATGGAAATGCTGTTGTGGATGCATCTGACCGAATGTAATGGTTCATGGCCGCCCTGTGCACGGCAGGGCAGATCAAGAGCACCTCTGAGTGATGTTGATTAATGTGACGCCAACAGGTTCGCAAAGAATACCTCTAATTCCAGATGCCTCCAGCCAGCTTAGCGGGTAGTGTAGCATGGGCTTATTGGCTATAGGTAGCAAAGCCTTTGGACACGGCTCGTCTCCATGATTATTGGTGAGCGGTGTCAAGCTTTGGAAGTTGGGTGAGGAAGAATTAGCTTAGTAGAGCTGTGCCCACTCACTCATTGCCAAACCCAGCAAAGACTACAGCAATGAACTCTTGAACGAGAACCCTGCTAGTGGATGACTCGTCAAAGTCCATGGCCAAGTTCCCTTCCAGATCAATTTCCGTTTCCGATCAATATCTTCATCTACAAGATAAACAAATATTTATTATTGAGCTTAGTTTACACGGCGGTTATCAGGAAACATTCTACACTTGTCTACTGAACCACGACTCGGACGACCACTGTGACCACTCTTCTGCGCTGGGGCAATGACTCCTTTGTGAATGAACCAATGACTGTCCTGATTATTGCACCATCCAGTCGCTTTTCTCTCCCTACCGGGACATCTACGATCGACCACATCGGCCGCAATGCCTCACCAGCTACCTGTTCACTCACTCTACAAAAGGCTTGAAACTATAGGCAAAGGAGCATATGGATCGGTTCATAAGGGCCTGGAAATTGCGACGGATAAGGTCGTTGCTCTGAAAATCATCAATCTCGACACCGAAGACGACGATGTCGGCGACATTCAGCGAGAGGTCGCCCTTCTCACTCAACTTCGCGACGCACCTAATGTCACTCAGTATTATGGCTGTTTTCTGGATGGGCCCAGGGTGTGGATAGTCATGGAGTATGCTGAGGGGGGGAGCGTCCGTACGTTGATGAAGGCGTCCAAGGATGGGACTATAGAGGAGAAATACGTGGCAGTCATTGTTCGGGAGGTTCTCTATGGCCTTAGTTATCTGCACAAATCGGCCATCATACATCGGGATCTCAAGGCAGCCAATATTCTCATCACTGCGACCGGGAATGTCAAGATATGCGACTTCGGTGTTTCAGCATTGCTTGCGACAGCCTCTAGCAAGAGAAATACTTTGGTCGGAACGCCGCATTGGATGGCTCCTGAAGTCGCCCACGCCTCCGCCTACGATACGAAGGCAGATATCTGGAGCCTTGGTATCATGATTTACGAGATGATCAAGGGCAATGTGCCCAACTCGCACATTATGGATCAAGCAAAGCTAATCCAGATGATTCCACGCATGAAACCCCCACGACTCATTGAAGGCGAAGGTAGTAAGGAGTTGAGGGAATTTGTTGCCCATTGTTTACGCGAGTCACCAAGTGATGTGCGTGTGGATCACTGTGATTGAAGTTCTGACATTTAGCTGACACCCGGGCGTAGAGGCTGTCTGCTGAAGATCTATTGAAAACGAAATATATGAAGCCTGTCCTGAAGACTGCAGTCACATTCTTGAGAGACCTTATAGTCCGTTATGATATCTGGCGAAAGAGTGGTGGTGTACGAGCCAGTATGGCAGATCCGCTGCCTTGGGAACAAGAGGAGAGACAAGAGTATGTTTGTATGATTGAGACGCGCCTTCAATTCTCTGACCGAATATTAGACCTGAAGATGCTCAGTCGGATAATGATACAAATTCATGGGAATTTGATACAGTCCGCGCCCGTGCTTCAATTGACATTCATCAAGGCGACGAGACATTGTCGTCCTTTCCAGCGTTGGATGAGACAGGCACTCTGCATCCGACAATTCGACCGCAAATGTCGAACGTTCCTACTGCGTTGAGGATGCTCTTTCAGGATGGAGATAGTAGTGCAGATCCGTTCAAACTTCCTGGTTTCGACTCTTCTACACAGACGACTTCGAACCCATCTCTGCTTCCCCTGCCTCCCTTACTAGCACCAGCTCGAGGCAGGGGGAGATCACGAAGCGCTGCTTCATCTACACCTAGCGATCTCGAAGAAGAAGTCTTGACCGCCAAGCAGCCTACCTTTGAGTTTCCTCCGCGAACATCAACACCTCACAAGTCACACTCAACGGGCATTGCTAGTGGCTCCGAGGGCGCTGACAATCAGAAGAATTCGGTACGAGAACGTCCCCCTCCTTTGGGTGCTGGCATTCCTCGGAGCAGAGGTCCTGGACTTGACAGTGTTCTTATTCTACGTGATACACGACCAGAACATGGTATCTACGATAGTGAAGTTCCATTCTCTGAAGCCGACCAGGAAATAGCGACATTGACAGACATGCCTCCTCCCATTGTACTTTCAACATCGTCACCGGAGAGGTTATCGCCACCAATGGCGCGGCCGAATGTGACCCGCAAACGGTCCAAGAGTAGCATTGCAGAATCGCCGGATGGGTTCCCATCTCATCATCAGTGGAATTTTCCTGTCGCGAAAGAATATCAATTTCCCCCTCCGGGTTTTGCATTCGACACATCCTTGTCCACACCCTCCCCCAAGAGCAAAACTCATAATAGGATTTCCCCTACTCACGCAAGTGCATCCACCATATCATCAACCACCAACTCATCGCGTAGTTCTCATCAATTTACACAATCTTTGGACGCATCCGTACTACCCAGACGTCTACCATCTCCGGCGGGATCCATGCCTGCTGTCTTGGGTTTGGATCGTTCACGTTCTGTTGCAGCAGAGTCCTCTGCTCCATTCAGTCCTACCTCCGACGGGTCGTTTATATTCTCAAAAACGGTGCCCCAAAAGCCGAGCATGACGCGCCTTGCTTCTGTCGCGGTGATGGAGACTATACACACACCGACGAGACCTTTTTCACGACAGAAGGAGGTGCGGAGCGGTAGCATGGGAGATACCGGTCCTCCGTTGCCCGGATTGAAGGATGTCCTCAAGGTTGGTTGTCATTGCTCATTGGTCAAGCCAGCTGTTGATGGAATAAAATGCTAGATTCCAACAGTGACATCCGAACATAGAATAGGCATGATAGATCTTCTACCACCATCGCCTTCTGCGGCTCCGCCACCGAGAGCATCACCATCCCCGAGTCCATTGGGCTCTTCTACCCCTGCAGATGTCACGCAACTCAGTCCTCGGACCCTACCTTTCACGAACTTCGCCGCGTCATCTTCGTCGACATCCTTGAACTCACTATCTTCCTTACAGGGCCATCCTCTCGGAGAATCCTCTTCGTCGTCGACTGGTATTACCCATCTACGATCGTACTCTTACGGCGCGCTGCATGCCGCGTTCACTTCGCCCACAACCGAGTCGCTAAGTGGGCCGCCGATTCGACACCTTGATTTTGGGGCGTTAACACATTCTCACGATGCAACCCATTCAGAATTAGCCCGAACGGTGGAAGATCTAGCCCAGTGGTTATCCGTGGTCGAGGTTGGGCTTTCCGCCATCCTTGACACAGCCGCTGAACATACTACTATCGAGGAGGAGCAGGAGCAAGAAGAATCGACTGGAATTCCTAGCAGCTCACGCGGCATTCTTCCTCCGACGATGTTGGAGCCATCCACCCCGCCATCTGCGCTGGCCGCAGAGTAGATACTTGACTTGAAGATGGTGGTTGTTACTGCTGCCTTCTCAAACGACAAACCCGTTGTATCGTTTTGTAAAGCCTTGCCGTTCCCTGCGTAATATTCGTATCAGGACTGTCTATCATGATCTTGAATATCGTACTCAGTAGTCTAATTGTAACCTGTATCAATAATCTCACACTGCCACGGACCAGCAATCCCAGAGACGTTGGAGCAAAACCAAAACTATATAACAGCCCGGAGTAATTTACATGAAGGTTTCCTGTCAGCTACTCTGAGATCTAAATAAAGTGGTGCTCGGAGAGGTATTCTGTGATGCGCCGGACTGCTTCCGTGACGTCGCATTCTGCGGTTTTAATATGTATTTCTGGGCTTTCAGGAGCCTCGTAGGGGGCGGAGATGCCTGTGAAGTCTGGGAGAAAGGTATGTGAGGCAAGACGTTAGAAGCAATTGAAAGGGATATCACGCACCTTTGATTTCCCCCGCACGGGCCTTCTTGTACAAGCCTTTCGGGTCACGCTGCTCCACGACGTTCAAGGGGGCGTCGATGAAGACCTCGATGAAGCCGAGGCCAGCCTTCTCATGTAGCTCGCGGGCCACAGAGCGGTCCGCACGATAGGGTGATATAAAGGCGGTGGCACAGATGCAGCACGCGTCGGCAAAGAGCTTGGAAACCTGTGCCGCACGCAAAGGTCAGAGTTTGCAAGGCGGGACGCCGACTAAACGTACCTCGCCGATCCTGCGGATGTTCTCGTTGCGGGACTTCTCGTCGAAACCCAGGTCTTTGTTCAGACCGAACCGGACGTTGTCTCCGTCGAGACGGTAGCAGAACTTCTTAAGGTGCAGAAGATGCTGTTCGAGAGCGACTGCTATGGTAGACTAACAAGTATGGAGGTTAGCGCATATTGTTTGCATGGGTAGATCTGAATGAACCTTTCCGCTAGCACTGAGGCCGGTGAACCAGATTGTTACACCCTTCTGTGCCAGAAGCTGTGCGCGCTCAGGGCCATCGACGGCACCTAAGAAGGAAGGAGAAAGTTAAAAACTGCGTTAAGGGCGATCGCCCACGCAAACAATGACATACCGGCATGGAAAGTGATGTTCGTAGACATGATTCGGGTCTCAGGATGGTAGAGGGTTTCTAGAGGAGAGGATAGAGAACAAGAGACAAGAGAGCTGCTGCGACACTGAAGATTTCGCCATCGAAGTGAGAGTATAAGTAGTGCAGAGCGCTACACGTGATGCAGGTTATCGAGTCGGTCGATGAGGAGGTTGCGACGAATGGCGGTAGCTTGAATGCGCTCGTCTCTGCCACATATGATTCAGCATGAATGAATTCCATAAGATATACACCGCGTAGCGACTGAATTCCATAAGTGCCTGGTGTGCGCGGGGCAAGTGTGCATTGCGAGAGGTCTTATAGGCCGTCAACGTCTGTGCTGGGGCGTCCGGCAGCCCCTGCAACACAATTCAGCTGTCTCCGATAGGTCTGAGGCGGCGGAGCTGTGTGTCGTCGCCATCTCCTGTTCCCTGATTGGCAGGACGTGGAAGCACTGCACTACAGGGACCCGGGTGGCCCACTCGCATTCCATGTTTTATACGGATAGCTGCATGCAGCACATAATCGTTTCCAGTACATACACGCAAGCAATACAACATTATTTCCAACGTAGATCCGTCAAAGGGGACAAGACTATAATGAGATAAAGTAAGACCGGCCTCCCATCTTGCCAATCCCAGGCCATCTCAGGCTGTCAACCGCGCACAGACCCACGCTGTCACTTGCTTAATTGCTTGAGTCACTTCTTCTGTCTCTAACGGCTGGCCGACCGGACAACAATGCATAAACAGCACAGGTGTCATCTTTGGGGGCGTGCTCCGGGCTTGTGCCTGCTCCTGCTTCAACGCGTTGCGTTTGGCTTCAGCAAGCGAGCAGTAGAAGATGAAGTCACATAGGAAGTGACCCGCATCCATTGAAGAGTACACTTGCTGTAGAGACGGGCGGTCAGTCATTTAACGTAACGTCTGGCGCAGCATGACCGACGAACCTCGATGCCAGTCTTCTTCAAGTGGAATATGAGTCTCGTTACATCGATCTCCGTGAACAGCTCGTCCGCGAAGTTCTCATATCCTTTGCCAAAGCCTCGGGCTGGCTGGTGCTCTTGATGGTGACTTTCGAGTAGACGCTCCCCGTTTGCAAGGTCCATCGTCCCTCTGAAGACGTTGATATTCGCTGCTTCAAGTGATGTCACCGGTACACCGACTCTTTGTCTTTCCATCCGCTCCGTTTCGCCAGGCTCTTGTGGTGCTGGGTCTTTCGGTAGCTGCACGACGGGCGCGTACTGCTCGTCCACGTCCTTCATCCGGTAATTGAGCTTATGCCCAAGTCGCTCAATGCGGAGAGGACCTCTGCCGGCGACGCCAACGTGGAAGATAAAGTCAAATCCGTTCGCGGGAAGGTGGGTCGGTGTAAACGCAGGATCGGCGGGGATGGGGAGGATGGGTGGACGCGCGTGTAGTCCTGGGGTGACCGCTAGGACCTCTTGATAAGAGACTGGTATGAGGAGGGTGGTGATATGGATCTGTTGGAGCGTCACCGGACCATCTTGCTGCATGGGTTCGGCGTACGATGTCGACTGATCCTTTGCGCTATTCGCCTCGGTGGGGGGTTGGGGTTCGGTATAAATGATGGTATTGTGTAGAGGCTTTACAGCAGCCCATGACGGGTTCTCGGTGTATTTCCAGAAAGGCTACACTTGGGTAAGACAACACGATAAGGACGAACGTCAAATATGTTAGTGAGGGAACTCAGTTGGACGACTGCGGGAGACTTACCCCAAAGCCTGTTATAAGCACATGGATTACGTTGGGCTCGAGCGTAGAGCCTGCGGGACGGTGCTCGACAGGAGCCATGTTAACGCCTTTTCGGTGTCCGTCTGGTAGGATCGAGCTGTAGGAACCGTTGATGCGCGCAGAGGTCGATGGAGAGTCTCTTGTATACTGCGAAATCAGGAGAGATGCGCGACGAGAATAAGAATCAGGCGGCGAGTGGGAGATGGGAGAGATGGCGGTCGGAGGCTAAGGCTGGGACGGAGGAACGCCAGTCGGATTGCCGTGCTCATTTATCTTGCAGCGAATTGCGTCACGCGCATGACACGTTTAGTCACGTACATTCCTCCTTCCCCAAGTGTGACTGTCCTTTGGTCTATACCACCGTGCAACGTTGCCTCCTCGATGCGTCCTGTGACCCCACGGAAAAGCTCACGGGGGTAGATTTCGTAATAGATGAGTGCATGATGCTCTCACACCCGCAAAGACGCGTTCGTCCACACATTATCAAACCGCATATTAACCGCGTTGGGTTGCCAGCAGATGCGACGGAACGGTAGCCATCGCCAGTGACGTTGTGTGACCCTGCTATTGCGTACAGAAACACGGCTTCAGCATACTGTACTACCCCGTGACGTCTCATGCCCGTCGCCCGACCCGCAACGCCGATGTATACATAACGTGTATCTCCTGGCCATGACCGTGGAGGTGATAGCTCGGATCCCGCACTTTGTTATCAACTACCACCAGCTTCTACAGTCTCCGTCTTGCATGGAGTAGGCTTGTGCACGCCGGTGTTTGCGTATTATGGCATACACATTGAATGCCTATGATGAATATTTGCGCGCAATAATATCACTGCGATTGTTATCATTTTGTAATCGGCATTGATAGTGCGTAATAAGGGGTTATTTCGAGCGGAGCGCCGGGCGGAGAGGCAAAAGTCGGGTGGGCTGCGGGCACGGTGAGCGGTGAGTGGTGGACGACTTGGACCAATCAACATGGAGAACGTCGATCAGCTGTTCAACGCCTCTAGTTATCATCACTCTTACCGTATGTTGGCCGTTCCCATCGACCAACTGTGTACTTGTACTCATTATCACTCTAGCACATCCACAACCGCATCTCTACCAATTTTTTCCTGCCCAACAACACCAGTCGCAACATGCTCTCTCTCGCCAACCCTCCCCTCACCCGTCCCCAGCACCGGCCTCTATACCTGCGTCGCCTCATGGCCTCTACCTACAGCAGCAGCATTCACAACAGCATCTCGCACACGAGTCTGTAAATGCTCAAGATCAGCGGGAACCCGACCCACCCGTCGATCAAATACAAGATGACGCACCTTTGGACGAGGAACCTCTATATGTGAATGCGAAGCAATACTATCGGATCTTGAAGAGACGCGTGGCAAGAGCTCGTCTCGAGGAGGTTCACAGACTTTCTCGGCAGAGGAAGGTGCGTTATGGTAATCCGTGCTCTTGCATTTAATTTAAACCCAGGATGTAGCCCTACCTCCATGAATCACGGCATAAGCATGCCATGCGCCGCCCTCGCGGGCCTGGCGGTCGCTTCCTGACTGCAGAAGAAATTGCCGCACAGAGAGCCACTCAGACCTTGGACGTTGGACCATCAGTTTCCATCTCACCAGACGGAGATGAGGACGAAGAGGTTGAACAAGGCGGTAACGAGCCAGACAGAGATGCCGAAATGACTATCGCAGGTCCTGCAGACGACCACAAAGTGGCCTCAACCTCAACATCGCAACAGTACGAACAGAGCATACAGAGATCTGTTCCCACACTGCAGCCACCACTCCAACCACGGGTACGCATAACTCCTAATGCACAGCCGCAACAACTTCTACAGTCTCAGAACCTACTGCCTCCCCAATCCCAACCTCCCCACCACCAAGCCTCATCCTCCTTTGATCACAGCATCTCAATGAATCATGTCGATCTGCTTTCACCCTATCCCGCCACTTCCCAACCTTCTACTCCAGCTCCTATCTCTCCGCACACTCCCATGAATGATCTCCTGCAGCAATCTCAAGAGCGAGTGCAACGCGAGCACGCTGGCCATTCTCACCATGGCCACACTCATCACGGGCATACGCATGACCATCGCCGTCACATTGTATCCTCCGTCGCCCATACTGGCAACAGCCACAGTCAAAGTGTATCTCCTGCTGTCAGTAACGGCTCTACCATGCCCATACGCAATTCATACTCTCAGATGCAAATGCATCATGTCCCTCACCCTCATGCGCACGCTCGACACCATCATTCGTATGTGAATCGCGCAGAGCAGTTGTATGCCAGTGCGGGGCAAGGTGGCAATATTCCTCGATAATACCATCATACCACACACGCAAAGTGAAGACGGCGTACGAACTCCCCGTCGTTTGTAACTCACATAGATGAAGCTCTAATCTATCCATGATTCTCTAGTTTTTGTTTGCTCTGTGCTTTCGCTAGTCGACGTCCAACCCGGATGTTGGTGCTTGAATTGTTCGTCTTGCTATCCTTACCTTTAAACGAGATAATATATCCTTCTCAACGTGTAGCCCAATCCGTATTCCTTGAATCATTCGATTTCCATTGCACTATCAACGTCCATGGGCAAAAAATCTACATGAGCTGTGTCTATGATATTGATATCTGTGTGTCCGTCCAATCTGCCAGAGCTCGCTGCCTGCGAAGTTGCACTATCCCTGGGTTCTGTCCGCATCTGCTGCCATGTATCCTTCGCATCCTCAGGTTTGGGTAGCGGCCTGAACAGTACTAGCGCCATGTTCGACGCTGGCTCGGCAAACCCAGGAAGCGGTGAGTCCGTGTGGCCTTTGATACGGTTCAGGAGTGCAGTATTTACCGCTAATTGCGGCGTGGTTTCTGTCTCTTCTTCCACGTCTGAGTCGTCGAGGTCAACAACGACGATCCCTGGACAACGGTCATCAGCCGCGGCCCACCAGGACTGCTAGATGAATGCTGACGTACGATCTTTCTCTGGTTCATACCATGACCTCGACCTCATGGTAACGTCTGGAGAGGCCTGGTCTGGCCGTGTCTCAGGAGAAATGGGCTCTTCCACAGAGCCAGGTAAAATAACAGGCTGAGGGTGTGGGGGGTCAGCCTGTATGTCATCATAAGACATCTCATCCCAGGTACCCTCCCTAGGTGGTGGTTCCGGCACGGGTATGATCTGCGGTGCACTAACCAAAGCCGCGAACGACTGCGCAGGCGCGAGCTCGGTCATTTGAGGCGCATCCGCGTCGGAGGCGAGGGATAATTGTGCGAAGCCATTCTCCAGGATGCCGCACCTGAGGCGTTTCTTTGGGATGGGGCTTGGGTCGTAGTCTGAAGCGTCAGATGAGCTGCTGTTGTCGTGTTCGATGGTTTTTCGTTTGTGCGATGGCATGCGAAACCAGGGATGTGAATGAACAGAGTACTGCCAGGTAGTGGCCATTGTCAACGAGTGGTCAAACAATGCGCTGCAAGTTGATGAAAGTTATACTTGCGCCTTTGGCGCCATACGCCGCGAAATTTCTGGAACGAGCGCACTTTTGCGCATCGGCCAAGAGAGCCTCTGTGCGATAGTACTTAACATTCTGCACCCACTCGTTGACTACACTGACTGTCATCCATGACTTACGTTTGGGAAAAGCAGGCATTCACCAGGAAGCCCTCGTGCAGTGAGAATGCGTGCATGTTACATGCGAAAACGAGAGAGCAACAGACGTGGTCAAATATACAGACTGGAATAGCATTTGAGTACACGCATAGCCCAACAAACCACCCGACACAGCAGAGAATAATCTAGCCACGCTTCTTCGACACACCGACGGTCTTGCCGCGACGGCCTACAGGAATCAATTTAGTCAAGTATCTCAGCGCTGCCACAGTACTTGTGACTTACCGGTAGTTTTGGTGTGCTGTCCACGGACTCGGAGACCCCAGTAATGTCTCAGACCTCTGTGCGCTCGGATCTTCTTCAGTCGCTCGAGATCGTCACGGAGTTTTGAGTCGACAGCGTTGGAAAGAATCTGGCTGTTCTTGCCATCGACAATGTCCCTCTGCCTGTTGAGGAACCAAGTAGGGATCTTGAACTGGGTGGGGTTTTGAATAATGGTAACCAATCGCTCCAGCTCATCCGAGTTGAGTTCACCAGCACTACGCACAGCATCAGGACTGGGACTTGAATGCATGTACAGCTAGACTAACCGCTTGTTAAGGTCGACATCTGCCTTCTTGCACACAATGTTGGCGTATCGGCGACCAACACCCTTGATCTCGGTCAAGGCGTACATGACCTTGCGCTTTCCATCGACATTGGTGTTCAGGAGACGCAGAATGTGCTATAATAACTCGTGAGATAGAACCACATCTTCGTGGCAGGACGCACCTGAAACTGCTGGTGGGCTTCCGGTACGACGAGAGACATAGTGGAATGGTCGTGGGGGTGAACCTGGCATTGCAATGACAGTATTAGTACTACTCTTGTGCGCCTCATCTGAAAACCGATCGCAGCATCCAGCCCTCCCCCCACTTCCAGTGGCCCTATCAACCCTCCCCAACGTCGTGTACGTGCATAACACCTTCCTAGAGCCTCATAAAAAGAGCATAGAGTCGTACTCACCGGAATCTTGAGGCTATCGCTGTGTCGCGGACGGCGAGGAGGAGGTGTATGGCGCGCCCACTCGCTGTCTTAGGTAAGCAAGATCAGCCACGTGGGGATAAGCGTCTAATTATCTTCAGTAAAATACGGTAGTGGGACTCATGATACAATATGGAACAGCGTAGAGCAACATGCGATAGTACTTATACAATGCTCGAATTCACAGTTTTCCCTCTAATTACCCATCTTCTCAGTGTATAAATCCCGTGCGAGGCGAAGCGCTTCCTCTACTTTGTCAACGTTGACTCCCACTCCTTGAGCTCCATCCTCCTTGCCACCGGCCTATGAGATTTTGAGTGGGTTGCAGGTAACAAAAGTTAGCTAGAAGACAGACCTTTCCACCTACTATCTCACTGACGGCATTCGCCCAAACGCGGCCATCGAGACCCTTTGCCTTTGCGTCTTCTGCAACAAAGTTTACATGGGCGACCTTCCCCTGGCTCTCATCGATGCTAAAGACATAGACACTCTTCCCCAGCTTACGGCCTTGGAGGACAACGCTTTGCAGCACCTTTCACTTTGTCAGATAGAAGAATTGCACAATCTACTGTCAACCGACCTTCGCATTGCCCGATGCATCTAAGTTGGCGAAAAACGCCTGTGCATTAGGATTTTCCTTGAAGTAATTCGCGATGCTGTCCAATGCCTTCGACAAACGTTAGCTTCGAGAGCTCGTGCATCCATATGTACCTTACCGCCTTGTTCGCCGCATTCTCCTTGTCCTTCTTCTGCTTATCAAACGCCTTGCGGATCCCGACCAAGCGCTCTGACAACTGAGTCTTTTGGATCAGCGAGATATCAGCCTGGTTGAGCTCCTGCGTAGGATGTCAGAGATATATACGAAGGAAAGCCATAAATCCACCTACCACTTGATACGCTTTCAGACCGGTGTCTTTCTCTTTCCCATCCATCGCGTCGAGTTGGTCTAATCTGCTCTTGAGCCCTTCTGCGACACGCCTGACCTCAGCAGCTTCATGGCCAGTGACAGCCACGATACGCCTAATACCCTTCGCTATGCCTGACTCTTCAGTGATCACGAAGTCCTTGATATCACCCGTCTTGTTGACATGACTGATCACGAATGAGGAATTGATGCAAGCGCTAGTACAGTGGCACTTACGTTCCACCACAGAACTCCACGCTGGTACTCCTCCACTTCGGGTTCTCGATATCATTCGCGATTTCATCCACGTCATATTGTAGCGTAACAACCCTGACAGGATCAGGATACGATTCACCGAAAACTGCACGAAGACCAGGAATATTCTGGGCGGTCTTGAGGTCGAGCTCCTTGCTATATACCTTGACGTTGCGCTTTATCCAATCTTGGCTCATGACTTCGATCTTGGTCAAATCACCTGTATTTATCTGGGCTTTATGCGAGAAGTCGAAACGGAGCTTGGTAGGCGCAACAAGAGAGCCTTTCTGATCGATATGGTCGCCAAGAACTTCTCTCAGCCCGAAGTTGAGGATATGCGTCGCGGTGTGGTTATTGCGCAACGGCCACCGGCGGAGCTACAAACGAACATCAGGGGATACGGGTGGGGTGAGAGACGGGGGGACAAACCTCGTCGTATGAAGACACAACTTCGTCGCCAACAGACAGCGACCCATACTTCAGCTGACCGATGTGGAGGACATAACCGTTGAAAACTTGTACGTCCGAGACTTCGAATTCCGCAACATCGTCGATCACTATGCTCCCAGTATCATGCTCCTGACCTCCAGACTCTGCATAAAAGCTTGTTTTGTCAAGAAGGACACCGAACAATGCATCCGCAGGGATATTTTCTGTAGTCTGTGTGAATGATCTGTTGTGATACAACGCAACGACTTTCGACTGGATGTTTCCCAGAGCTACCTCTAGTTAGTATTGGGACGACGTTCTAGCAGGACTAACGCACCAAACTTTGCAGAATCATCTGTCTTCGGGACGTCGGGATTCTTCTCGAGAGCTGCAATATCGTGAACATCGAGTTTCACCGTTTCCTTACTGGACTTTTTCTGCGCCTTGCTCGCCTCCTTCGAGTCCGCCTGGGCCTTTTCAAACTCTGCTTCATCCACACTCAGCCCAAGCTCGTCCGCCATGAGTCGCGTGAGATCGACGGGGAATCCATAGGTGTCGTAGAGACGCCAGACATCCTTTCCGGAAAGTTTGCTCTCTCCCGACTGCCGTGTACGCGAGACGTACTGATCGAATAGTTTCTCGCCACGATCCAGTGTCCGTGAAAATGACTCCTCCTCTTCATCAAGGATTTCTTGAACCTCGGCGACGCGTTTTGTGAGTTCGGGAAATACGTCGCCCTATGCGTATCAATTTAAAGTGCCTTCGAACAAGAACCAAGCCTCTTACCATCTGCTGCACAACTACAGGCATAAGGGACGAAAAGAATGAGCCGATTTGAACACCAAGCTTCTTCCTTGCATAACGAGCCCCGCGACGGAGGATACGACGCAGCACATATCCGCGTCCGACATTATTAGGCACACCGCCATCACTGAGTGCGAAGGTCAACGTCCTGACATGGTCTGCGATAACGCGATAGGCGGTATCAATGCCGTCACTGTCTTCTTCCCCGAACTTGCCAGCGTATGGTCGGACACCAGTCAACTCTTGTATCTTGGTGAATATTGGCGTGAACACGTCCGTATCATAATTGGACCGCTTATCCTGGACCACTGATACCAGTCTCTCGAAGCCCATTCCGGTATCAACGTGCTTCGAAGGCAGGGACCTAAGGCTACCATCTTCCTCGCGATTGAATTGCATAAACACATTGTTCCAGATTTCAAGAACATCTGGATCGTCTTGGTTGACCAAATGTGCCGCATTTCGTCCACCTATACGATCAAAATGAATTTCGCTGGCGTGAACGTGAGTGAACGGTGCAGAAAGTCACGGCATATGAGCATTACCTGCAAGGGCCGCAGGGACCAGTAGCGCCCATTTCTACACAAATTTAAGTGGGATACTAGTCACGGAGACGGCTGCGCGTACCCCAGAAGTTATCCTTCGCATTTCCAGGCAAAATATGGTCCTCTGCAACACCTTGGTCCAGCCAATATTGACGGGCTTCAACGTCCGCTTCGAGGCCAGCCTTCGAGTCTCCCTCGAAATACGTGACGTAGAGGCGATCCTTCGGTAATTTGTATACTTCGGTCAGTACCTCCCATGAATATTGGATTGCCTCTTTCTGGTAAGTCCATCAATACAGCAGATAGCATGGAGCCTGTGGGTCGTGTGCGTACCTTGAAATAATCACCGAACGACCAGTTGCCCAACATTTCGAAGAAGGTGTGGTGATAGGAATCCTTGCCAACGTCCTCGAGATCTATATGAAGGATTGTATGACTTCTGATGTGATGTAGAGGATATACGGACCATTGTGTTTTCCTCCTGCACGTATACATTTCTGCGAATTAAATGCACGCTTTAGCTTTGCCATATCCGAGTGAGGATCGACGGTGCCAAGGAAGATAGCCTTGTACTAAATACATGAATGTTAGTATAGGGAGCCCAGAAAGTACTTTCAAACTTGCCTGATTCATTCCCGCATTTGCGAAGAGCAGCGTAGGATCCTCGTACGGAATTGTTGACGAGGAGGGGACATATGTATGGTTCTTCGATCTGAAGTACGCGAAGAATTCCTCCCTGACCTTGGCGGCTGTCCAGGTACTCGTCATCCTGACCGAAGCTCTGAGGGGACGAGATGAAAGTCTGAGGCAGAAAGCTGTGACTCTCATCCAGACTTTATAACTTCCACCCAATAATCTTTATCGACCACCAATCGACGGGTGACTCTCAGCGCCTATGTAATCACGCGTGTGTTTAATTTGACGCCGGTTTCGCTGGAGTCGCGACCACCGCGTCTTCGCCTTCCACACCCACCTCACACAATACACCGACGCGACAGGGTATCCTGAAGCTAGTAGTAATACGCCATGGAGTCAAAACTGTAAGTACTTACTGTTCTGACCTATGTCCATAGCTCATATCTACATTGGTCGCTCCGTAGGAAAGCTCTCAAAGTTGTCGAGCTTAAAGAGATACTTTCCAAAGCTCAAGTAGCGGTGGGTGGTAAAGCCAACAAGGCTGATCTTATTGCCAAGATTCTCGCGTCTCCCCAAGCCTTGGCTGTGCTTGAGGGTAACTCGAGCTCATCACCTGCCCAGAGCACGCCCGCTCCAGTGGCGCAGCCTGCAGCACCCCAACCTGTGAGCAGCTCGAAGTTACTGCGTTTCCCTCCCCTGACCTATTACGTCTCAGTCGGTGAATTCTGCTAGTAAGGATCTTTTTGTCTCGCACCTGCTAGTGAATGTTGTTCTAACGCACTCGTTAGGTCCATCGAGTGCTGCCACTCTGGCGCCAGTTTCGAAGGTAGCACCGGAGTCTGCTGCAACTTCAGCGCCCACCTTACCACCTAAATCTGTCAGTGGTGTTCTTTTATCTCCTGCTTCCAGTTATGAACGTTGAAGTCTATTCAGAAGGCTGCTCCTCCAGAAACATCGGTAACTGAAACTAGCACAGTCGATGGCGCGCAGGGAGAAGAAGAAGATCCAGAACTGGCAAAACGCAAGGCACGTGCGGCTCGGTTTGGCATTCCTCTTGTTGAAACCACCAAAACGACGCCGTCCGCCGTGCCGCGCGCTGAACGTGCGCCAAAAGCAGCGAAAGTAACCATTGTGGGTCTTTCATCGTACATTCATGGTTGCGTGCCTCACAAAGAGTTCCTTGACAGGCCCCAGAGTTACTCGACGCACGGGCAAAGCGCTTCGGCATCCAGACAACTGATCCCGCTACCCAAACCAAAACTTCTGCAAGCGGGCGAGGCAATAAACGCTCAGCACCGGCAACAGAGACTGTCGATCCCGAAGAATTGGAGAGGCGTAAAAAGCGTGCTGAACGGTTTGGTACCAATGTTGTGAGTGAGACTACACTGTCAATGCCGTCGCCTGCTTACAACTCGCGCAGCCCGCTGTAACGGCATGATAAACTTGCTATCATTGTCATGTTAGTGTATACTTATCCTGTCTACTGTCGAATTGCATGGGTTACTGTACTAGTCTATAATATTTATCTTGCTGATGCTCCATTCATCCTTAGACACGAAGAATCGTCAGCCACTGTACGTCACAGGATTCATCCCAAAGTAGTCCGTGGAGAAGAACTGATATCACCGACGGCTATAGGATATTGCAATACGGGTTCGTCATTATGGCGTGTACCTGCTATTACTACCTTCATGGCCACCTGCATATTGATGACCCCAATCTCAAATAATGCCTCTGTCGTCGGTGTTGTCTTCACCGCAGAATGAAAGGATTCATGTGGCCTGTAGAGCACTCTCCTGTTGGGACTGCCTGTCTATATTCGGTGTGCGATATCTGCCGCCACTGCTCTGAATCTTGGTGCGTTAGCTTTCCATTACTCGGCGATGCTTTTCCAGGATGGCGCTATAAGCGAGATGTCGCGTGTCTGATGGTCAGCCGTAATGCGTTGGTATCATGTGTTTCTCTTCTGAGACTACGCCTGTCGGGCAATATTAATATCGACCTTACCTGCCACAATATTGTGCTGGATGTCGGTCGTTGCACTGTGACCCACCTGCTCTGAAATAGCGCACCGGTTACAGTAAGTCTGACAATTCCGTTCTGACATGACAAATATGAGTCGTGTGGCCTCCAATGCAGCGTCTGCCGTCCCGGACAAAGGGCAATGTACGTACACAAGCCCTAATACAACAACCGCTCTGCCCTGGGCAATGGGGTAAGACTCCTCTGTCGTTCTTAAGGGCAAATGCGAGGCTGCGCGACGGCAAGCGCTGTTCACACAGTTGACCATGGCATCCATGTTCAAAGGACGAAGGGCAGAGAGCAACAATGGCTGGACAGGATACGGGCCTTGGCCATACACTGTTCTTGAAGAGCCAGACCTGACCAATCACATCGAGCGACTCGCCGCGGCTCGGACGGAGGGCACCACCCAATCACTAAGCTTCCAGCCATTTCCGTCCCCTAACAAGAACCAAGATCGCTACACAGTCACCCAGTGGGACACCCCCCAGGGCGCGTGGAAGGTCTTTGCTGTGTTTGATGGTGCAGTTTAACACCCTCTTGCTCATCAAATCCATTTGTTCAGCTGCTCACTGACGTTCGCAGGACATGCGGGGCACGACACCGCAGAACATGCGAACCGCCATCTCATACCCGCCTTGCAGGCCGCTATCGCGTCTGCCCAGTCTTCAGTGCCCGGCGATGGACCACTTTCATCCTCACAGGTGATTGACTTGCTCAAGACCTCGGTGTCCGCCTTCGATGGCGAGATTGCGTCCCAGCTTCTGGAGCTTTTCCCAGGAGGTGTGGAAGCCATTGCCAACATGTCAGATGATGAGATTCGTGCCATTGTGTTAGCCGATGGTCACCTTCATCCCGCTATTCCGCTATGTCTAGCGGGTACCACCGTCCTTGTGGCCCTCCTGGACCCTGCTCGCCAACTATATGTTGTGAGCCTTGGGGATAGTATCGCTGGTATAGCACATGCTTAATTTAGTCTTCTTATCAGTAGCTCACGCAGTTCTTTAGTTCTGGGGCTTCGCACTCCGCAAGGAGTCTGGGAGGCCTCTGTTCTCAGTGCATTTCACAACGGCCTGGACAAGAGCGAAGCCGAACGGTTGCACGGTGAACATCCGAACGAACCGGGCTGTCTATCGAACGGTCGAGTCCTCGGAGGAATTGCTGTCACACGAGGTGCGCCAGCCCTGCGTCTTTGCTGCAACTACAACTATCTATAACACATTTCACAGCACTTGGCGATCATGTCTTCAAGCTCCCGTCGCTTTATACCGAGCGAGTGTTCAAGATAGCCTACCCTGACGCCCACATTGTCATTAAAGCCGAAGGTTTCCTTCCGCGCTGCCTCACTCCACCGTATCTCTCCAACGTGCCCCATGTAGCGCATGTTGACCTTGGTACTGTAGCGACGGAGGATGCTGTGCTGGTCATCGCGTCCGACGGCCTGACAGATCTGAAGGACGAACACCACCAGGTTCCGTTGGCGCTTGCCGAGCGGTGGGTGCAGGTTGCAGCAGCCTCTGACAAACCGGCGCTGGGCATACTACGAGATGCTATGGGAGGAGAGGACGTAGAGAAAGTGTCCTTCTGGGTGACTGTGGAAATGGAGGATCCATGGATGGACGATACAACTGTTGTGGTAACACGGTTCTGACCGGAGGAATGTCCCCATATTAGTGGTGCAGCCGTCTGAATATATCGTGAAACTGCAAGCCAAGTGAGGGTTTATATGTTGCGTTTCAACTTAACCGACTCGTCGAGAGCGTGCCCGTGCACTTTTGCTCCCAAATGAAGCGCAACGTCTGGGTGAGCGCTTGAGATCATTACATAAGCTTTTTACCGCCCAGGTTCGATTCCCCGTAATGGAATTTTCGACGCGACTTAGACGCGTGGGAACCAGCCCGAAGGAAGGTTGGTCTTGTTCGTGTTCGCGGTCGCTAAGCCTCGCTCTTTCCTCCCTCCTTTCTCGTTGTCCTCGCGTGCACGCCATCGCCTGCAGTTTCAAGGCGAGCACGTTGCTCTACTGCGGGCACTGAGCTTGATCTAACACACCGCGGAGAATATACCCTCTTCATGCCCTTGTTTCGACATGCCATCAAACACTATAATCCGTAGTTTCTCGATATCTTCACTGTATGCACTTCTCGCTTACTCGACTGTCGCAATGGCAGACCTGCCACTTGTGGACTTTGACCGCATGGGCACAGTTGGATTAGCGGGTTCCTTCGCTGGTCTCGATGTCCTCGCCAACTCCTCAACCTCCCTCTCCTTCGACCCGACCACATCTACTCTCCTTTCTCGTGCCTCAGATGGGTCGCTTACACGCTTAGGTTCCACCGATTCCGGAGGAAGCATATCAGCTGCATGCGCACTCGGTGACTCGATATACCTCGCAGGAAACTTCTCCTCGGTGGGCGGAACGTCTGCGACCAACATCGCATCGTACTCTTCAGTGGCATTCGCGGCTCTAGGTCAGGGCGGACCGAACGGCGAAGTCAACACACTCTTTTGCGACGATAGCAACAACTTTGTATGGGCAGGAGGCAAGTTTTCGTCGCCCGCACCGTCTGTAGCAGTATGGAACGTCAAGTCGTCGACCTGGTCTCCTCCACCGTTCGGTGGTTTGTCTGGTGCTGGCTCAGAAGTCCTGTCAATCACCACCAATTCCTCGCGGAGCAGTCTGTTCTTCTCCGGCTCCTTCCTTACAGCGTTTGGGAACAGCTCCGCTGCGATCAATGGCACGAACAACCCCAATGTACCGTTCTCTGCCGGAGCAACACCATTCACATCATCACTAGTGCCTGTACCGCTTCAGAGCGCGCAGATTGATGCGTCGCCGTCTACACAGCAAGCTGGGTTTAACAATATCAACAGCACTCTGTGTCCCGCTGGACCCGACGGACCCGGCAACAGCTGGTTTTCACAGGATGGTGGAAAGGCAGTGATAACAGTGCGCGAGTTCAAGTTCCTTACCGCCAGTGGTATTAGGCTTGGTAATACGTTCTTGGACGGAAGAGGCACGACTGGATTCAGGTATGTATTTCACGAGCTTCTCCGAGCGATACTGTGTCATCATTGATCACAACGCAGCATTACCACTATCCCTGACAACACCGTACGCACCCTGCATTTCACGGACCCTCATACCGGTCAGAACCAGTCTTGTACCGATCCATGCCCACTTCTTGTGGACCCGACCATCCCCTACCAAGACTTTCTATTCGATTCTCCCACAGATCTGACAGGGTTCCAACTTACTCTATCCGAATGGCAAGGCGCATCCTCAGGCCTACATCTTCTTCAACTTCTCTCTTCCGGGGCCTTTGCTAGCTCAATACAATCTGATAACGGCGTCAGCTGTTTTGCGCCAAACGCTTCGAGCACCGCTCAGACGGGACACTGGATCGAGAAAGATGTCAAGACAGACATCGCGGGAACAACGCAGGCAGTTCTCGTCTCGGATATCAGTGTGAGCACATCACCGAGTTCAGGCCCCACCTTCACCTGGATGCCGTATGTTTCTGCGTCCGGAGAGTACACGGTGAACGTTCTCATTCCAGGATGCACGAATCTGCAGGACTGTGATCAAAGAACTTCCGTCAAATTCACCGTTTTCCCCGGCGGCGGTCTGCCACCCTCCGTTTCGACAATATCTCAGCAGAGCTTAGCTGACGCTGTTACCCAAATATACCAAGGGCCAGTCGTACCTACATCGCCAGACTTCACGCTGACCGTTACTATGGCGCTCGCTGAACAGCCTGCAGGCAACGGCCAGGGCGGACAATACGAACTTGTCGCAGACAGAGTGCAACTGGTCTTGAATAGCGCAAATGTCACAACCGCATCTACTGGCAATGGCACCAGCAATACCTCCGCCGGTGTGCAAACCTCCTTTGGATTTCTCGAGTGGCCTTTGGACCAGACAACGAGCACCGCCTCGACAGGAGTACTCCCCAATAGTTCAATGACCGCTCTCGACACCGTTGGTGTGGACTTCTTCAATGCCCTCGGTGGGTCGTCTACTCTGCAAGCCGACGGCTCCTTCGCTATCGCTACCGTGGCACAACAGTCCTCAGGCACAATCTTCCTCGGTGGAACCTTCTCCATCTCGTCGGGTCCTGCTCAGGGTGCTTCCAATATTGTCCTTTGGCGGACTAATCAGCTTGCCAAGCTTGCGGGCAGCGGATTAGATGCCCCAGTCAATGCACTGGAGCTCAGTGGAGATGAAAGTACCGTTTTCGTCGGTGGAAGCTTCAAGGACACCACCGATAAATCGTTTGGGAGCAAGCTCGGTGGTGTGGCAGCATATGACGTTTCGGCGAATACGTGGACGCCATTGGGTGGTGGTGTGAATGGCGTCGTTAAGGACCTCACACTTACCTCGGACAACGTGCTATTGGTGGTCGGAAACTTCACTGAGACTGGCGATGGAACCGAAGCCAATGGTCTTGCTGCATGGAACTTGACGAGCAAGACATGGGTCAACCCGGCGGGTTTCTTGGTCGGCAAGATGACTTTCATCGGAAATTCAACGACATCCAGCCAAGGCTCTCAATCGCAACTCATTGCAGGTAGCGTGAGCGCATCGCTCAAATTCGGCGCCTCTGGCTTCGTTACCATACAGAATGGCGATTCTAGTGACAAGGGTGTACCTAAGATCACTCCATTTTCTGTGCAGCTCGCAACCCCGGCTATCGCGAGCCCGGTCGCCAACTCAAATTCCACAGCCAACATCAAGAGACACCGTGCTCACAACGCCAGGCATTCCACAGCTCTATCGGGCTGGATTCAGGGCCTCTTCCGCAGACAAAGTGGTGACGCTGCCATCCTGGCTCCCTTACCCACTATTGCTCCATCCGAAGCACCCGCTGTCCTTACCGGTACCTACTGGACGAATTCTAGCACCTCGCGGCAGAACGCAATTCTGGGTGGAAACTTCACATTCTCGTCGACGTCAGGCGATGGATCGCATAACGTCGCCCTGTATGACCTCAGCGCTGCAACCGTCACCGCACTCAAAGGCAATGCGGTCAACGGTACCGTCAGAACCCTGTTCGTGCAAGGAGACGAGCTCTATGTTGGAGGGAGCTTCTCCGTACAAGGCACCAATTTCAACGGGTTCGGTCTCTACAATCTCGCTAAGCAGGAGTGGGATACTATAGGCGTCCAACCGTTGTCTGGCTCCTCAAGCGCGTCCGGCCCCGGGGTAGTTGTTAGATCAATTACTCCCTCTCCTTCTCAGACAAGCACCATTGTGGTCGGTGGCTCGTTTAGCCAAGCAGGTGACATACCATGCAGAGCCATCTGCTCATTCAATACAGAGACAAGGCAGTGGAGCGCCTTAGGAAATGGTATCCAAGGTGAAGTGTCCACCGTAGCCTATGCAGGAGTGAGCCCATCTTCCACTGCTGGATAACATATGTGGTACTAAACTCTCATCTCTCCAAAGAACTCGCGAGATGTCATCGTTGTTGCTGGATCCCTTGCACTCGCCGATGGAACTGGCGCAAACGTCGCTCAGTACGCCGTTGCCAATAACACATGGTCGGCCGTAGGTGATTCAGCTCAGCTTCCTGGCCCGGTTACTGCCATGGAAGTCAACAACGGGAACGCCAGTAGTATTTTCGCTGCCGGACGGTAAGTACCTGGTCATTCCTCTACCGTAGCCGAGTGCGACATACTGATCCGTTGTTCAGATCCACGGATGGCTCAACGTCATTCTTGTCGTTCTGGAACGGTCAGACTTGGAGCGCTGTTGGTATGTTGACTCACCCATGTCTTTTGCAACTCGTCCTGACCTCAGATTTTAGGCTCTGGTTTCCAAGGCGTCACAGATGTATCTCAGCTGACCATGGTCCCCCTCCAAGATACTCACGACGCCAATAGTATAATCGAGTCTGACCGTATGCTGTGGATTTCCGGAAGCCTCACCGACTCGTCATTTGGCAATGCTTCCTCTGCGTTGTTCGATGGCCAACGAATCATTCCTTATGCTGTTTCCACCACGTCGGCCGGAAGCCCTGGAACCATTGCCTCCTTGATCTTCTCCTTCTCTAGCTTTAGTTTCTCCCAACGCCGTAAGTGTCATTTCATGGTCAAGCCTCCGGACTGTATGACTGACACGGCCTTGCTTAGACTTCCTTGCGACTGGTATTGTCATACTTATATCTATCGCTATTGCAGCCGGGGTTGTCTTCTTCCTTGCCCTGATTGGCATCCTTTGGACGTTATTTGCCCGCAAGGACGATAAACTCGACAAATTCGACCCCGCCGAAGTTGATGACGACGATTCGACAACGCATAGGCCCTCTTCTCTCCTAGAGCACATCAATGCTGCGACGAGGACGACTATCATGGGACAAAGCCCATTCGGTCCTCATGACGGCGAGAAGCATGCTGAGGCAGGAGCAGCGTCGTCGTCGGATCCTTTTGGACCTGATGCGAGCAACTTCGCACGTGCAGACACTCCCTCGGACGCCATAGGCGGGATCATGGCTGGAGAGGAAGTTAGTCGACCTGCCCATGCCAGATATTCGTTCGATGGTGCTGGTGAGGGTGAGCTACCCATGACATCAGGTCAGGAGCTGGAGATTCTGGATGATAAAGATGCTGCGTAAGCTATTCCATCTGTCGCACGCCACGTTTCACTGACTGTATCTTTAGATGGTGGTACGCTCGAGACAGTAAATCTGGGAAAGAAGGTGTTGTTCCTGCAGCTTATGTTTATTAATGTCTATCCCGGCGTATCTGGCTATTCAATTGTCTGGTTTGATCGAACTGTTCTTGTTTTTATGCTGTCGTCGTATTTTCACACTTTATACCCCTTATGTACAAGATCGACCTTCTGGTCGTTCATTAGGTCAGTCAGCTTTGAAGAATTCTTAGCCTAGCCTACATAGATACTACACTCCTTCATAATACCTTGTAAGCACTGTATGCACTGATATAGAAAACAAGCAGAACCGCCATATCCATTGAAAACCAGTGTGGCAATCACTACGGTTGCAGAAATCAGTAGTGCAGATAGGAGGTCTCTCAGGGAAGCTTACCTGTAATAACGGATCCCGGAAATGCTTCTGACTGTTGTGAATGAAACCGACTTTGGTTTTGAATTCTTCTCTTCGCCTCTGATCCCGGAATTCTCGTACATGCCGGCCTGCCTCCCGTGCCTCTCCACGATTACGGGCTTTGACTACCTCTGTCCCTTCACCAAAGGCACCGTAACCACCTTTCACGGGTACGAGCGCAGAGTTCTTGTCTGCTATCAGCCTGCGAACAAGGGCAGCTCCTGCATTAGGATCTTCCGGCTTGACTGCAATCGGGCGGAAGGACTGTGCATAGTATCGTCGCATGCTACGATGTCCTATCCGCGCACCAGATGGGAGAACGAGTTCGTACGGCGAGTCGCCATAGGTGACCTGATTGTCTGGGAGCTCATCGACTGACGAGCCGTCCGATTCCTCATCTGACCCCTCTTCCTCAATGATTTCATCGGCGTCTTCCATTTCTTCGTCTCCATCCACGTCTTCCCACTCCTCGTTGGCCTCACCTGCTTCAGTTTTTGACTTCTTGGATTGTCGTCGTTTTTGAACTTCGGGATAAGACGAGCTGAAGTCGTAAAAGTCGGATAACTCCAGGCGATCACGCTCGGAGTCGTAGGCGAGCTTGCAGTGGGCCTTGTCATCCATGTGCTTGCGAACGGCGTCCAGAGTGCGGAACTCGCGACCTTTGCCGTTGCAATAAATGCAGACGTTGCCGACAGCGATCTTCTCTCCAAGGTAGGTGATAAGCCCGGTGAGGTCGACGAGGAAGTCGGCATCAGGAATGAAGAACGAGTGCAATGCAGACATGTGGGTAAGGTTATCCTCCAGCGATGGCGAGGATTCGGGGCAGAAGAGACACTGGGTCGGTTGCAAACGTGATCGTGCAGCGGCTATTTTCTCGTCAATGGTCTGGATGACTTCTGCTTCTGGCGCATCTGCATCTACTGTCAAGGTCACGGCAGCTAGTTGTCGGGTGATTATCTCGGGTGATGTTTTGTTATCTGATGGCGCTGGCTCTTGCGAAGTTTCAGGAGGTATCTCGTCATTCGACGGTGGGGACACATGTAGTGGGGCTTTTGCAGCTTTGAGTTCATTGTCCTTGTGCTTCTTTGAATTGATGTGCGACCGGTATGCATTCTCCGTTGTATAATTTTTTCTACGCATATTCATGAAGCCATTGCTCAACGTGCATTACTTGGCACTTACCCGCAGAGCTCGCAGAGAGAGCCTTTAGGAGACACCATTATCGCTGTCTCTGCTCTTCTCTCTAACACCTTCTGATTGAATAACTCTGCGCTAACGGGAGGGAGACCGGCCACACGACGTTTCATGTTATATCTATGATGGTCAGAGCGATAGTGTTCCCCTTGAGAAGACGTCAGTTTTGGTCGTGAATCTGAGGACCGAGAAGGAACTTACTCTGCTCGTCTGCCGAGTGAAAAGCGATGGAGCAGGACAGACAAGTGAAAAGCCCATGGTTCGAGTATTCTCGTTCTTCTAGATTTGCGAGGGACATATTGATACAGTTGATGAGTAACGATACAATGAGTGTCTTTGCGAACCGGATGCGAGAGTGGTGGTGGTAAGTTGAAGTCAAAGCGCAGGAAAGTTGACAAGATAAAATGCGGATTGTGAGTAATCTGTACTTCGGAGCCGGCGTCAGCGCTCCGTGCATTCCGCTCGATCTCACGTGGCCTGAGATCAACTGTGCGCAACTTGGAACGTTCTCTGTACTAAGGACTTCAGGCTGTTGTTTGTTGGCCCCGGTGTCCAGTATTTATCGGTTCCCAGCAGCCTTCTGTCATGTCAGGTGGGGGAGCTGATACTAGCGCAAGCCAGCCGCCGTGTATCTTGGTGGGCGTGGAACACGTATGGCGCAGTGGTGTTGTTCTCAGAGTCGTCCCTGTGCTTTCACTGTACAGTGCACGGGCAACGGTACAATGAGCGATATGTATAATAGATTTGACGTACAGTATCTCCGGTTGGCGGTTAGAAACGGAAGGCCGTTTGGAATCAACCTTACATACATACGTCGACGTGAATTGCTGAAAATACTTACCCGAAATCTTACAAATATGCATATGTTGAAACCGGGGTGCTTAATGCATATCTAACCAGTGGTATTGCAAGGACGTATATAATCGAAGACATCCCAATTTGTCGCTGTCATACAGACATCAAGCACTAATAAAGCCCGGGCATGTCCGCTTCCATAAGTTGCACTTCAGGGGGGGCATATGTAGTGAGAGAAAAGAGGAGTATACATAGCCAGCAGATGAACGCTCACATTGATTTCGAGCTGTGGCCCCGGGAAGATTGGAAGGAAGAAAGGGGTAAATCACGTACTAGCGTGAGAAGGCGGTGGAGGGTGTTGCAGTATAAATAAATACATACCTATCGCAGCCACCTAGACGAGCATAGGTATTGCTGACAGAACTTTTTCGTATGCTACCACAGCTGTGTATGTAGCGAAAAACGTCGAAAGCGTCACAAAGTCGAGCTGATGGTTAGGACGAAAGGGGTAACTAGGAAACATCGGTATATGCCGAGATGGCGGCGCGATCACGCTCTTTATGTGGCCTTGCCCCATTTTCACGAAAGTTACAAGTTGCCGCAGTCTAGACTGGCTACGTGTGATGGTCGTTTGCTTTTTGCGACAAAGGTTCATAGCAGCCTCTTGTTTTATCTGTCAAAGATCGAGAGAACGGATTTACTATTTCGTAGGTAGTGACCGGACCGGTCACATGTCACGCTTCTCATGAAGGTTCATTCACCGTTGGCCAAATTTGGTGTCTTACGAGTACAAACCACGCCAGGACCTCAATCATCCTCTCCCGCCCTCCTTCCCCCTCTTCCCTTCCGCTCTCGAAAACATCGTCTTGAAGGTCACGCAAGCTGACGGGTTTGTGTCAATCTAGCATCAGTGGCACTATTGCAAAGGTACTCAGGACGGGCCACCTGAGCCTGATCGAGGACGACTCTGCCCGTTAACAGTAGCTCGTATATCCCACGGCCTTCGATTCGATTTTCATCCGCTGGGCAGAGCTATAATGGAGCAACCAGAGGAATTTGCAAGCGCAGCAGGCTCCCAGGACGGATCAGAATCCGCCGCAGAGTCGGGCGATGACAGCCAACTCACTATCAGGATTCCAAACCCCAAGATGTACATGGCTCGTCAATCACAATGGAAGGGGCGAAGGGGGAAACCAAGGTGTGATCATTGTCGGATGAACAACCTTAAGGTATGTTTCAACACACTTGCATTGGGGGCGGAGAACCGACTGCAGTCAGTGCGACAGGGTTCTTCCCACGTGTAATCACTGCGCTTGGGCGAATGGGAGAGAATGTAAATATACCCCTTTGCCCACTCCTGCCCATAGAGGTATACCAAGATGTGACCGTTGTCGCCTCAAAAATCTGAAGGTTCGTTCTATTATTCTCAACGATAATACGTGGACCTCTACAAAGTCGATACAGTGCGATAGGAATCTCCCCGTCTGTAATCATTGCGCAGAAGACAATGAGACAGACTGCAACTATACACCTAAGAAGCGCCACAAAGTCCCCTCGGACCATATCACCACCAGGGATAGACCTGTGGCCCCGTATGCCGCAAAGACAGCCTCGTTCCTAGTCTCGGATATGCATGCTGGCCCAGGAGGCTCGCGTAGCTCACATACGGGCCATGGTCATGGTGGAAACCACGTGTTCGAGGGCGAGATTCGAACCGAACCTCAAATCCGGCAGTATATCCCGCCACATTCCCCCGCGTTGCTCGACGGAGAAGACCATGTTGACACAAAGCTCGCTGATTTCGGATATCAGAAGTCGAGCAATGATGGTAATTTCACATGGGTATGTTTGATAACTTCGTTGGGTGCATGGGAGTCAAGGTTTTCATAATTTTGCTCTCTAGGGCATGATTGTCACCACGCCGCACATCGATCCATGGACCCACATTTCGTTCTCTCCCCTCCCAGAGTCGGTGATCACTGCTCTGAATGGAGTGAACGCCATTGAAATGCCGACGCGTCACGCATTTGACGAAGCTCTCAATCGATTTGTCAGCAGCCTCTCTCCAGAGTTGCGAGAAACGGCCACATTTCCTCCAGAAGTATACTCCGACATCGCCCGTGCAGTTTCAGAAGGTCTGGTTGCCGAACTTCCAACTCGATTAAGAGTGTGGGCGTCGTGTCACCATGCTCGTGCGGGCTCCAGAAAACATCATCTCATTCTGTTGCCCCGCGATGCTTTCTTCAATATGAATTCCGCTGACGAAGAAAAGCTGCGCGCCAATTACATTGTTCGCACCGACGGCGAGGCGAGCGCCACACCGGATACCAAGAATTTGGAGAACGGATCAAGCGCCCTTGAAGCAGCAGCAGTCTTTGAGAGAGTGCCTGTACACAACCAGATCTATGACGTCTTGGTGTACACTCATCGAAATCACGGGACGTCTTCGACAATGTTATTTGAGGCGCGCAGAATTGGTATAGTAAGTATTTCGTAGCTTTTCATTTGCTATATCCGCTGACTGCCTCTTGTTCATCAGGCCACAATCACGTGGCCGATGGTTGAGCTGTTCCTTCGTCTATGCCCGCTTTGTAAACTTCGAGCAAAGGGACAGGCTACACGAGCAGCAGCAGCGGCAGCTGCTGCTGAAGAAGAAGGCTCAACCTCCGGGACCAATCGTGCGACAAAAAGATAATAATATGGCACCGTCATGTGCGATCTTATACTGTGCTCCTATCTATCTGTGCAGCATATCTTCCTTGGGTATTATTGGTTGGTCCATCCGTCGTGGCAATGTGGCTGGGTCGTACATTCAGATGGTTGTTCCCTGTGTACATTTCCGTGTACTTGAACTCGCTATTGTACATTAACATGTCTATCCTATATAAACCTTTGCACGATGATGGTAGTGTCATCTATCCATTTTTCCTCCATCTCCACTGTCAAAGTCCGCGATGCTAGATGTAGGTCGTCACCACCGATCGCGTCTCGAAGCAGTTTGAGAGCAAGGTTCGTTCTTTGTCTGCGCTCTAACAATTCCTTGTCTAGTTCCTCGCCGACGATGTTGACCCATCGGTTTACACGACGCTCAACAGTGCGATCAAACGTGTCTGCTGTAAGGTCGAGAAGGCCGTCGGAGCATGTTATCAAAAATGCCTCTCCCGCGTTGCTGCCGTGTCTACGGTCTCGGCGGATTTTGCGATGATAGACTTCCGGTTTCCCTGAGACATATGGTGGTGTTTTGATAAGAGGAACGTATTTTTCTAGTGAATGTGCAGTCATCCAAGGTGCCTCTACTTTCGAGAAAACCTTCTCAGTGTATATGGCGGGAAACTTAAGCCACCCATCTCCGATGGCTGTAAGATGTCATGAATGCCTATGAGATCCCGAACACGGACACGGACATATTGCGCACCTCGCGTAGGAGCTAGCCAGCCAAGTACGCGTCCGTTCAGGATGCACTCAGATTCTCCGTGATGCTCAGAGCGAATTCGCTGGAGTTCAGCTGCATTGCTCCCATTGTGAAGTGTATTAATAGTTGTAGCTTTCCATGACTTAGCATCTCTGCGCCCCAGAACTAGATGATCAGGATCAGCATCAACTGTATGCCGGAAGAACCAGGTTGCTTCACATACCTGCGCAGCAGTCTCCTAGGTTTGCCACCCATAAATTATCGGTATTCTGGTGGAAAAGGGTGATGAGAGCTGTGGTCCCTCCGAGCATTCGGGCGATGGTGGTATAGAAAGTACCACCGTCATCAACGTCATTGATGGCCTGTTTTAATTGCTCTGGGCTGGCATGCTTTAAGAATCGGTCTCCACCTGGAAACAGGTTGCGGAAGTCTGACATCAGAGTCTGGTCGACAGATGCCATAGTCATCGACAGCAACTCCGAAATGGCATCAGGAGAGAACGTGGGCCGTGTTCTACAAAGGGCCTCCAGAGACTGCCGTAAGCTCTCGGGCAACTTACGAACAGTATAGTCGACCGTCTCGTGATTCATGTGGCCTGAATTTGCAGGAAACCCGACGTCAGCTATGTGTCGACTCTGCGATGATATTAGGAAACGGCGTACCATCAAATATACCCGTAAATGTCCAGGAGCCACCGGCGTTTGTCCACGTCTGTATATCATGGCGGTCTTGTGTGCGCGCCTCATAGCTCCTGCAAGGTTGAAACGTAATACTGTCGACATCCCGATGTGTGTATGGCAATGACAGACGGGCAAGCTCTTCTGTCAAACTTGGTTCCTTCAGTATACGATAAGCCCACTTGTAGGGTTCTCCGCGGCCTAGGTCGGTGATCCCAATGTCCTTTATCTCTTCGTAGGCGAGTCTAGTGTCTGCTGCAGTAGCCGGATGTAGTTGGACGACTGGGTGCATGACTCGAAAGGAATGTGGATAGGGTCCGGGTCGAGTTGAGGAACACGTATTTGTAGGGAGCCATATATTCTGTTGAGCTGTACGGCAGGCCGATGGGCATCCGAGCGCTGGGAGGATATAGGCCGTCTTGATACATTCCAGGTGCAATGGTTGGGAGTGATGTACGGCAAAGACTACGCAGGTATCCATCTGTGGTCCGGGTGACCTAATGCGACAAGGCAGTCTTCGGTGCCTTGCAGGCCTAAGACGCTGTCTCAGTGATTGAATTAGAGAAGGTGATACAAGAACACGCGAACAGTGCCACAGCTGAGGTGTCGAGCATGAATTCTCACAGGTTGGCCTGCCAGAGTTTGAAAAGAGATCAGGAAAAGTGGGGCAGTGATAGGCAAAACGAGACTCACTGGATAGCGAGATCCCCATACCCCGCTCCTGCTTCTGCAGACACACGCAGTATAGAGCAGAAGAGTATAAACCGAGTCCCTCCAGGCCATTTCAGTGGTTCAGCGCGGATCTTTTTGATGCCAGACCTGCCTATTCCGGATATTACTGTAGTTCAGCTTTCAGTCATCTTGAACGCCTTGTTGCCGACGAACACCGCAGAACGACCACTGTTGCGAATCAAAGAAGGTATATGCTTGTCAGCTCGTATGTGACTCAGCCGACAGCTCGCACCTACATTGTTGCCATCCTCATTTCATTCGCAAAGCGATAACCGCCGACAGCAGGCCCAACTCCAAGGTCTGAGCGTCGCCTGACGGCAATAGAATTCTCGTCATTGCGGAAGAGACGTGAGCATGTGCCAGGCTGATACCAGGAGAACGTACGGCTATTCATGTGCACGGGTATACTGCGTACTTTTGCACTGCCGACCGGTACACAATCGTCAACCGACAGCCTAACTGGCCGCGCATGATGCACCACTTCTCCCGGGCAGCACGCACCAGAACGTTCCCTCGCCCCGTGCCAGGCTACTAACCACGTACCAATCAGAAGACTGCAGCAGCAATATCATAAAGACTAAATCGGTAAGAAGATACAATGTGTTTTACATGCTAGAATTGAGAAAGCAACAAAGAAGATTAGTGCGCTAGAGGTTTTGGCAGATCGTATCACGTATCATGTCGTACAGAAGAAGTTTTGGTGTGGATAAATGAGTCGCATCGTTCTGTTTCTTCTGATTCTAGATCCAATTCCAGGTTGGGATAGGGCGGTAAAGGTACGACATCGAGGTGTGATGTACCAGCATCACTGACGAAGCTCGAAGGATGCGAACGCTAGGTCATAACCCCCGAATTCGTAGTTGATCTTGTCAGTGCGCCTGTAAAGCCCCGAAAAATTGCTGGAGGCACCGCCGACACCGTTAGTGCCATTGGTGCCATTCATAATCTTTGGCACCGTCAGGGCAGCTCGGAATGCCCTCTGGGCGGCTTCTACCGCACTCTCGCCCTCCTCTTCTTCGGCATTGGCATTATCCTCGCTCGAGACAAATAGGGTAAGTGTCAGTTTCCCAGGCTGGAAGATGCTGACCACACGACGTATAAGCGTTTTCAAGTCTGGGACTTTGCTTCGTTGTGGAGACGGAGTGGTAGGCAGAGGAACGTTGCATTCGAAGCTGGCGTACGAGTAGCCTTCTTCCGGGGTGACGTGAATGGTGTAATAACCCTCGCCGCTTTGGCTCAGGTCTTTTCCGGCGTCTTCGCTCCAAGTGAGAAGCGCATTCGCTGAGTAGCCGCAAGGGAAGAACGAGTACGCATCCAGACTAGTCATCTGTGGGGGAAACAAGTCTGCGATGCCGATGGATGACGACAAGTCCGCCGCGTGCTTCGATGGGTTGGACTCGACGACTTCTAGGGATGACGCGTGATCAAACTGCTCACGGGCAGAAGCGGACAGGTGGGTCATGAGGATCTCAATGGTGTAATCCACCTTGGCGTAGTCTGCCAGGTCCGTCGGGTGGGTATCTTCGTCTGCATCCACAAGTGGCGTAGGTAAGGTTGCAGGCGAGTTGGGTGCTGTAGATGACACGGACGAGTTCTCGCCAGGAGTGGTCATGTAGAGCAGCCAGTGATCTCCGTTCACTTTCCCTACAGTATACGCGGCGCCCTTGGGGAATATCTGGTCAAGATACTCAACCTCGGCCCTCCAATCCCTGTGGGGACCCATCTGACGTTCGGGGAACATGAACGCCTTGCGAGAGTAGAAGCAGCGATAGACGGACGGAAGGGAAGCGTGTTCCTTCGCAATTTCGAGGATTCGGGGAAGTCCCAAGAGATTCAATGTAGTCCCGCACGTCTTGAGGATGAGACGGTGCGGAGACACGAATAACGAAGATTCACTATCCGGAGAAAGGGCGGTTAGCATCTGCGGCAAGTTCCACGAAAGAGCGCAAGGCGGCCAATCATAGGAAGCAAATGAGGAAATATAGTATGATTGATGGAGGCCGTTTTCTTCATATGCACTGAGCCGACGACCGGTCAACTGCTCGCAAAGAATGCCCCAACGACTATTGGCTTGGCGCAGGAACCGTATACGTGGCAGAGGAATGAAAGAATTTTTTTAAACTGCCGGCAACGCTGCTTCGACTCACCTGAGGAGATAGGCATCCATCTCGGTGCCCTCGATAGCGGACAGGATTTTACACTTGACGATGTCTAGCATCTCCTCCCACACCGCCCTGGGGACCTTCCTAAGGCCCAGCTTTCCATTGACAGCCTCCGACGCATCGGGGAGGTCAGCGGGAGAAGGGGCAAACCAGACTTCGAGGAGCTTTTCGGGGCCCTCGAATGGTCCTGAAGACTGGACGTCCTCCATGCGTTATGCAGGCCAAAAAATAGATTTTGGGACGCTATCGCAGGGCTTTTTTGTAGTACGGAAAGTGAGGGTTGTGAGGATGCATGAAATGGTGGAGATGAAGAGAGATGAGTCTCTGTATTCCCTGTGCATCGATTGAGAGGGCAAACCGTAAAAGTTGTTACGTCGGCAACTCCCGAAACATATGCCCTGCCGTTCGTCCGACGACTCCCCGTTTCAACTGCTCTCACGACGACACCCTACGACGACTCATACCACGAGCTCGCCCACATCATCCACATAGTCGCAGGCTCGACGACTACGCTCCTAACCTCTCTTTGACCAGTCTACGCTCGCCCTATCGTCACCCTACTTGTTCACGCAACAGCACTCTAGTTCTCTGGGATCTGTCTGCATACGTCAAGAACATCTCGCAGGCGAGACTCACCACTGCATTGTACATTCTGGATTTGCATCATGGCCTCCTCCTCCAATCCGACGCCCTTTCTGCCGCTGAATATCCCTCTGTCGCCTCTCGTGGGAGGCGCCGCATTAACTGAAGACTTCTTTGCCACCCTCGTCGCCCAAGGGACTCTCAAACCGCTGCCAAACCTCTGTTTCAGTCCTCCCCGACGAACGCAGGCTGTCGCAGTAAAACCCGCCCAACCTTGTGATCGTGAAAAGTCTCTTCCGGCTGCACCTCCGCTACACATCCCCCCTCGACAGATTATCTCGCTTCTGGATCTGTTAGAAAGGATGGACAACGACGTGATGAAGGAGGTCCAGCGTGTACGTGAAAGTATCAAGGAAGCTCGAACGGAGATCGCTGGATATAGGCACGAGCGCGACGCCCGAGGCCTCGAGGTAACGAGGCGGAAGGCGCGAGAGAGGAGGGAGACGAAGGGCCTGGACGACGAGTTCTGGCTGCAGGTGTAATTACTTGCTACTCATATTGCGACTCGACCGCTAGGCCCATGTTGCTGTTCGTACCTGTTTGTAACCTACACACCCAAACAGCGTGTACAGTATATGGCTGTGTTGTACATGCTCCTACAAACCCTTAATTGCACTAGTCTCCTGAGCTGCCGCGTCTGTACGCTGTACGCTACCCTCAGCAGGCACGAGCTCAGTGCGTGTCTCGTTTGAGGGTCTGAGAGCGGGCATGCTCTAGGAGAAACGAGGCCCACTGGCGTGACAACCGCAGTCATACATATACGGTAGCCAACCCACTTTGGCTATCACAACCTCCTGTCTTTTGCCTCCACCCCTCAGAGCATTGCACAGAATGTGTGAGTATGCATTTCCATGCTATCTATCATGCACTACTCATTGTATCTGCAATGTCTCATTCATCCCGATGTCACCTTTGACTCTAGCGACAACTACTGCTGATTCCAACGCCACTACGGATGCTGCAACCCGCCCAGTACCCACGCGCAAGCTCTCTGTCGACCCACATACTGTTGAGGTCATTGAGAAGCGTCTCACTCAGCGTCCGGACAAGCAGGAGCTTGTCGAGCGCAACATACTCAAAGGTGCACATTCCCCACATCGACATTGATCACCGGAGGCTGATAAAGAATCGACGCCACGACGGATCTAGACGACAAAGTCGCGCCCTCCTTGCAGGCGGCGAGAGATAAGTTGCAGAGATCGCAGCTTGAAGTGAGTTGCCGACGCATATATACGGTTGATACTCACGTTTATCGCGAATCGCACCCACAGGACAAACTTGATCAGGCCCTTTTACAGCGCCCCAAGCGAGAGGAACTCGTCCGCGAGGGCATTCTCGGTGAGCAGCTCTTTATATGCCTCTCTATCCTCCTCATAGTGCTGAATTGCCTGCAACAGAGCCAGACTCACCTGCTACTGGAGCAGCCTGATTGTCTCACCTAGCACGGTTTGGTGTCTGTCTTCCTTTCGTGATAAATGGTGTGTAAGATTAACAGAACGGTTGTGACTGGAGAAGAAGCATGTATTAGTATCATCCCCTCTCCTGTGAATGCATGGTCAACGTACCTACAATAAATGTGCATGCACGCAAAGCTCCAACAACTTCACTGCTCTCTGCTGCTCCTGTTCCTGATCCTCTCCCTCATCTCTTGCGCGGCTCTCCTTGTGCCTGCGCCTCCCGCCCATCCCCGTGTCCTCAGCCACCCTACTAACCGAGGCGTCACGGCCGCCGTCAGACCGACTCGAACGGGGACAAAGAGTGTCTTGTGAATGGTGTAGGCGAGTGCCACCATGGCCCAGAATCCTTCTGAGCCTCCCGATGAGACATGGTTCGCAGTGTCCATGTCTTCTCTGCCAGGATCGGCAGGCTTAGTGTGTATGAACGCCAAAGCATACTCTTTGACGGATGAGACAACGCGTCCGACGTAGTCCGCGCCGAGGACATTTATGCCAGCGAATGCAACGCCAAAATCCACCACCCCAAGTAGCAGGTATACGCCGAGCGCATACCACCCGTACGACTTTATGAGGTATTTAAGCCGCTGTGATAGTGAGGCATCCGGTGGCAGCTGGGGCTCGCTTTGTGCGTTTGGAGACGGGGAGCGCGATGAGGTGAGACGGGCAGGGATATGGTGGAACAGTCGCTGATTGCTCCGTCCACCTGGTCTTGTTAGAGAGACTACTGGCTCTGCGGCGAACCGAGAGAGAGGCAGAAGAGGTTTCGACACCCGCGGCACCAGTGTTCGGAGGAGTGGGATTCGAAAGACGAGGTTGCGGACCATGTAGGCTCTACAGCAGCGAGCTCGGTAAGGTTATGGTATTGCGGGACGTCTGACCTGAGGGACGAGTGTGTTGGGCCTGCGAATGTGGATGATGAAGAGAGTGAAGGCTTCTGGTCGTTGACCACAGCTCAATAAATGTTTACAGACATTTTGATGCGCCGAATAACGCGTCACGGCGGCGAGAGAGAGGCGCCTGTCTGCTTACGTAAGGAAAACATCTCAGGGAAAGTCCCGGCTCGCGTCTGCCTGTTCGTACAACCTACACCCGACCCGTCTCTCTAGCCATATTCTCCAGCCATGTCTCTCGCGAGGGCAGCGCTGTTCAAGCCGCGGGCCACCGTGGTCTCAGCCGCTGTTTCTCGGAGGTTAGCGTCGTCCGCTGCCCACGATGACCACCATCACCACCCCGAGGATAACACCGTTTACCCACAAGAAAGTGCGTCCATCCTGCTGCATATCGCTGCCGTGCTCGATAATTGACTTCAGGATGGCATCTTAGCCTTCGCGAATAAGACCTGGAGGAATTGGGCGCTCGCTGGGCTGGCAGCCATCCTCTTCTACAAGTTTGCTCCTGCCCCGGGCGACGAAACATACCTCACGCGCTGGATTAAGATGTACCAAACCGAGAAATCGGTGTGGACCGAGTTGAACAACAAGCACCTGGCGCTATCCGCTGTAGGACAAATAGAGAACCTTGTCGTGGCTGATGCGAGGCGGCCGCCGGTCCATCGCCTCAGATATCCCCAGTGCGTCGAGGGCGAACCCCTTCATTTACACCTGAGTCATCTCCTGACACTGCGCTGTTGCGTTATATAGGAGCTTCGAGCAGCACTCGACACATGCGGTCCCAGTGGGCACCAGCGTGGACTTGTCGGATCTGTTGGTGAAGGGAGACAAGTCATAGGCTTCTTATCACCCAAACACGCAGTTCACGTTGTTACATCGCCGCACAATGCTGTGGTCAGACCTGCTTCCAATATTATAGCGATGAATATCTTCCTCCCAGGCTGTGCGCTGGGCTTAGTCAAGACTGACCCTTCTCTCAGACTGCGTGTCAAACAAGTACACCTTTCGGGTAATGGTATCAACTTCGTGCATGCTGATTCACTACGTAGCCTCTACTTCTCCGCTGCAAGCGGTTTTCTGCACAGCAATCACATCTTCGACGAGCGCAGCACTAAGCAATTGAACTCCAATTGCAGGACTTTGATCACAGCATGTGGATGCTTCTTTTACTGTTTTAACCTCGCTACTGTGCACAGCAGGCGAGGCAGCCAGGCATGAAACGCCCACAGGAAGCTATAAGTATACACCGAAAGCTTGTCAGGAGTTTCCAAACCCCCTCACTCATGTTACTACTCTACAAGTACGTTACCCTCAATAATGCGCGATAGACTGCAGTACTGACATTCCTCTCAAGCCCGCCCGCCCGAGGGCACCATCCGCCCTCCCTCAGAGCCGGGGACCAGCTGCCCTCTGGGTGGTGTCCTACGACTACCATGGCTCCGAAATTCCATTATGTGGGTGTAAAATCTGGCCCTCTCATATGATGCATCGCTAACCGTCCTGTTGCACCAGGCTATATTGCATTGCGAAGAATATAGCCCCGATATACCTGGGAAGTACCACAGCGAGCCAAACCGTCATACACCGCGCCTCAAGAGCACACACCACAGCAGCTTACTCTACGACATAACGCCACAGCATCTATACAGCGATGAAAGGATGTCATTCGGTAGCGCACGCGAAGCCGGTTTCGACGATGGCTGGTCCTCCGTCGCCGAAACCGAAACCCAAACCGACGCCGAAGCCTAAGCCTTGTCCCATTCAAGCCAGACAAGAGTAAGCGTTCGACTGGTGGTCGTGTCTCCTTTTTCCTTCCTGTCCAATGGCTATAAGGACTGCTCTGGTACTGTTCTCTCTCATGGCTTATACGATTTTACAATTATCCTGTGATTACACATACTGTACATTTTATGTAGTTCCGTCTCAATTTGTGGATTTCAAAGGACTTTGTTCATCACAAGCACTGACCCTGGTGCAGAATTGGTTATCCGATTGTATTTCTACAAGGTGCGTTGGACACCCATGTCCCGTGCGCTACCGTTTCGAAACTCCCCTCGAGTGTTGTGAAAGACCCATGACCGCCGCGTACGCTGCGCTGCGCGTCAGGAAGGTGCTGATTAGAAGACTTGGACTCGTGCAGGAGGAGTACTATCTCAGAGGCTTCGCTGACACTGTGCAGCTGGGGATAGTATCAAACTAGATCATATTAAGTAGCTATGCTGAACAACAAGAGAGTGAGGTCATGAGAGGTCGTTACAGGGTCGTTAAAAGTAATGAACGAAAGTGTGCGTCCGCCACCGTTTAGTTTATTCTGACCGTCAGGAAGATAGCGTTTCCGTCCACCGCGATGCCTGTAAACTCACGTCAATCTACCTTTGAGGAGCTTCGAGACCAGAGTCGCGCTCACCGTGGTTCACGCCCGTGGATCCTACCGGCATGATACCGACTAGAGTCTCCGCGGTCGTTGTGTATGATACGCCGTTGTGTGTGGTCACGCCTACCGCGGCCTGCACGAGTGCGTCTCTGTAGTGGCATCAGCATTGGCAACACTGACTCAAGACGCAAGGGATACGTACCGTCCCAGGTTGTAGCCGTTCGGTATGATATCGTGGTTGTCCGTGACAGGTTCCTCCTGCGAAACGCTTATATGCCAGCCAGATTCTTAGTCCACAGGATGTCTGGAAATGTGCGAAAAGGGACTTACGCGAGGAAGAGCGCACCGCTGTTGGCCAGTGCTCCATTCTGGCGGTACACTCTAGATTGAGCGATAGGCTGCATCAGCACTCATCCTCGTTCCTGCAATTCACAGCACGTCCTGACCCACCTGAAATGGTTTCCACCGATTAGACTCTCCAAGCAGGTGCCGAGGTCCGGGCTGCCGTAGTCTTGACGAAGCTCGACGGTCTGGTTAACCCATCCATTACCATCACCAAGATTGGCGGACTGGGGGTTCCCGAGATGGATATCGAAACACTCGTTTGCGCTATAATGGGGTGCTCAGTATACGTTCCACAATGCACGAATCGTGAAGAACTCACAAGCCGATCGCTTCTGCGTAATTGAGGAGGCCGGTATCAGTCAGAACCTGGGGGGAACTCAAGCCCGAGATGACAACCTGAAGGGAGATGTTCATGCGGATTCGCAGGCATCATACATCAACGTTACATACATTGAGTGGCTCCCCGAGGCCATCGCCTGCATTATCAAGCCATGAACCTCCGAGCGTCGTTGGGTCGTAGAATCCGACAATGCCCTGCCGGCGCGGCGCGCCAGTGAGACCGAAGGCGAGGAGAGCAGCGGTGCAAAGCTGAGCGAACATGGCCGACGGTAGTCTTCAGGCAGGTCGTGGTGCAGGTAGGGGGCGGGGAAGGGGGGATTTGCGATTCACGCGAAGACGAGCTATGTATAGGATAGGCGAGAGAAGTCTCTCTCTCTTTCGATCAAGGGCATATCATTTGTTGGAATAGACCGCACGGCTTCTGGGCGATTGTCCGGAGAGTATCAACGTTTGCGAGAAGCGCATGGGTTGTGCTACTTGCTTGTCATGGGGACGCCAGACATTATCAAGCATCTCTGCAGTGCGACACACCGTCTTGCAGCAGTGCCACTCGCGTTTCTGCCTATCGCAGGCATCCGTATTTTGTTAGCAGTTGTGGTCCGGGAGCAGAGAGGGGTGTTTGAGCTCACACTATGACGCGATGATGCTGCAGAGACAGAGTGCGTCCCAGCCGAGTCGTGTCCGTATATCAGACTCGGGTGAAATACGGCATGTGCTGCATTCATGGCGCACTTCCGAGTTCCCACCTGGTTGTGTTCTGCTTCGAACAAACGTGCACCGGGAAGGCTGCTGATGGCAGTTGACAAGAGACACCCATATTGGATAGCGTGGCAGGAGGGATCTCGGGTTTTGTCAGTGGATATGAGTGGGGTACGTTGCATGGTTGCCACAAAGCTCTTGAGCTACAGTAGCACTGTCCTGGCGCATGAGAGGAAGAGTTTCCGTCAACGTATGTTGCGGTACTGAACTTGAGCGGCCGCTGTCGGACCGCAAATGCCGGATGAGACATGAGCCAATAAAGAATGAGGAGCTCAAGTCTTACCGAGACCCCCTTTCAATTCTACACACCAACACCCTTGCATCCAGTAAAAAGAGCAAACAGTTTGTCTTATCTCACCTCTGTCGCTTGGCAAGCTGTACGCAACTCGACGTCATCAAGACAAATATCCAGACACGTTTCCTCGTCCAGATATACTTTGCTCAGGCAAGATGGCGGCGCCCACTTGCGAATGTCCGTCCGTGCAATATTCTTCGTGTATCCGAATTTCGATATCACGCGGCTTCGTGGCGCATGTCTTTTGCGGATGGCCGGTAGCCCAGTTTGCGACTCTCGCAGGATGAGGCAGGGTCTTTGCTGGACAATTTGATTCCACGGAGCTTTGTCCAGGACACGGTCACGGGGAATGCCAAAGCTATCACATCCAAACTCCAAGGTCAAACGTGTCTCGCAGCAGCTACCGCTCAGCCTTGTCAGACGGACGATTTGCCCCTCTGAGCACAGCACCTGCTCAACAATCCTGGGAGCCTTGTCTGCTTTCCCCGCATATACAGGGGCGCCGTATTCATTCATTTCCGGGAGGGTTCATGCTATGCGCGCGATTGTCTGCCATATGCGCACGATTGTCTCCTGTATGCGTGTGGTTGGAGTGGCATATCGGTGAGCTGTCTGTCCCCGGACAGAACCGTAATTTCTGACGGCATATCCTCTGCAGGTCCATAGTTGTAACACAACAAGACACTGTCCGGCTGCTTCACCTTGCGAGTGCCATGTCGCATCATACTCTGAAGGTGAAGCAGGCGACTTTTCGACTCGCTACTATATAACCGAACTGCAGAACTTCGGTCGCCCAGCGCTGCATGCTCAGTACGGCGAACCTGGGTGCGTCGGGGTCCTAGGACCCCAGATGGATAGGCCAAATCCAAACGATATCCACATGAGTAGACGACAAACCAATGCTGGCCATCTGACCAGACGCCATCGACCACTTTGGAAACTTCAATTCGGGATACCCTCTGCTGACGTCAGCACATACGACCCTCAAGGAGCTTCCTCGCAGTCCTAATTTCCAGCACCTTTCTTCCGTTCACCGAACTACACTCCGCAGTCACAATGTCAGACAGCGACTACCGCGACTGGGTCGTCAACGTCTCGGTCAACCCGGATGAGTTCCAACGGAGCGGACACGTACATGTGTTCCTGTCGAGCGAAGAGCCCGCGGGCACCCCTGACCAGTGGATGGTCGACCCGAACCAGATCGGCGTCGTCTCAGTATTCAAGGGCGACACCTCCCAAGGCGGGTATTTTGGCTCGTACGCGTCTTTGGGTGTACGCATCAACGGCCAGGTCTTCCTATCGGGTATGTTTATCTCCACGTAGCCTATTTCGCTTTGCTCACTAGTGTGAGTAGAGGATCTGGCGGAACGGGGGCAGGACATCAACAAAGTACAGCCCATTGTGAACTATCTCAGAACACAACTGCGATGGCGGTGCTCTCTGGTAACCTTTCTCCTCACTTCGACACCCCATGTCCATCTCTCATACATGGTTGCACAGGTCGGAGACACCGAGATCCCCCTGGAGACTGTACCCTCGCTGACCGTCAAGGTGCAGTCAGCCGTTGTCCACGTTCCCAAGCGTACGCCTGGCAGATCTCCCGGTCAGCCAAGACGGGGCGAGTGGGAGACCCACCCTGATGTCACTCGCGGCAAGGTTGGCGGCTTCAGCGCCGCCTAAGTCTAGATGTTGATGGGGTAAGTGTAGGCTGAATTACCCCTGTCTTGTGCAATGACGCTGACCATGCCAAGTGTCAACCTTCATAGTTATGAGCGTCTTGCGGCGCAATGTAAGATTGCGAACCTTGTATTCATATGCGAATGTGTCGGGATTTCGGATCGTCCCATTATGAGTGTCTGAATATGAACGTGCTTTGTAGCCTCAATTCCATCAGCGGCTTCAGACCCCATGGACCTGAGTTTATCGGAACCTGGTGTACTTGCCCGTACACTCGAACTCTCCCTGATGGCTTGTGAACTGTGCGATGTTGATGTGCCCGTATCCCGCGCTGCACCACGGACTTTGGCTATGACCGGACGTGCAGCATATATTCAATTCAACACGTCGCGCTTTTGACCACTTCTGACAGTTATCCAAGTTTCTCATTATTACTCCTCCAGATGGTCCCTGGCTGACGTTCTTCTTTTTTGATAGAGAAGTCTTGACGGGCTCTACACCTCGATCACATTCCCCGTGGCTTCATCAGATACATATCGCCGGGTGGTCATTAGAAGCATCCGGCGTATTGGTACAAGACAGTAAACAGCGATCTGTACCTGCAACCCCAATCGCGTATTCACCGCCGCCCGCCCGCCCATGAGAGACCCCGTCTCCGCGCTGTAATCGAGGCGACCTCAATTACGCTCACGTTGCCTTGGAAGCACAGCGTGGATGTGACCTGTAGCACATGCATCCACCATGCGGGGAATGTAGCCGATTCACGGTACGTGGCGGCATATTAAAGTGGCTCTCGTTGACTGGTCCTACACATAGCACTCCAACGCCCCGCATGAATTGTGCCTCTCCACTATATTCGACGGCGTCCTCCTCGTCGATCCTTTGCACAATCCCGATGATAGGAGCAAACGGACACGGCGTCCGCTCGTCGACAGAGCACCCACTCAATCGCAGGAGCAACGAACTTCCCCATGGTGGAGCACAGAGACTACCATTCACCGTCAGACAGACAACAAACTACGGTCGGATGTGCGCACCCTCGACTCATTAGCGCTCCACGCGTGTATAAAAACTTGCCGATACTCCTCGACATTCGTCTCAGACACCATCGTTCCCCAACCACCACAATATGGCCAATCACTACGAGATCGTGGGCTTTCCCGGCCATGTTGAAGTCCGCCACGATGTTCAGCATCTCATGGACAGAGAGCCCGATGTGTGGAACATATACATTCTCGCTCTCGACAGGATAATGAGTATGAACGAGCAGGACCTTACCAGTTATTTTCAGCTCGCTGGTACGTGTTCCTTCACGAAGCCTTGTATGCGTATCCTTTCTGATCACACAACGCTAGGCATTCACGGCCTGCCTTACACTCCTTGGGATGATGTCGGTAGTCAGACAAATGCTGGCTATTGCGCCCACGCGACCGTCCTCTTCCCGACCTGGCACCGCGTCTATATGCTACTGTTCGAGGTGCTCTAATGATTTTTCATCTCGCGGAGACTGTGCTTATCACTCGGTTGACAGCAAGTCTTGCGAAACGAGGCAGTGGACATTGCAAATCAATACACAGACCGCGGACTCAAGACGACATACGGTGACGCTGCGCTAAAATTCCGTCTCCCGTATGTGTCTATTTTCTGGTGTGATAGCCTAGAAGGTGCTAAACCATGGTGATCAGATATTGGGACTGGGCCGCGTCTTCGGACATTCCTCTGGTGTTCTTTAAGCAGACGATTACCGTCCGCTCGCCGCCGCTAGGTACCGAAACCCAAATCGACAACCCGTTATACACCTATCGCTTTCAGAGGGATACAGCATCATACCGTTTCTCCCATCCCTTCACTGTGTGGACAGAGACTATCCGTCACCCTCCCAACCCCTGTAGTCCCGGAATCAGAGACAAGACTCAGTCAGACCTGCTGAAAAAGTGAGTGTGCCCGCAGCCCTGTCACGTTACTCAAAGCGAATCTTTCTTGTGCAGCCACTTCCATGCGCAGTCCAGGCAATTACGCACGCAAGTGTACAACCTGCTGATGTTTACAAAGACCTGGGAGGAGATGTCAAACACGGTAATGGTCGAAGATGGGAATAGCCTTGAGGGCGTCCACAATACCGTTCACAATGTGCTCGGCAATGGCGGACATGTGAGCTCTGTCCCTGTTGCCGCATTCGATCCTATATTCTGGTATCACCATGTAAATGTTAGTGCTTTCCTCCTTCTTGCCATGAATGCCACGCTGACCTTCCGGTGGCTACAGGTCGATCGCCTCCTGGCATTGTGGCAGGCTATGAACCCAGACAGCAAAGTTCCGCGTGGCCCCGGCCCCTACGAGGGTTCCGAACTGGAACCATTCCACTTCAGCAACGAGGCCTTCTGGACCTCACACCGGACGTACGACGGCCGCGCGGTTGGAAACCGCTATCCAGAGTACCCTGCGGGCGATGTTAGCCCTGATGAGTTGAAAGAGATCGTTCGCGATCACGTCGAGAAGCTGTACGGTCCAGAATTCTTGCGCGACCCCAAATTCAAGATCCCTGGAGCGACTCCTTTTGCCGCTTCCACCGCCGACGACTCGGAACAGGCCCCTCTCACTAAAGATTATCGCGACTGGGTTGTCAACGTCTCAATCAACACGAGCGAGTATCCGCGCAGCGGCTATGTCCACGTCTTCCTCTGCCACGAAGAGCTGAAGGGGAAGCCTACCGACTGGCTCGCTCAGAGGGATGAAGTTGGCGTGGTTGCCATCTTCAAGAACGAGAGCAAGCTTTGTGGGAACTGTAATCGACTTTCGGCCGCGAACGTCAAGATTCATGGACAAGTTTTTCTGACCGGTAACGTGACAGCTTATGGGTCTCCTCCGTGACTACTCTAAAATGCTGCTTCACAGAGGATTTGGTGGACAAACAGGTTGACATCAACGATGTCGAGGTCGTACGACAGTACCTGAAGGCAGGCCTGCGCTGGCGTTGTGCCCTGGTATGCCGTTCTTCTTTACTCCCGTTTGTCGCACTCATGCCGCTTGTATTCGACGCACGTGCCAGGTCGACGGAACGGAGATTCCTCTGGAGGATGTGCCATCTCTTGCGGTCAAGGTGCAGTCCGCGAAGGTCCACACTGGAGGCGCTATGCGTAGTGGCGGCGGCGCGCAGCCCTGGCGTGACGAGTATGAAACCTTTGATTCCGTGACGCACGGCAAGGTTGGCGGTTACGCCGCCTGAAAGAGCAGTTGACCGTCCATTTCTTCTTCGTCTGCCGAGCTCGTTTCACGGGACTCTTGACTCGCGGCTATCTTAAACCACTGCAATGGCTCGTAATCGTGTTTGTTCGAAGGTGCAGTTGTCATACCAGTCGTGTAATTGCAACAGTAAACGTCCAGTATCCGTGTATCCGTGTATGAATAGCATCACTCTGTATTATAATGTGTTAGGCATAACAATGGAATTGTAACCCTGTTATTCGAGAGCCACAGACAGTTGGTGCATGTGTGCTGAGCCCGCGCTGATTGGTTTTCGTATGGGGGAGCGGAGTTGCAATGTGTCCGAGTATAGGTTCGGTTGAAGTTGGGTCATCACCAGCCCCATGGACCTCCCTTCCTCCCTCCTTGTCGCGCTTTCCTGCACATAATATGCGCGAGAGGGCACCACAAGCACTCAAAGAATATATCGAAAACTGTGAACATGAATGATCAAGATGAAATACCAGCCACGTCATCAGTTACTTTTTCCGCGCGCTGAGGGTCATGACCCTCATCATGGGTCCCCATCTCCTGCAGGATCATTGCTGCGCCTACAGCGCCGACAATGTACGTTACTCGAGCGGAGGTCCCTCACAGAGAACCTTGTCGCGGCGCGTTTGTGAGCTGTGTAATGCGCGCCCCGCCACGGACTTTTGACATGTCCAAAGACGCAGAATACATCCCATTCCGCACAACGCAACGCGCCATTGACCATTTCTGACAGCTATGCAAGTTCCCTCTCATTGTTATTGCCTGAAAAGAGTCCCCCTCTGACCTCCTTCTTTTCTTGATACAGAACTATTCACTCGCCTTGTCAGCTTCCAAGAGGAAGCAGAAACTATTCGGTTCGTCAACACAGGAACACACAGCGAATTACACCTGAACCTCCAATCGCGTATTCGCCGCTCTCATCGCGAAAGGCCCCTTTTTTCGCTGCCGTTCAACAGACCTGAATCGTGTTCTCTTTCCGCTCACGTTGGCTGCACACGTTGATAATAGCGTACGGCTGCTTCCGGGGCTTAGTCTGGATGTGTTCGCTGGTCTATGTATCCACCACACGAGCAATGGAATCTTGGTCCACCTGACCTCAATAGCCATGTTTCAATCTGCGAATACAGCGATTGACCTCTTCTTCGGCGCGCGCTACCTGCGAAGTATTGCCTGATATAGGGTTATCACTTGTCCTTTGCCGCGCATCTACGAGACTGCTTACCACTAACCTTTTAGCTTTGTCTCGCTCCCTCCTTTGCATACGCGCCGCATCTCCTTGGAGTTACTTGTGTATATTGGCCGTGCATGCCATACTGCGGTGCTGAACCGTGTACTGTCGTTACAGGTGAGAATGTTTCTGTTTACTGGTGTCGCTGGCTCACACAACACGCACATAGGCCTTCTACGGACGTTGCGCCGCCGTCACACATACCCAATGCGAACGCTTCCGATGCCCGATGCCCGACTTCCATCGCCGCCGAGTCAGCATCAATGTCGCGCACGACAGGAAACGGTCTTCGACGTCAGCGCTGAGGCCTCTTCATATGGCTGCTGACTGAGCACCCACTCAGCCACAGAAGCAACTCGCTTCCCGTGGCGGCGCACAAAGGCTACCATTCATTATCAGACATACGACAAACTACGGTCGGATGTGTGCACCCTCGACTCATCAACGCCCCCGCGAGTATAAAACCCGCCCATGTCCCTCCTGGATCCCCGTCTTACCGAACAACACTTCTCAGCCTTTGCGACATGTCCAAATTCTACGAGATTGTAGGCTTTCCAGACAAAGTCGAGGTCCGCCATGACGTCCAGCACATCGCTGACAACGAGCCCGACGTCTGGAACCTCTACATCCTCGCTCTCGACAAGATAATGAAGATGGATGAGAGCCAGCTCACTAGCTACTTCCAGATCTCTGGTGCGTATCTCTCCGCGGAGCCGTATATGTGTGACTGACTTCACTGACTATACACAACACTAGCTATCCACGGTCTACCCCACATCCCGTGGGATAATGTCGGCGACCAAGTCGATGACGGATATTGCGCACACAGGACCGTCGTCTTCCCGACCTGGCATCGTGTATATATGCTGCTGTTTGAGGTACCTCCCTTATTATCACTCGCGAGCGGCCGTACTTACAGTTCGGATAACAGCAAGTCCTCCAAAAGGAGGCCGTGGCTATCGCCGAACAGTATACAGACACAAAAGCTAGGGATGTATTTCGCAAAGCCGCGCAGAGATTCCGTCTCCCGTATGTGCACAATTCATATTGTGTGTTTGCTTACAAGAGACTGAGCGTATTTTTCCTCAGATACTGGGACTGGGCTGCGTCCCCAGAACTTCCTCCCAAGCTCTTTGACGAGAAGATTACCGTCTCGTTACCGCCGCTAGCTAACCAGACTCAAATCGACAACCCTTTATACACCTATCGTTTCCAGAACAATACGGCAACGTCGTATGGGTTCCACGAGCCCTTCACTGTGTGGGCAGAGACTATCCGCAACCCTCCCAACGCTGCGAAACCCAATGTGAATGACAAGAGTCAACCAGACCGGCTGCAGCAGTGAGTAGCTTTGTAGCCCTGTGACATCACTCAGAACGAACGTATATTTTATAGGCAGTTGCGCGCGCAGCATAGGCAACTCCGTGCACGAGTGTACAACATGCTGATGTTCACAGATAGTTGGGAGGGCATGTCGAACGCGGTGCAGGGCGGAAGTGCCAGCAGTCTCGAAGGTGTTCACGATACCGTACACGTGATCCTCGGCGATGGTGGCCACATGGGCAACGTCCCAGTCGCTGCATTCGACCCAATATTCTGGTATCACCATGCCAATGTCAGTACATCGTCTCTATTATCCGTTACCAGCGCACTGATCTTTCAAGGGTCCTACAGGTCGACCGCCTCTTGGCACTGTGGCAGGCTTTGAATCCAGATAGCAGAGTTCCATCCGGATCTGGCCCCAACGAGAAGTCAGAACTGACACCATTCCACATCGACAACAGCACCTTCTGGACCTCGGACAAGACGTACGATGGCCGCGCTGTGGGGAACCGCTATCCAGAGTACCCTGCGGAGGATGTTAGTTCTGCCGAGTTGAAAGAGATCGTTCGCGATCACGTCGAGAAGTTGTACGGTCCAAAATTCAAGACCTCTGGAGTGGCGCGCATCGCCACTTCTACCACTGATGAGCCAGAGCAAACTTCTCTTACGAACAATTACCGGGACTGGGTTGTCAACATCTCCATAAACACGGACGAATACCCGCGCAGCGGCTACGTCCATGTCTTCCTCTGCAAAGGCGAGCCGAAGGGGAACCCTATTGACTGGCTCACTCACGAGGACGAAGTTGGCGTGGTCGCTATCTTCAAGAACGAGAGCAAGCTTTGCGCGAACTGCAATCGACTTTCGGCAGAGAATGTGAAGATCAATGGGCAGGTCTTTCTGACCGGTAACATCACGGTTCTCACGTCTCCTACGCGATATGTCTAAAGTAATGCTTTATAGAGGACCTAGTGGAGAAGGGCCACGATGTCAACAAAGTCGAAGCCGTACAGCAGTATCTCAAGACGAGCCTGCGCTGGCGCTGTGCTCTGGTAGGCATGTTCTTATTTCCTCGCATTTGTCGCGCTCATGCTACTCGTATTCCACGCACATCACAGGCCGACGGAACAGAAATTCCTGTGGAGAATGTGCCATCTCTTGAGGTCAAGGTGCAGTCCGCGAATGTCCACTCTGGAGGCGCTATGCGTAGCGGCGGCGGCGCGCAGCCCTGGCGTGACGAGTACGAAACTTACCACTCCGTGACACACGGCAAGGTTGGCGGTTACTCCGTCTGAAGGATCAGTTGACCCCCCCTCCCGTGAAGTCAGTCGCGGGGTGTCTTGTTCGTCTACGATGCCCGTTTGCAGGACTCTTGACTCCGGGTTAGGTTGTCATCGTGTTAATTCAGAGGTATAGTTGTTAAACCAGTCGTATAATTGTAAAAAAAAAAAAGTTCGATAAATCACTCTGTGACATAATATGCTATGCAAAACAATGAATCTATCATTATGAGATTCATAGACAGTTGGCACATGTGCTGAGCCCGCGCTGATTGGTTTTCGTATGGGGGAGCGGAGTTGCAATAAGTCCGAATATAGGTTCGGTAGAAGTTGGATCATCACCACCATGAACCTCCCTCCTGTCGCGCTTCCATATCTTCACATACCATATATTGGCGAGGGTATCTCAGATGCTCAAAAGGTCTACCGCCAAGCTGTGAAGATGATCAAGATGCAATACAGGCCACATCATCAGCCACTTTTTCTGCGCGCTGAGGGTCATGACCCTCATCATGGGTCCCCCAGATCCCCTTCAGGATTATTGCTGCGCCTACAGCGCCGACGATGTACGTTACCCGAGCGGAGACATTCTACAGGGAACCTTGTCGCATCGCCTAGGCACGGTTCGCGCACAGACCCACCGTCGGCTGTAGATCCTCGATAAACGCTGCAAGTCAGCCTCTTGGCCAGTGCTCCAGAGCCTCACTCTATTCGCATGCACATTGCAAATTCAGAACCGGGCTTTTCGTGCGCAGTGCGCCTCCAGCATTCCAGCGACCCGCTTCTATTGAATCCTCGCCAATATACCGCCACATGTTCCACGCCTTCAGCAGGAAATGGATGGATTGCTTAGAAGCTCGTTTCCACCTGACTCTGCCGTGAGCGTTGCTCCAGGTCACCAGATTATGAAGTTGACCTTGGTGCAGCCAAGTATTTGTCTGGCACGAAGGATCCTACGTCAACTGGACTGAACAAGCCATCGAGCTACCATTCCTCGCATTGTTCCATAAAAACGTCTCGCAAAGTTCGCGCGAGAAGCGTGAGGCATTTATTGTCAGTATCCTGTGGCTGGGCGCTGCTCCAACTCTGTTTTGCGCGCGAGGACGAGGCATCAGGTCGGCTCCATGGTAGGGGGTACACAGGACGTAAATGCTCTGTCTGGTAACGCCTTGGACGCATATATAGAGGCCCGTGAAATACACACAGCTCTCTCCTTAGCACATAGCTCTCTCCCTACACTCATCACAGCTACCCAAGTCAAATGTCGCAACACTATCATATCGTCGGCTTCCCCGGTCGCGTCGAGGTCCGGCCCAGGATAGAGGACCTCATCGACAAAGAGCCTGAGGTCTTCAACCTCTACATCCTCGCGCTCGATCACATCCAGCGCATGGACGAGCAGGCTCGAACGAGCTTCTTCCAAATTGCCGGTACGCTTCACGCGGGAAACGTCTATTCGATGCGTCGCTGACTGGCTTACCAGGGATCCATGGCATGCCCTACGTGCCGTGGGACAACGTCGGCGACAACATAAGCTCGGGCTACTGCGCTCACAGGACGGTCCTCTTCCCCACCTGGCACCGCACGTATGCGTTGCTCCTCGAGGTACTACTCGCTTCTGTTCGTTGCACCGTGTGAGACAAGCTAACACATTTTGATACAGCAAGCGGTCCAGAAGGAGGCGCAGACCATCGCAGAAAAGTACACAGACCCCAAGACCAAGGAAGTGTTCCGCGCAGCGGCGCTCAAACTTCGTCTCCCGTGCGCATCGGTATCTCTCCGCCGCATACATATAGACTAATTCGCGAGCATGCAGGTACTGGGACTGGGCTGCGTCCCCGGAGCTTCCCCCAAAGCTTTTCGACGAGAAGATCTCCGTATTTGTGCCACCGCTAGCCGCTGCGGCTGAGATCGTCAATCCTCTCCAGGCATACCGTTTCCAGCACGACATTGCGTCGTACGGGTTCAACCGCCCTTACAGCGTGTGGCCTCAGACGATCCGGAACCCGCCCAACCCTGAGAAGCCTCAAGCGACGGACAAGAGCCAAAAAGAGAGACTGCAGAAGTGAGTGACGGTGCCAGAGATATGACAGTATTCGAACTCATCACCGATACACAGGCAATTGCGCGCGCAGTACAGGCAGCTCCGTGCACGCGTCTACGATCTGCTCATTTTCACGAAGACGTGGGAGCGTATGTCGAACGCCGTCCAGGGCGGCAGCAACACCAGCCTCGAGGGCGTCCACGACACGCTCCACAACATTCTCGGCGACGGCGGACACATGAGTTCCGTCGCTGTAGCAGGGTTTGATCCCATCTTCTGGTACCACCACCTCAACGTCAGTGTTTCAGCCTTTTGCACGCGTTGCTTGCGCGACCTATACTGAATTAAACGTTGAAGGTCGACCGGCTGTTGGCCCTCTGGCTGGCAGTGAACCCTGGCAGCAGGGTCCCAGCCGCCTCCGGCTCCAGTCCTGGCGAGAAGACGGAGCTGTTGCCGTTCCACATCAACGACAGCACGTTCTGGACGTCTGACAAGACATACGACACTCGTACCGTCGGGAACCGCTACCCAGAGTACCCCGCCCGCGACGTCAGCCCGGGCGAGCTGAAGCAGATCGTCCTTGAGGAAATCGAGCGTCTCTACGGCCCTACGTTCAGAGTGCCGCGAGCCGGGGGCGAGACGCGCGGGGGCTCTGACGTATCTGCGGCAGCGTTTGGCGGGTCGGAGGCATCGACTGACGCGTTGCAGGCGGCGGCGGTGACTGACGACTACCGCGTGTGGATCGCGCACGTCGCGATCAACACCGATGACCTCCCGTACAGCGGCTATGTCCACGTCTTCCTCTCGCACGACGAGCCGACCGGGAGCCCTATCGACTGGCTCACTCATGACGACGAGATTGGCACCGTCGCTATCTTCAAGAACGACAGGAAGGAGTGCGCGAACTGTAACCGGCTCTCGGCGGAGAACGTCAAGATCAATGGCCAGGTCTTCTTGACTGGTATGTCCCATATTCGCGCCTTTGTGTAGCTAGCTGCGATGCTCATGAATGGGTGCAGAGGATTTGCTGGACAGGGGCAAAGATATCAACAACGTCGAGGCTATTACTGAGTATCTCACCTCCCACATGCGCTGGCGTGTCGCTCTGGTAATGTCGTCTATGTACCGCATTCATGAGCTTGTAGCTGACCTAGCATACGATTTCCCAGATTGACGGAGCTGAGGTGCCTCTAGCGGAGGTGCCATCTCTCGAGGTCAAGGTCCATTCGGCCACAGTTCACGTGGGAGGTACTACGCGCCGCGGCGGTGTAGAGCCATGGCGTGACGAGCTTGAGCTCCACCACGGCGTCACTCACGGCAGACTCGGCGGGTATGCTGTTCCTGCTTGAACGAACGACAGTTTGTATAGTAAAGTGAGCCGTTTGTTCTCTGCTCACGTCACTCATGCACTTACCAGGGTCCGCCCGACTGGTAGAACGCCTCGACATGTACTTATAAATGTGTACTACTATCAACAATGGCAACGTCGTCTTTCGCACAACTGACCACTCACTGGGAAATCAGCAAGAATTTGATCCATAAGCATGAGTAAGTTGGTTTGCCCCAGCGCTGGTCCGAGTCAAGGCGGGCGTGGCGTCGTCGTCGCAGGGAAGCATAGAAAAGGCTCAGCGGGACCGATATATATTCATGGTACTTGATAGCGAGTATGGCAACCCCCACAAGCCAAGTGATTCACTGCAAGTAGGATGCTGAGTTTGACACTGGACTACGAGACGTCGTGCAGAAACCTGGTCAATGATGACCTTGGTGGGTCCTCCGAGTTTGCCGAATAAATATGTTGGGCAGGCACTGGCTTGAAGTCCATCGCTTACGATCACGATCGCACGGAGCGACCCTCAACAGTTATGAAGGACTGCGGGATCTTTGGCTGGATCTCAGCACCGACAGCGGAACACGTCTTGATGAGGAAACCTATGTAAAGCTATGATACCCAGTACACAAATCCAAAGATAAGCAGATTCTGTTGCCTGTTCAGATCCGTTTTCCATCAGTATTGAATGTTTGGATTGTGTGCGTCCCGACTTTGTTTACCCAGGCGCATTGAGAATGGGCAACACCAGAGACCGCGGGAAAACAAGCTAAAGCGCCGGTGAGCGCAAAGCTCGCCACTCCTTTCAGGACGTCCCACAGATGTGACCAATAGTTACAGCTGTTGATCGTTGACATTATCAAACCTCAAATTCCGTCCGAAAGGTAAAGATGCGGCGTGCGTGGGCGGCGGATGCCTGGCTGGGTTTGGCTAATTCGCTTCATCGTCGCCCACGGTACTTGGTTCTTCCTTCCCACAGCCGTGCATGATAGTACCTGTCATTTAGTGCGCAGCGCTGTGAACGCGACAGCTTATATTACCAGTCTCTTATCGAGAGGACAGTATCTCCAGTCGTCACAATGCTTGCCCTCCTAGTTCTATGGGCGACTCTAGCTCTGCCCCTCCTCGCACGCTCTCACCATTCGTTCCAGAGGCGGAGCGACACGCCATTCTTCAACCCCACAGACAGGAATGGATCCTTCTTTGCGTCGTTTGATCCCAACGACCGAGGTCCAGGCGAGCCGCTGAACGTGAGTTGTCCATTTCTGTCGCCACCAAATTATCCAACGAACACATCCTGCCGCGTCCAGGTAATTATCGCAGGAACTTCATCGCCAGAGGTCCTAACAGACGACGGGATCGTGCAATACGCTCGGGCTATCGGATTGTGCGTGCGACCTTCGTCACACTCAGGACCTTCACGCGCAACGTTCGGTACTGACGCGCAACTTGATGATTCCTGATAATAGCTCCACAGATTGTATAAGCTTTGCCAGTAGTAGTCAGCCCCAGATCGCGCTCCTGGGCGACGGAAACCCGCCACAGCCAGCTCTGTTTGAGCTGCGCGAGCACTTCGGCAACGTCGCCACCGGGGTGTGCATTGAGCAGCTGATCGGTGGAAACCATTTCCGGTATGTTTTCAGCTTATGGCCTCGTTGAGGTCGCGTCCAGATAATCACTGACGTTGGAATCTGCGAGAACAGCGTTTATCGTCAGAATGGAACGCTTGCTAATAGCGGGGCCTTATTCCTTGCGTGCGTGGTTACTACTCAAATTATGTCCCAACATGGAACAACTTACAGTGCTCGCTCAGAGTGTCTTCAGAGTTGAACGTCCTGCATAACCACACCATTTCCGCGGATGGTTATAACCGAGGAAGGTGAGTCAGCCGATCCATGTGTCACCAAAACATTGACAATTGCTCACTTGGTCGGACATTAGAGACTTCTTCGTGAAAGGTGCCATTGGCCAGAAGACCTTTAATGGGACTACGTACAACACCACCGCGCAGAATCTCACAGGGGTGATGCCTGCAGGCAGTAATAACGTGAATCACGGTACGGTTTTCTCTAGAGTTAACCTACACACCGGTCATCCTCATGTACTCCTGACAGATATTTCCGTGGATGGCAACGCGGTGCTGTTGACTGTCATGATTATGTAGTACATAAACGCATGGCATCTTTATAAACGGACGGGTGTGAGAGTAATAATATAAAATGGTGAATGCGAGGTGGGGAGAATGTGTGTTGTGGGTATGCTACGAATACATAACAATCAAGAGCATGAGTGTCAGTGCAACGACAGTTTATGAAAGAGTGCAGTGATGTTGGATCATGATGAGAACGAACATAGCGAGAAAACCAAAGAGCAGCAAAGGCGTAGCGAGAATAAAGTTTGGCAAACAATGGCAAGCCAGCATAAGAAGCGGGGGTCGTGCAATGCAACTGTCTAAGGGACGGCCGAAACGTCAAGCCACTCCTGCCACTTGACGTCGTCACTGGAGTCTTCGTGAGCATCCATGATCAGGTCCTCATCTTCGTCTGCCTCTCCGTCGGAGTGTTGCTCAGACTGCAGCTCCCATCCCTCTCTTTCAGCTCGTACTTCTTCCTGCGTTCGCCGCTTGACCCTAGATAATACGTGGTCAAGATTGGCGAAATTGGCATCGTCCTGTGCAAACTTCCTGTGCTTCTTGGAGTATATATGCTAAGTTGAGGGGATCAGTCTGCGTTGCTTCTGCACGGTAATAGATTAGACGTACCTCCTTAAAGTCCTCGAACTTGAGCCGACAACTCTCACAGTAACCTGGCTTCGAACCCTCGTCTCGTTTGGGTAAGCGCATAGTGTTGGTACTTCTACTTTTCCTCAGCAAACGTTGAGGACGGTCCGGGATGGTAGTTGGCGGACCCATAGAGTTCTCCTTTCCGATAGTAGGTGCAACATGAGATAGCCTGCGAGAGGTTACGACCTGTCTATTGAGTTTGCCCGCAATGTTCCGAGGCAGCTGCAAAGTTCGTAACGATAGACCTGCAGTTGAGGTTGTCCCAGTAGTGGACGTGATACCGACGCTGTTGCCCGAAGCTGCGACGTAGTTGCCAGATGCAAGGTATCCCGACGCAGCGGCCGAATCAGGGTCGCCCTCAAAGTCGTCGTCGAGGTCAATGAGACCTTCCAGTGCTGTTTCACCCATCGAGGCTCGTCTACGCATGTTCTGCATAGAGACTGTGCGGCGAAGGTCCCCTTTCTTCTGCGCTTCCTCTTGTGCTCTCCTTCGTTTCTCCTGCTCGCGCAACTTTGCCTTCCGACGAGCGAGGTCTTCTTCGCGCTCCTGTTCCGCACGTTCAGCCCTCTCGCGTCTGCGGTTCTCTTTCTCGTCATACTCCACGAATGGCCCCCTTGCTAGGGGATGGCAGTGCAGTACGGGCCAAGAGCCTCTCTCTTTCCCGTCACGAGACTTTGAGATGGGATATTCAAGCGCAATGAGCGTCTGGAGTTCTTGGCGCATGTCTTCAACGAGGACGAAGTAGCTATTCTTCGAGAAGTAGACGAAGTCGTGTCGCTTCTGCGTAGGGTCACGCTCAGTCGTACCATGTATCCGCTCGTTTTCCAGCAACCGCGTGAGAGACCGTTCTTTGGCAGGCTGCGAGAGCCCTCGCACTGATGTCGAATTCAAGCCTGAAGGTCCGGAAGGAAGAGGGAGACAACGTTCAAGAACGCTTCGAAGTTTATCCGCAGACCAGACTTTCATGTCAAAGCTTAGTGCCTTTTTGACCAGCTCAGATACCTGACTGTCGGCAGCGGATCTGTTGAGTATGTGAGCAGTCAGAATCAGTCTCCTAGACAGCGACTAACTTTTTCAGCTTAATCGGGCTGAGTAGGCTGGCAGCATTTCTTTGTCCACCTCGAGATTTGTGATTCTCCTTATTCACGGGGCCATCGTCGAAGGTGGTGACAATAACATGGGTGACATCTTTGGAGAAAAAGTCCTCGGTACGCTTTGCGGTCCTGTGAGACATGCGAGACGTTTCCAAGAAGATTAATACTCACAGAACCCATAGTATGCACCATCTTCTCCATCTCCTTCCGTACAGCAGCAGTTTCGGGCGCGTCGGCATCGAGGTCGAAGTAGAACACCCAGTTGGGAAAAGCACGCGTGTATTTAATGCGAAATTCTTCCTCTCGTTCGATACGCCTGCGGTCGCGCTCTTCCTTCGGCTCCTTATACTCTTTCCTTCGGATTTCATCTCGTGCAGCCACGGCTTGACGCGAACTCTCAATGAGGGCTTTGCTCCGCTTGACAACAAGGCCTTCTCCTGGATCTGGTGATCTAGCACGCTTGGCGGACGAAGACTTACGCAGAGCACTCTGTATCGATGAGGTAGAAACAGAGGTGTGGTTCGTGAGCGACCGACTGGATAGTGGGTTGCGCGTTGAGGTCGACATTGGTACTGCACTTCGGAGATCACCGCACGACAATAACCAAGAAAACCCTACGCGTATTCTGACGTTGCGTGCAGTGTACTCACAAGTAGGCGCGACAAGGATGCCGACGCCGACGAGTGAGGGGTGTGCGTGCAATGGTGGTTGTGTGCGGAGACACGCCTCTTGCGTGACGTTAGTGAAGATGTGGTCACGCGAGATCAACATGCGCGTAACAGGGCTCGTGATTCATAAGTGATCACCTGACCGTGTCGTGTTAGTGCAGCGTCAAGTAGCATTGCAAGGCTTGACGGCGACAGTCAGGCTGGACAAGCTTGCGAGGGTATGGTCTCTGTTTGAATCATGGATCATGAACTTCCCTTTCTGGATCCCATTGTGGGAGAGACTATAACTTTACCAGAACTTTATCCAGTTTGGTCTAGATTCCATATTCCTCAGCTACCCGAAAAACCGCAGAACCCGATACTCGACACGTTCAAGTCAGGGAAGAGGGATGCAAACCCGCCCGAGAAAGAACCGTTAAGCTCTCATGGCGATGAGCAGTGGGCAGAATCTCGGGTTGAAGCAAATGTTGGGCTTCCTAACCCGCGAAACGACCTCTGGAAAGAAGCGATTCGTCGACGTTATGCTCCCATGGTGCGTAGATTCTGCGGCGAGTCTTCATGACTAATCTTATATTCTCTGCAGGATATGTCTATGTCTTGGGATACATTTCGAGGCCCTTATAGTCCACGTCCGTTCCAAGGACCCTACCTGACTCAACAAGCCGATCATGTTCTCCAGGCAGTACGACAGGTGTAAGCTCAAAATCCCTATATGATGAATTCCCCGCTGAGAAGAGCATAAGTATTGACCCCAACCATGGAGAAATCGAAACCCGGACAGTCTATGTCACTCCACACGAGCTACTTGCATGTGTACAAAGCTTGCTTGCTGGACTATCATCGACGCTGTACATCTGGAATCCCGAAACTTTGATGTTCCACCTATCTTCGCTTCAAGATGAAAAGCCATCTAGGATAGCTCTGGACGGGATAGACAGCACTACCAGCGAGAGGTATGCTTCGACTTCCGTATGAGATCACGTTCTGATAAGCTGTTTTAGCCTTGTTCGCCGTTTTCTCGTTATAGGTACTTTACTACGTCGTATAGACATGCTCGTAACGAGTGTTTGGGAAAGGTAAATATTCCAGTCATTTTGTTTTGTCGCCAACCCAGGCTTATACTGCTCCCAGTTCAAGTCACGTAGAACCGGTCATACACGCATTCACGCATGCAACATCCTCCATCCTTGACAACGTCCGGCAAGTTATATCCGACATGACCTGTACAATCTCGTACAACGACAGCGTTCATACGCTTACATCCTTGTGGGCCGCTTGTGCTAACGTGGAATCCCAACTCAGTGAATTGGCTGGTTTGTGTGGACGCGTAAGAGGAAATAGCTCATCGCGACAGGCTTAACTACTGATACATGATACGGCAGGGGATGCGCGATTCTGTCAAACGTTCTAAACTCCTTTCTCAGTCTGCACCGGAACTTCTTTCGGCAGTATACCAAAAGCTCGATGCCCAGCTGTCCAGCAGCTCTTCGCCCGACGTTAGTGCGATTACGGCGTTTATCCTGGCTTCAATATCCGCAGATTACTTTAACTACATCTCCCGATGGGTGGGCTATCAAGAAGAGGATCCGAACGGCCCATCAGCAGAAATAAATCGTAATGACCCTACATCTTTGGATGACGGTGGGATGGAAGACAAAACCTCCCAGGACTTGGAACAAGAGGAAAATCCCACCTTCCCCTCTTTCTTCCAAGAAACATTCTGTCGCGCCTTAGTTCGTTCCAGGAAATCATTGAAGCTTCTCCGAGTCGCTCAACCCGACCACCCATTGCTGAGAACCTCGAGAACAATTAGACGCAAGATTCGCTGGTTTTGGACTGAAAATGATATCACAACTGCATGGCAAGAGTTCGGCCTGGCGATGGCAAATCCCAGCAAGGAGAGCTCAACGCTGCCGCACCTCTGTGCAGAGTCTTCTGATGCGGGCAATCGTTACCTCGACGGGATCAAAGAGTTCGGTCGGTTTGACCTTGAACCAGACAGTCGAGTCTTTATCACAAAGCTCGCTGGAATTACCTCACATGTACCCAAGTTTCACGAGTTTCTGAAAGTGTTCCCCCCGACTTTACCCTCCCTGACACCGTCTCTGTCAATCCTAACTGACCTTGTACTGCTGCCATTAGTGTCGCACGTTGAGTCTCTATCTACAGCCCTCGTTGATACTTTCCTTGCGCCTTCAAGTGGATATCTCAAATTCCGTCACCACCTCATTCTTCTCCGCTCATACTTGATGTTAACCTCCCCTTCCTTCAAGTCTCGCCTCGAAGTGGCATTGTTCTCCGACTCTCTAGGCTCTTCCGACCTTGGCATGGCTGCTCACCGTGCGACCGCGAAGAAACAATCCAGGGCCTCCAATCCGTGGGTGATTGGATTGGCACCAGGGTTGACGGCAACCGACAGCTGGCCACCCGCTGGCGCAGATCTCAGCTATCTTCTGCGAAGTGTCATCCTTGACTCCTTGGACCATGAGTATCCCAGTAGGCAAATGCAAGAGCGCGGATCTTTTGATGAAAACCACGTCACAGAGAAGGCGGTATACGAAGAGGCGGAATGGCGACTGGGTTTCGTTGTGCGGGATCTTCCCACAGGGTCTGGTCAAGCCAAGTGGCTCAACCCTCGGAGTACGTTAACTTTTGCTTCACGCTTTTCATGGTCACTCACTAACCTGTTCACAGCTGTCGAGTAAGCCCACTGCTTTCACGGCCCTACTTCCTATTGATGTCCACTATCGACTAGGGCACTAGACTTTCTGTACATGAACTATCGGCCTCCCCCAGCACTTGACATATTGATTCCTCCAGCAGTTCTCTCGAAATATCACAGGTTATTCCTATTCAATCTAAGGCTCTTGCGAGGTGAGCAGAACTACCCTCGGTGTATATCAATGTGCTGACCAGTGCCTCAGTCGAAAATGTGATCAAAGCATTATTCCGCATGTCGTCTCCAGGGTCTGATCCCCTTTTCCAAACAATCACTCCGTCACAGAAGTTGTTCGAGCAGTTCCGCTTCATGGCCAGCTCATTCGTTGCCTCGTTATCGTCCTACATATACAATACCGCCATTGGGGGCAACTTTGATAAGTTCATAGACAAGACTACGAGGCAGAACATGCAAGATGGCAACGAGGGACATTTTCGCTTCACGGATGTATTTGCTTTAGCTGATGGCCATTCCCAAGTCATGGACGATATACTCAGTGCATGCCTTCTGCGGTCGGGGCAAAAGCTAGTTGGGGACTTGCTCCGCAGTATCCTGGACGTTGTGCTTGAGTTCGGGATACTGATGGGTGATTTATATCAAGGGACCATGCCAGAGTATCGAGCTGTCGAGCCGCTTGAGGGCCTGTATGCTACCTTCAGGAAGAAGATGACCGTTCTTGTGCGTGTCCTCTTATGCACTAGAATTATGCCGCTCATCGTTTTCGCGCAGGTCCGAGCTCTCAGGAGCATGGTGGACAAGGGGACGATGTCGACCAACATGTCATTTGAAGACATGCGCCTTCAACTTCTCTCTGGGCACAACCCTCGTGGAGTCGGTGTGACGGCCAACTTGTATGATCTCTTGGTACGCCTGGATGTGGGGCAGTGGTGGACAATCCAGGGCCGAAAGAGAACAAAATAGTAAAGATCCAACTGTCCTCATGTGTATCCGATACCTTTGGGTGTTTCAGCCATGACCAAACTGTATGACGAGCGTGAATTCTGATATTTGGAGCTCCGCAAACCCCGCTGTGATTAACATTTATGGCAAGTACGATGATCCTCCATATCACAGCTTGCTAACTACCACGAGACCTCCTTCGGTCAAGAACGAATTCAGATATGGAAACCTCTGCAGCCAGTAGACATGCTGCTTGGGGTGCGTTACAGACTGCTAGTGCCACAACAGACCTCGTCCGAGACCTTACCGATATGCTCCAAATCGCACCTGCCGCAGCAGCAACTTCATTGCTTCTGATGATCTTCAACACAATTGAGGTGATAATATCCACAGCATAGTCGGAAAATTTCACGTTCTAACACATTCCAGGGGATTCACGTCAACAAAGCAGCGTGTAACAGGCTGGCACGTCGAAGTGCGAGACTACTTCTTGACATACATTCTGCCATGGAGGGCCGCTGGCATGACGCCCCTCCCTCATTGGTTGAGAATTTGAACAAGCTTGAAAGGTTCGTGGTTGTGTTCTGCTTATGCTACGTTCAATTATACTTGAACTTACTCAGCACCCTCTCCGAGATACATACTTTTATGCTGCAACAAGCATCCCTCAAGTGGCATTCTCGTGTGATGAGAAAAGGGGATATTGATCGGCAGATAGAGGAGTTTACTGTCTTGTTAGAAGACTCTATGCGTAGCTTTCAGGTATATGTTCAAGGGAATCTTCTACTTAATGGTCTGACACCTATGGCATAGGCCACGACGTTGATCCATGTTCATCACATTATCAGTAAGCGGCCAAGAGACGGGTTGAATAGCCACGAGTTGCGCATTGCCTCACAAGAAGCCTCCACCCTCGACCGTGCTATGACAAAAGTCGAACATTCTTCCTCTGGGGATCTATCGGTCAGTCGCATAGATACAATATCCGACGATCACTATGCTTATAAGCCTCATCGCAGGATCCAGAAACTCTTGCTCATGTTAACGTCAACTGTACTCCTGAGCCATCATCCACTATATTTTATACAGGCTCGCCTCCTGGAAAGGCCCTCCCGAATATGGACTCGGATGATCAGCATGCGTCAAACGAGAGTTGTGAAGCACCATGGACGTCAATAGACGTATCACAAAGCACAGATACGATACATACTGCCTCATCACAAGCGGAAGACCTGCCTGCGGACGACAGCATGCCACTGGGGTCTCACATTCGGCGTTGTCACCAAACGGATCTGGTCATAACGAGGCGGTCTCGTATCAAAGAAGGATGGTGGGCTGGTACAGTTGACGTCGACGTTGATGGCCGGTGCCTAACCCTGAAGACATACGAGGGCCCTGCTGGGGAAGCTAAACACGTTGGTACTCCTACTATATGTATGGCATGTGCAGGCATTGACATCAGATGGCCAGTTGTGGTCAAAAGACATCGAATTTTTGGAGAAGGTCCAGTAAGAGTGCCTCCTTGAACAAGATGTTTCGAATACTGAGATCTCCCAAGGCACGATAACTTCCCACGGATATACGCCGTTTCTTACGAAGTAGCCCTGGTGCCCTTCATAATTGTAACTCCAGGTCTGTTCTTCGACACCGCATGTAATTGCCCTGTTTGATGTATTTTCTTGTCGTAGCCGGAACCCAGGCCTTTTCAGTTTTCACAAAGAACCTGGCCATGAAAGGCGACTTAGACTGCATGAAATTTATTCTTGCCGCGGTGCGTATTTGGGTGTTTATTAGATCCAGAAACAATGTAGCTCTTATACCTGCCAACTCCAGCTCCAAGATATACTGGTGACGTTACTAATCATCCATTGCTGACGTCGTTTCTGAACTGATTTGCGGCGACGCGACTATGCAGAATGCTGCCGAGGCGTTGAAGGATAGATGCTCGCTTCCAGATCAGGTGGTCTGGGACTTCCTACAGGTACGTTATTCGGACGTGTGCACGCGCTGGGCAGTTGTCTTAATGAAGATAGGCTTCTACTTGCAGAATAACGAATCAAGGACGGCTCCTAATCGGCCCTCACTCGGCGTGCCTGCACAATCTAGTAGAAGTGGACAGCCTTCACGCGTATTCTGACTTGAATGAGGTGCGGAGTGTCCTGACGAGGCATATATCCACGTCGAACGACGACACGGCCCGCAAGAAAACAGCGGACCTCCTTGAGCGAGCATATATTCACTTGGCGGAACGAGGATCCACGCGATTACCTGAGTACATTGGTGATCTCGTCCGCGATGAAGCGAGGTTGGCTGCCATATGTATTTAGACAGTACACATCACGCCAGAATTCATTGAAACACAATTGTATGATGATATTGGCACTTTCGCTACGAACGCTACAAATCGAGTTGCTATTACAGAACAAACACTAGTGAACACTAACGAAAAGCAGAGGGATAGCATGTGTGAGCGATAACAGATGGCTGTGAATAAAGAGCATGCGGTGAGTAGACAATGACAATGTACTATGCAAGAGAAATGATGGAACGAAACGTAGAAAATCCTTCCGGCCTAACACTGATAGACGAAAACCCGGTTTGAAGGACGAAAATTTCAATCCTCGAAGGCGTCGACGAAAGCGTCTCGTCCGGGGAGTGGATTGTTGCTTGGCCGTGCTTTAGATTCTCGGGAGATACGTGCACTCTCTTTCTCCCAGATAGCCCTCAGTTCTTCCGCCATGACATCGCCTTTGTCCTGCAGCGGGGCATCCTCTATTCCTAGCCCTCTACGAACTTCTTCGACTCGAACACCCTCAACGAATGTCACTTCCTGGCCCCCTTTGTTGGGCCCGGTGCCGAATGAAGCGGTCCTGGACAGGCTTCGCTTCGCCGACTTTGTGGGTGTTCTTGGCGAGGACGACAAGCTTGACAACTGAATGAGACCCACAGTTTCGAGCATTCCCAGTAGATCACCAAATTCGCTGCGCGAAACGGGCACAAAGGCTCCACCCTCAGATCGGGAGAGAACCACCTTGTAGTACGAGTATAACAAACCGACATCCACGCCAGATGAGGCCGAGGGAGTGTTCGAAGAGGAAGCGCGTTTCGTCGAGCGAGGGGTAGCAGAAGGTGAAGCAGACGGAGAACCCGTGAGTGGGAGATGAGCATCTAGTCGTTTTCGTGCGAGAACTATCGCCAGAAGAGTAATACGTGATTGTAGTCCTAGTTCTCGTAACTTAGCGAAGACTTCATTGTTCCCAGTGTTGCGGACAGGCGAAGCACTGGTGAGAGAGGGGCCTGTGATAACGCGTGATGTAGATGAAGCAGGGGAGTATGCTTTGAGTGCGTCCAAAATGTGACCTGGAGTGACGGAAGGAGTTGGAACATCCAGAGGATTTGCACCTGTGCCGGAAGGGACAGCCGTGTTAACAGCTATATTAATGGCACCACGAAGAACCTCAAGCAGGGCCCTGACATCGCCTGTCAATGCAGCGACCTTCTTGGTGAGCAGAGCCAGAGTTGGATTGGGGAGGAATTTGGAGAGCTGTTCGCCGCATTCATCCGGGGATTCAATGTCCCTTAAAGGAGCAAGACGTGACTGTATAATCTCCAGTAACTGTTGAGGAGTGTAGGGCGAGAAGTGAAGTGTATGCACGCCAGTGAGAGTCAAAGTTGACATAGATGTAGCAACCGAGGTACTTGAGAGTGTATGTGTGTTCGCGATGCCAATGACGCGCAAACTCTTCGGATGAGAATGGATGAGTGTAAACAATGTCGTGAGAGCCGTAGTGGACGAGGCAACGTGATCTAACTCGTCTAGAAGCAAAATGCTAACAGTAGCATCGTAAGGATGGTGTCACAAAAAAGCCGTTCGATGCTCACCAGCGACGCGTTGTCTCATCCAGAAGTGTTCCGAGGGACTGTAGGGTTGTATCCTTCGTCTTACGAGACTTCCCTCCCTTCCTGGATTGTTTTTGGTGGGCCCCAAACTCTTCGATGAGTCGTTCCAGAAGAGCATCCATACTGTTGAGCGCCATGCAATTTACAGTTACGACAGCAACCGACGCGTCGCTTAGGTCATCACGCATGTCGCCGAGTAGCGAGTTGACAAGAGCAGTCTTGCCTGTACCCGGCGAGCCTGAGATATAGAGGATGGTATGATCGGAAACCTCGGAAGGAGCATGGAGAAAAGAGGAGATGAAATTTGCGATGATTTTGCGCTCTGCTTCGCGCCCAGACAAAGGAGCAATTCCGTTACATGTTGGACGCAGCAAAGCACGCACGCGGAAGGAGATGGGTTGCAGAGACGAGGGCGGAGTGGGTGGTGGTGTTGTGAGCGACAAATGAGACAGCGCGCTTGCGGGAGTAATAGGAAGCTGCGATAGTGACGCATGTCGCCTCAAAGCTGGAGAGATATGAGAACGTTGAAAAGTATAGTAGATATATGCTTACATGAACGTCGATGTGACGGAGTGAAATATTCGCTCTGGTTCCTTCTAAGAGATCTTGGAGTCCTGGCCAGCGGGGCCAATGAGTTGATTGCCTCGACACGCAACGGGGGTATATTTTCCTTGTTGTTGTCGCCATCGAGCAAAGTGGTGGACATTTTCATGCGTTTTGGGTTTGGAGTGGTGTCAGGAGTAGGTAGAGAACTGGCATCGCGGTTGCCAATGGATGAGGTTTTCGACGGTGTCGAAGGCGATGGCACCTCGGGTGATGCGTGTCGCTTCCCAAGCACAGAGCTACGAGTCTGCATGTTCGCTATTACCAGAGATTATATAACGGTGAACTACTGGAGACTACTAGCGATGCTGGGTACGACGGTAAGGAGGTGGTAGAGGGCGAGGAACGAGGCGGTCGGAGCAATTTCAGCTCATGAACATCGGAGATGACACGCGTTCAGACTCCGACAATAATCAACGCGTCGCGTCTTTCTCAGACACGTGACAAGCGCGTCGTGTTTGGGCGTCTACTCTCGGCAGGCCGAAAATGGAAACGGAGTTAGTACGGACTCTGCGCTCTCACACGCGTGGAATTCGGCAGGCTGAAGCCTCCATACACTCCGGACCAGGCTTGCTTCTAAGAGTGCATCATGATACTAAGGAGCAACATAATTGGTTGCGGCGATGCAGCCGTCTTACAGCGTGGAATTCCGCACAGCCCTTCATTCCGTATGACCCCTCAAACTTGTTGAACTGAGACTAACGCAAGGCAGGATTCCACAGGGTTTCCTCTCTTCCACGATGAGGCCGCGTACCCATATCAATGTCCTCACTGTACTGGCCGCGCTGAGTACCGCACTCCTGTATGTCGCTGCTGGATCTTCGGGATGCGGGAACTCACACAACTCACGGTGAGCCATCAGCCCTGTGATCCGTTAACCCAAAGCATCGTTTAATCAAGCTCTCAAATACTAGAGATGACGACGATGATGATGGAGACAGTAGCTCTTCGTCTAGGAGGCTGCATACTAGCACCTCTGCCTCGCACACACTGTGTCCGTCGGGCAGTGATTCTTCTCTCTCTCAGTCGGGTCAACATGGAGTGTCGCGAGGGGGGATAGCTGGAATAGTAATAGCTGTTGGTGAGTGAGCAAAATACTTTCCTATGTCAGATTTTTATGTGTGATTCTAGTAGTGGCGCTCTTGTCCTTGGCCACTGTCCTCCTATGTTGTTGGAGGCGCAGAAAACGCCAGCACTTGTTGCATGCCGAAGAAGCTGCTCTCATAACAGACAAGACTAGCACAGCTTCCAATACAGCGAATATCGCGCGCCAATCTCAGCCTCTGGGTCTCCAAACGGTGCCGATTATCCCCCTGGTCACTGCTCATCGTGCACTCAATGGTGTCCAGGAGGAACCTCAATACAATTTCAATAATCTACAAAGGTCGTCCTCGACTTCATCCATGCCGAACCCCTATGAGACCTATAATCCTGACCGCGATCTGCCTCCTGTTCCTACTGAGCACATTTCGGAACCAGCAGCTTCACTCGAAAATCCGACTTCTGAACAGTTTGACTCCCTTGCCGAAATAAGTCCTTCATCGTCTCGCCACCGGTCTTATACTACGGGTCTTACTAGGGGTACAACACAAACCACGAGTAGCACGAGAGCATCGACATACTCCCAACTTCACACGGAGATGGAAAGCTACCAGAAACGGCTTGAAGCCCATCATGAGAAAGAAGCTGCGGAGCAAAGTAGTACGGATGCAATGGGAAGCACCTCTATGCCTGTTGACCCCCCGCCGTCGTATTCGGAGAACGTGTCGTCTACGGCAGCAAGCGATGTCGGTCACAGCACTGCCCTTTAGTGTCTTCATATTCATATATACCATACACCAGTACCTGGAAGGACATTTCGATGGACATTATTGTAATGTGTTAGCTTCGAACACCTAGTGAATATGACTGTAGCTTCATGGACATATCCCAGTGGACAAATCGATGGCCTGAGTAATCTGTGCAACGAGGTATCGTGTCAATAGACTTGTGCCTAATCCTTGCTCTTGTGGCATGTTGCGTAAGTTTTGATGCTCAACCGCAGAGAAAATCTCAATCTCCGCTTTTCGTCTAGTAAAAAGCATGTACTGGATTTCCTTTCTGGATAAGTCAGAGTCAAAAGTAGCACAAGAAACCGGGGAGCAATGCACTCGCCTCCATCTCCGTGGAATATACGCTCTCTTCAGCATCGCAATGGCCTGCAATGGATAGGTTAACAGAGTTTATGGTTTGCTCAAAGGGCCATCGTTACCTTCTTCTCGTCATGTTTTGTGATTGGTATAAGGTCCTGCTTTGGCACACCCAGGCTGAGCGATATGCATGGTGAGCACACGTCATTTTGTATTTCGCCCAACTATACGCACGCAGACAGTTCACTTGCCATTATACCTCCCCATCGGATACGAGGAGCATCCAGATCATCTTGATAGGACATACTGCTACTGCCGTACTTGTACACTGAAAGGATGTCGATACCATAGGGATCTCCATCAACCACAGCTACAATCGGGACGCTAGAGTGTCTGTCAGAATTGACACAGTTGTAACATGAGGCAGACGGACCTGCGAGGAAGATTCCGTGCAAGACTAGCTACAAGCTGTCGTGTTGCTACATCCGGATAGCCCTTTCCCTGTAACAGAAGTGATTAGTATCCACTAGCTAAGTCGGAGAAGTCGTCTACTGTGATTATAAGACCAGGCCCCGGCAGAGCAGGGTAATTGACGAAGTTGAGATGACACAGGGTCTGAAAGACAGCCTAGAAGTATATGTCAGTCCTACATTCTCCCACGACGCTATGGCATCCTTTTCTCGCCTCCTTCTCCACAATCAACACCCACGACAAATTCCCATCAACTTCGAACCTGCTTATGTCTTCAGACGGAGGGATCAATGCACCCTGTTTAATATCAGATCTCTCGCTGTATGCGCCCCGAGAGCCGCTTATGATACCTCCAAATTGTTTCCACGAACTACGTCTGTGTTATGTAGATGAATGGCAAGACCCGATCCGCAGAACAGTCCCTTAGCGGAAGCACGCTATCTCAGTAGGATTAGCTCCAGAATTCACAAGTATAAATCAGATACGAACAACATTCAAGTCCCATCTTGCAACATTCAGGGTGGCAGCGATATCGTCCACAAGTTTGTCGACAACCGCTTGCGAACCAAACAACGCAACATCTTTGTAAAACATATCTCTTCTCAAAGTAAGGATATTTGAAAGCGTGAGGGCGCTATGAGTCATACCGCTTCGTGGTGGGTGTGTCGTTGCACAACGCCTCATGCATGAGATCCATCACTCTTAACACCTGAGCTGCGCGGAAGTCAACAATAAAGCATACATATACGCAGAGAAGTATACAAACCAAGAGGCTTGGCACTGGCGTGTCGTGAGTTGTGCGGGTAGGTAATAATACGTGTGCCGAATGTCCTGAATAAAGTATGTAAGACATAGAGTGGTCCGAGTAAATATATGCGTACCCATCTGTCTTTAACGGTTTCCTTCTGTCAACAAGTTCAAGCTTTATTTTACCACCGCTACATGGAGAGCCGTCATAAGCAGACATAGCATCAGAGATCTGCGAAAGAAGACCAGTGATGACGTCTTCCAGACGACGGATGGTAGCGCTATTGAGTATATGCAGTAACTTAAGCATCTGGTTCACTGGCGCAATCGTCAAGCAAGCGCACCTATGAGGATTCTCTTCTTTATCACCGTCGCTTGATACAGTTTCTTGTGAGAAGACATATGATTCGTCGGACTCGCTCAGCTGTAACAGAATGTCTGTGTCCGTTTGAGTACTGTCATTCGAGATGGTTGGGGTTGAAGCATCCTGAAAGTCATCGCTGAAGTAAATGGTCAGCTCATCGTCGAAATCGAGCATTTCATGATCCATGCTCTCCGTGGTTAAGATGTTTGCGGTCTGTACGGCCGAAGTGAATGAAACATGGTCACGCCCAATGGGGGGCCGTTACTTCGACGCGAATGGTCACATATCACGCGCAGTGTGACAGACCGAACCACCTGCCACAAGGAATAAACACGTCCTAGATACCAAAAACTATCAGAATATACAACAGGTAATCACATCCAGTTAGGAACATCAAGCTCAAACCACTCAGGCAGTTTCCTCCAGAATTCCTCCCTGATAATCTCAACAACTGCGGCATATTCCAATCTGCAAGCCTCGCAAGAGCGGAGTGCCGCTCGATTATTCGTACCTGGTGTGTCTTCCCGGGTTTGCATAAGCAAGCTGTCTGAAATCGCGTACAAAGGATCCGAGTTCCTGTTCAGCACCAGACCGTTGACGTCCCGAAGGAGAGTGTATGTAACTGCTTCATACGCAACTTGACAGCGTCGCTTGCGGGCAGGCTGTGTTTCGGCCCTGTTGTGGCACCATTGGGAGGGCGTGCGCCCTTCAAGTTCTTTGACAATGAAAGTCGAAAAGTACCGTGCGGCTTGCTCTTTGCCGCGGAACACCTTGAACATATCGTCCGTTGATAAATAACGTACGATGCCAGTATTCGGGTCTGTATGCCCTGCCGAGAGTTGACTGGGCAAGTATCGCGAGAGGTCATAGAACGCAGACGGAAGTAGTTCCGGGGCGTTGACTTCCCGAGCGAGCTCGACAATAAGACTGTCGATTTGTTCAGGTCAGCAGTAGGGTCGGAAAATACTCTGATAACTTACATAGGATGAGCCATGGTATCGCGAGGAGAATAGAGTCCATCGTCGTTTGTTGCGTTCTTCTCCCGTATCTCCCACTGAGCGAGAGTTGTTGGCCATGCACATTGCAACAGTCGCAGCATTTCTGTGCGAATGCTGAATATATCGTATGTCGTCGCCAAACGCAAGAGCACCGATGTGCTAGAGAACTCTTGCACATCCTTTTGCTGTAACAGACTGGTTGGTTGTGTAAGCGTGCGCAGCCATAAATTGAAGGGAGAACATCGCTCACCCATAGATCGCCTTCAGAAACAGAGACATCTCGTCTGGCATGTGCGGGAGCCTCAAAGTAGGACGTCCTTCGATGAGTTCTACAGCGCCATCCTCACCCGACGCATCGACCATCTCCTTGAGGATCGGCGAGTGCAGAGCGAGCAGACTGGAATGCACCAGAAAGTACAGATGGCCGCATAGGATTGCTACGCTCCCATCGTCGAAGCAGAAATGCGGATGGCGAGTAGGAATCTCGAACTCTGCTGTCTTATGGTTCGAGAACGTTTGCTTCCCGAGGTCTGGAGTGTGCGCGTTGGAGCTGAGTTCCTTGTCGTCGGCAATGATCAGAGGATTCATAGTCATGGCGAGCAGTGTTACTGGGAGGATTGTGACGTGCAGAAGTGCAGCAAACTCGAGAAAGGCCATAAGATGTATTGTTAGCCTCCATCCCGCTTTATTCTTGTCGGACGGTCAGCCTCTACGAATTGAAGAAACAACCGTTCATTTCAAAACTACGAAAGTTAAAATTAAGAGAAACTCACGATGTGATACGGTTTCCCGATGTTGCTGCTCATACGCAAGCTGAACTCAAGTGTGCATTCCGAGTCTCGCCTGATCTCCTCCTCACCTTACGACAATTGACATTGAAGTCAACATATGATATAACCTGTTCCGTCAATTATCCGGCATGGTCATAGCGAGACAAGTGCACGCCCGACGGAAAGTACAGGATAGAGGTAGTTGTTGCGTTGGAACCCTCGGCGGATCCACAGTTGCTATTCAAGGATGGTGCTGTACCGTGGGAACGCCACAACGGAGTCGTTGAACCTTGATCTCGAAGTCCTCCTCACACGAGCATATCCCGACACCTTGCCATCCAGTCCACTTGTCTTTTGCAAAGCGCTAGCATCCACCTCGCTCTTACGTATAGCTAACTGGAAACTGAGTCATAGACGATGTCGACACCCGTCACCCCTTTGACTCCAAACGCTCGCCTTGTCCCAGGTGCACCCCCTCCTGCAGCCGCATCCAAGTCTCAGAAAAAGAAGAAGCAGAAATCGACAAAGACATCCGAGCACGGCGACGAAACTGTTGACGTACCCAATCCTCAGGCTGCTGCCTTGATCTCGCATGCACCCTCACAAGGCGAGATTAAGGAGGGCTCATTAGCTCCCGAGCTCATTGTACGTTCTGGAAGTACTCGACCTGTATCCCCAGCCGGGGATGATAAAGATGGGAGGAGTAGTGCCTTGGTCGAAATGTTGAACAAGAGGCTGAAAGCCACGAACAAGAAAGTTGTACGTGATTGGCCTTTTCATGACGTACATTCTCGCTTCCTCATTATGCATCAAATATTTGCAGTCGCGGATACAAAGTTATTCGACTACTCCCATCGAAAAGCTTAATGAGGATCAGTTGCGCTCGCTGAAAACTCTCCCGGTACTGGAAGGCGTTTCAAAAGAGTTGGAAGAAGTCAAGAAAGCCGTCGAGGTAGGCTATGACGCAACCAATCCTCCTTGTGCATGCATAATGCGTTGACTACAGGTTCACGAGGAAGAAGTTGCTCAGGAAATTGCAAAAGTACGCGCAGAAGCTGCCAAAGCAGAAGACGAGCGAGTGCAGGATGCAGTCTCCTCCGCCATAGTGAGTGGCAGTTGTTTCCCGATTTACTGTGTCGATGGTGACCAGCTCGTCGGCTTCATTATAGAGTCTGCATAGATTGAAAACAGCAGACTTGTTGTCCCTGATTGCGCTCCAGTACGCTCTCAGAAACGGGGATCTTGCCGCCCTATCATTAGGTCTCGACGAAAAGGAGGTCTTAGCTGTGTTCACAGCTGTTGAAAGTTTACTCGGTTCCGACCCTGAGAGCAAAGCAGAGGTCATCCGAGGCTTCCTTTCTGGCGAGGGAGAGTATCAGACAGTGCCTTGTAAGCATGTTGTCGCATTTCTTCACCATGCGCTGAATGAGCATAGACTCCCGTCTTGTCGAGATAACAAACCTTTTCACCAACCCGCCGCAACCTGATACGCCTGTCGTTCCAGAACCGGAAGTGGTCGTCGATTTTGTGGCCACCGAGGAACCGGCGGAGGAAGCAGTGATCATTCAAGGCGCACCAGTTTCAGCCAGTGTTAGCTCGAGCTTTACGTTCGTACAAGAAGACGAGCTCGAGGCAGAAAGAACACCGGAGGATGACCAGGTCGAGGATGTCGAGATTACGGAGACTCTTACAGAAGTCACTGTCAATGGTCACACAGTGCTCGAGGATACCGTGACCATCACGACCACGCAAGAGGTACATTCTTATCACTACTCAGTCTTCGATCGATCTCTCATTTTCTGCCTCTCTAGCTTCCTGAGACAGTCGATACCTCTGGGATCAACTGGGCTGACGAGGACGATCAGGGTCTTCCGCCTATCTCGTCTCTTCGCGATAAATTCGGCTCATCGTCTGCAGACACACCCGCTACCGACAGCGAGCCCTTACCTGAGACACCAATAGCCGCCACAACCGACGGCACCACTGAAGATGGATTCCAACCCTTGCATCGTGGGCGTGGTCGCGGTCGTGGCGGTCGTGGGGGCGAACGCGGGGGCTACCGAGGGAGAGGAGGAGAGCGTGGCGGATACCGCGGCAGTGACCGTGGTTCATTCCGTGGTGGTGACCGTGGCTCGTTCCGTGGTGGCGACCGTGGCTCGTTCCGCGGCGGTGAACGTGGTGACCGCGGTGAGCGTGGTGAGCGCGATGATCGTGGCGATCGTGGCGGCGAACGAGGCGGCGAACGTGGCGAGCGTGGTGAACGCGGTGGCCGTGGTTGGCGTGGTGGCGACCGCGGTGGTGAACGCGGCGGAGACCGTGGTGGGTTCCGAGGCAGCAGGTCGAACGGAGACTGGAGGAGCGGAGACAATGAATATCGCGGTCGAGGGCGTGGTCGTGGGCGTGGTGCGTTCTATCGCCTTTTTCGCACTTTACAGTATGACTGATTTCTTCATTAGGTGGCTACCATGAGGCTCAAAGCGGTGGTGCCCCTCCCCCTCCCGCTCCTGTGGCTGCATAAAGCAGGAAAGGCGACGATGCTTGCGCGCCACAAAAGAGACCGATTAGCATGAAAGACGGACAGTAACTTACTGTGAGATTATTTCTTGAGGCGGTAGTGATGTTGACGGTCTCGCATTTCGTTCTGTGTATCATGGCTTGGTGCTTCAAGTTAGGCAGAATGTACATACTTCTCATCGATGTTGACATGCTCGATATTTCGTTTGTGTGCTCTTGAAGGAGAACCGACGTCTGGCCGAATCTTCGGAGATGGTGCTATTGGCGCCGAAGAAGCACGCGAGACCCACGTGAGAAGCAAAATCCATGCAAGCAGCTGCCCTGTCATGCTAAAGCGTTGCCGGAACTGCAGACGGACCTTGATACTTTCCCCTCCCAGCTCTCTCTTCCACGTCCTCACAATTCGTCTTGTTATATTCCTCTCTTTTCAACGAAACTAGAGCAGCCGATCTCTCTTGCGCATGCACTACACCAGCAGCCATTGACCCACTCACAACTAGAGTATCATGACATCACAGTCTACAGAACCTCCACAACCTGTGCAGCCCGCAACCCAACCAGCGGAGACTAGCACAAGTTTGGCTGTCGCTGCGGTTGTGGAAGACAAGACCAAGCGGCCTGCGGTGCCTTTCATCAGTCCGCAAATAACATCGTATTTCATCGCCGGAGGCGTTGCTGGGGCCGCATCGCGTACCGTGGTCAGTCCGCTAGAGCGACTGAAGATCATACAGTGGGTGTTCCTTGGGTTACCGTTGCCGCCAATATGGCTAACCTGTGTTCATTTAGACAAGTGCAACCGCAATCGGATAGACAGTACAAGGGTGTATGGTCCAGTTTGGCGCGGATGTGGAAGGAGGAGGGCTTCAGAGGATTCATGCGAGGAAATGGCATCAATTGCATACGGATCATCCCTTACAGGTGCGTGGCCCGGTATTTCAACGTCCTGCCTAAGCTGAGACCTACTGCAGCGCAGTGCAGTTCACGACATATGAACAGCTAAAGAAAGTGAGCAGATTCGCCCGGTCCAAAGTTGGAAGACTGACCGCTTGACTTGAGTCCTGCAGTGGTTCACAAATTACGGGGCGAAGCAGCTGGATACGCCGACGCGTCTGGTAAGCGGTGCTCTGGCAGGCATTACGTCTGTTTGTATGTGGCTATATATCAGCATATGTTGTCAGTTTAACGCTGATGCTACGTGCTTCTCGATGACCATCAGGCACCACATACCCTCTGGATCTCGTTCGTTCCCGCCTATCCATCGCGACCGCATCAATACCTGTGCAGTCAGCACCGTCGGCAACTCCTTCGGTGACAGCAAAACCGGCCCTTGCGTCGGGTTACCACACATCGTCCCTCGCATCCTCCGCCGCTGCCGCTACAGCGTCTAGGACGGGAGCGGTGGCCCAAGTCTTTAGTAAGGCTGATTTGACGGTGTGGGGGATGACTTTGCGGGTGATGCGAGACGAGGGCGGCGTACGGGCGTTATACAGAGGCTTGATTCCAACAGCGATGGGAGTGGCTCCCTACGTTGGTGCGTGCAGTTTCATGCGTTGATATTTTTGTGTGTGACGCGGTGTTTGACAGGTATCAACTTCGCTGCGTACGAAGCCCTTCGGGGTGTTGTCACGCCGCCGGGGAAGAGCAGCGTCGCACGGAAATTGTCCTGCGGGGCGCTGGCTGGCTCCATCTCGCAGACGCTAACCTATCCCTTCGACGTCCTACGACGGAAAATGCAGGTGACGGGCATGAATGCACTGGGGGTGAAGTACAACGGTGCATTGGACGCCTTATTTAGCATCGTTCGAACGGAGGGCGTGAAAGGGTTGTACAGAGGGCTGTGGCCGAACCTCCGTAAGTCTCGCGCTCATACAGCCTTGGTCTCCCACTGATGATCGGTAAAATCCTTCAGTCAAAGTGGCTCCCAGTATTGCCACATCATTCTTCACATACGAGCTTGTAAAAGACTTTCTGGGAGCATCGTGAGCATCGTGCATTTGCCGCACCCGTCTCCTGGTGGATGTCTTCCGCTTCGAGCCGGAGAAAGTCCAGCCACGGAAGCGAGGTGCGGGAAAGACGTATACAGTTGTGCGTATGGTGTCCAGTTGTAGATATAAACAGTCGGACTGCGGAAGCTACAAAGACTAGATTAGTGTGTTACATTACTAAGTATACGGTGACATCAGATATAGCCAGGCGTGAAACAGGCGTGCCCAAGCAAATGAACGTGGGAGGGACATCCACTCAACAAGGTCAGGCTTCATCGTGATCATTGCATATGGCTGCTGCGGCCATAGCCAAGATGTGGCCGCATGTTCAGTACACAAAGTTGAAAATGAAACAAGATGCCGGTGCCAGTGATCAGTTACAAGCTGAACGTTCAAAGGATGAAAGCCATTCGAGAAAGCTGATGGACTCGAGCCGCGGACGCAGACCGAATCAACCGGGCCTTGGCAGTGAGACGCGCAAAGGCCGGTGGCCGCACGCCGAATGATCTGGCAAGCGCGAGCCTACCAACCACTTCTTCAATCTCTTACCTCGTCTACGACCATTACGACTACGACCTCGGTCGCGGCCCTCTCCCCCTCTCAGACGTACAAGGCTCCCAGACAGATCCCCTGTCTGTGACCTCCCCGTCTGGTTTCATGTTAACTTGAGATTACGGTACTGGATCGCCAGGTGACGCGGGTAATTTAGTTTATAGGCAAGCCCCAACCTCGCTGCATCCGCGTTCCTGTTGGCCAAAGCTCATCCCCTTTATCAAACAGACTCTTTTCTGCCAGATCTTGTACGGCGACCATCATTAACCCCAGTTCGCCCAAATTCTTTATCCAGTCAAAGGCGATAAGTGGCACACGGTCCCCACAAGGCAGTCTGCAGGTGAAAGGCCAGGCCACACACATCCGGACGATCCTCTCCCCAGTCAATCCCCCACGATGTACCGCGGATATCTCAGTCGGAAGAAAGAAGTGCAAGTCCGTGCAGCCCAGCAGCAACCCAGCATGCACGCTGCGCTTCCATCACAGTCCTCGTCCTCTTCAGCGTCCTCATTTTCCTCTTACACTCCATCATCTGTGCTCTCCGCAGCGAGCTCTTCCAACTCCAGCTGTTCTGATAATTACTCATCTGATCATTACACCTCTGGTAGAGCTCCCAGCACTTCGCCGAAGAACCGTTTCTTCCCCATCTCCAAACTTTCAGTCCCTCGCTCCACTACTCCCACTCACATGGGCCAGGCAACCTCAACAGACACCGCCCCACAATTCCCTGTCTCTCAGCCATTCACTTCTAGCACATCTCTTACTTCACCGAGTTCAAACCGTCTCAAACGCTTATGGGGAGGCAGACGGAAGAAGTCACAGGATGCCACTGCAGCCTTCGCAAATACTGGGGATTCACTCCATATTGACGAGCAAGGGCGGGTTTACGACATATCTGCGACGTCCAGCGTACTTTCGACCCCTGCTTCGTCGGTCGATGATCTACAGGTGCGCAATAGAATCCAGACTGCCTATGGATTCAACCATACTAAGCTGTTACAACAGTCTCAGATACCTTCCAAGAGCCAAACCCAAGCCTCCAAATCACCGAAGTTCGGTGCCTCAGCCCCATTACCACCCCCGAAGCCGTCTCAGCTTCTAACAGGGAAGAAGTCGAATGAGGGGAACGAAGACCTGTCCCCATCTTCGACAGCTTCCGGTGTCGGAGGGTCCAACATTCACTTGCTGCGTCCCCCCTTTTCACCAAGTCAGAAGGATAAGGCGGAAAACGAGTCGAAACAGGACTGGAGGAAGAGCGATTCCACGGTGACGAGCTTTGTGACGATACGGCCCGGGGCGCACACTGGTGGCCGCTCGCCCAGGCCGGTATCTCTTGCTGAGTCGTCGCATTCTGGACACACCATCGTCCCTGTGAACAAGCGTTTGAGCGCTTTGTTAACAGATGCTGAGTTCGCGATGTTGGAAGAAGATGACTCTGATACCGAACAGGACGTTGTTCGGATGCCATTGTCTGGCCGACCTTCGCCTACATCAACTCTCAAGGCGCGTAATAGGCGGTCTGCATCGCTGAACCTTGGTCCAGGTCATATTACGAAGGCAGCCTTCGATACGTCTGTGTACTCGCCTGGTGTACCACCCATAATGCCTGCTCTCTCAAGAACATTCACTGACACACCTCATACTCCCCGCAACACCCCCGCTGTAGGTACATCGACAATTGTCACCAGTGGATTCATATCCTCTGCCGTGACCACTCCGGCCCAGTCATCAAACCCGCGCAGTCGTAACGCAGGCTGGACCGCACCTTTGGCGGACCGTACACTTCCCATACCACAACATCAACGTCGACCCACTCCTCCTACCCACACTCGTCAACCAACAGTGAGCATGAGCGGAGGTGGATTTGCACCTGTCGCGCTGGGCTTTGGTCGCCGTGCAGCCGAGAAGGTGCATCGGGTCTGGGAAGGCCTCAGCTCCGGCGCGTCCATTCATTCATCATCATCTTCTGCTAGTGTGGGTGACTCCTCAAGTCGCGCGGTGTCGCGTCAGTCGATCTACGGACTGCAGTCCTCCCTTCCTGGGGCGTGGAAACAGCGCAGAACACCGGGCGGACCGTCAGGCGCATGGAGCATCTCATCTGCTTCCTCTGAGTCTGATACCTTCTCTTCCCCCGCAGGTCCAAGCCTGGGGCCGTGTTTGAGAGGTCCAAGACGCAATGCAGTTGGTACGAATGTTATTGGCGGCGTCGTATTCGGCAGAGACTTGCGGTCATGTGTGCGGGATGCCGCCATTGACAGTATCCGGGTTGCCATCCAACAGGCTGAAGGCCAGCTGGAGGTCGGTGGCATCAAGCCCCTCGAGCAACGCATGCTTCCGGCCATCGTAGTGCGATGTTATCAGCACCTAATGAGATGGGGTCTGGAGGAGGAAGGCCTTTTCCGGTAAGACTGCCCCTTGATCCATTAAACATATCGATTTCTGACAAACCTTCCATTCAGCATTAATGGCCGTGCCTCTCACGTTGCGAAACTTAGATCAGAATTTGATACAGGCTCTGATTATGAGTTAGTTAGTAGCGACCCAGGCGATCTCGACCCCCACGCGGTGGCTTCTATCTTCAAGGCGTATCTTCGTGAATGTAGGTCTGATTTTTCTGCCATTAACTTTCAACTGATCTTGTTCGTTGCCAGTGCCAGAGTCGCTGCTGACTAGCGCCCTTGTGCCACTGTTTGAATCTGCCGTGGCAAAAGATACCACGATACAGCAACCAACGTCGGCCCCACGGAGCGGCTTATCCCTGCGCAAGCCACCTTCACTTTCCACGCTTGCAATGCCCAGTTTCGCTGGCCAACGATCGGTGTCCAGCGATGTTGTGAAGATCTTGGCATCCCTCATCGCTCAGCTGCCCGCTGAGAATCGTGATCTGTTGTACACAGTGATAGAGTTGATCAACGCTACTGCAGCAGCCAGCAAGGAGACGAAGATGCCTCTTGGGAATCTGCTCCTGCTTTTCTGTCCGAGCCTGGGCGTCAGCCATACTCTGCTCCGAGTGCTATGTGAATCGAAAGACATCTGGACTGCCCCGGAAGCAGATGCTTCCTCCCCCACTTCGCCCGAAACTCCCGGTGTTCGCACTCTCAGCAGCAGCAGCAACAGCTCCTCCCCGTCATTGGTGAACACCGACTCAGAAAGCGACCTGTCTGATTTACCGCCTGCTCGCCCCAGGCAAGGCAAGCGGAGAGGTCCTGTGGCAACCATCCTGAATGCCCCGGGTATATCATTCTACCGCAGTTCCAGCTCATCTGGCCAAGACGATGCTGCATCGTATATGTCTGCTTTGGACGGCTCCCCCTCGAACTCAAACGAGAGTAGCACAAACCTTCCCGCTCTGACCACATCGACAGACTCCATTGCCACGCCATCAACCATGTCCGAAGTATCCTCTTTGCAACAATCCGCGGTCATATATCCTTCCTCTGAAAACAAAGGCGACTCCGGAGGGTGCGCGCCTGAGGACAGTACTCCTGTTGATTTGTCCATACCAGCAGCTCCTCGTCGCCCGGCCATCAGTGCTCCTATCCCTTTTCCCTCTTCTGATGATAACTCCCCTCGCACCCCTATCTCGCCAAGAAAGTCTCTCGCCCTACTGTCTTTCCCTCCGCTGGGCAAGTCGGATCCGGGTAGCCCTGGTGCGTCATCGACATGGTCACACCGGCCGAAGCGTCCCTCGCTGCATCTACTCTTCTCGAAGAAATCGCTATCATCGCTGACGTCGTCGTCCCCCGCTCAATCACGACGGGATAGTGCGATCACTTCTGCGGACACAATACAAGCGCCGCCTACCGTTCAGCTCGATGTGTCGCCAGCACCTCCCATCTTAGATACTCCTATTTCGTCGTCGCCCATCCATTTATTCGATGCAACGGGGCCAGAGAACTCTTCTCAGCATGGCTCAAGCTCTGGTGATCTCCTGGCTGCGAAGGAGTCTGACTGGCAAGGGCGGGAGCGGAACGACTCTTCATCCGGGTCGTCATTGTTTTCCACGCCTCAACAGACACCTATTGCTGACTACTTCCGTGGCCGGTCAAAGTCGCTGATATCATTGGTACCCAACACAGACCCGCCGCCTGCCGCAGATTCACCCCAGCAACCCTTTGCTCGCTCCCTTCCTGCGGCGTCTACTTCGCGAACGTCCTTGACACCTTCGATCGATGTGGGCATCGAGTCGACCGTTGAAGAAGACTGGGCGCAGAGTGTCATCGAGGAAGTACAAGCGTCGAAATCCCGATGGCGCGTCTCTAAATTATTCTGAGAGTGCACACAAGCACAACTAAATACAATGTCTCGCAACTCTCAAAACGCTTCGCGCTGCCAGCAGTGCCTCGACTCGGGCTGGTCTCATCATCTCCTCCACTATCTCCTCTTCAGTCATGTTTTGTCTTATTGCTCGGTTGCCGGGCTCATCGGAATTCATTCGGCAACATCTGCGGACAGCCACGGTCATTTCTAGGTTCATTCATTTCCCCTCCCGTCATCTTCCCACTCTTCTTGTTGCAAGTCGACATCGTAGTTTATTAATGAAGCGCACGGATCCGTCATCTCAACCATCTTTCACGCTGAATCTGTTAGTCAAGTATATATCCTCCACCTCAATTCACAATTTTGCTTGGAAAGCTCGTCAGGATTATGATGTGTATTACCAACGTGTGTTTCGTTCCAGCAGTATTCCTTGTTGTCTGGTATGTGGCAGTCGTCTGCCGGTGAAGGCATGACCGTGCTGCACGCGTGTGGATCTGACCAGTGCGTGGTTGCGCTATGGAAACATTCCATAAAAAATTACTCCCTGGCGGGGAGTCGAACCCCGCTTTCGCGCGCACCGCAAAGTGACAGGCGCGTGTACTAACCGATATACTACCAGGGACTACAAAGCGGGCGCTTTTTGTAGCGACAGATCCACATTCCCGCGCACGCCACAAAGAGCGGCTTTGCCTTATGTGGATTCGGTCAATTATCCCGACGAAGGGCAGCGCGACCTTCGTCACAGGGGAAGCTGAGCTCGAAGTTGCACAAGTATTCTATATGCGCCGGGACAATTTGCTATAACTTCCAGAAGAGGAAGAATATTTTGTGCAGTCATGAATCCGGATGTGGCCCTTCGAACGTCGGGTTCGGTCTCATGTTGCTCACAAATGAAGTGCAGAAAGTGTCTATTCCGAAAGTTCCGTGTTCACTAGGGGCTCCAGCTATAGAGTTTTCGCTGAATAATCTCATTTTTGCCAATGTTACCTGGGTATGACGTGAACTGTGATTGATAAGCAGAACACAGCGCTTATCGCTGGGGAAGGTTCTGCAGTATATAACTCCCATGCACGCCACCAGTAAGTCCCTCACTTTCCTCCAGCGTATCTCGAGGACTCAGCATCTGCAATGGCTCCTATCAAGAACGGTCGTCTCCTCGTCAACGAATTCCCTACTGGTGCGTGATGATCTAACGCACGCCGAGCAGCTGGATCTGACGCCGGCTGGTAGGATATCCTATCCCAGGGCAAACGACAGTATACGACGAAACTGAAACTATTGATGTGGATACCGTGCCTCTAAATGGCGGGTTCCTGATCAAGGTTCTGGTCCTGTCCATTGACCCTTATTTGCGCAACAAATTAAGGACCACCTCGCCCGTACGTTTCCGTTCATGTCTATCTCCAATCATGTCACTTACACATATTTCCCACAGAGCCCGTTCGTGATTGGAAAACCGTGCGCGTGATTTTCCTCAGTTATATCCAATTTCGCTGAGATTTGCCTCCAGATTGGCTAACTATGGCGTCGGGGTCGTCCTTCGGTCGGAGTCTTCAGACGTAAAGCCGGGAGACCATGTCTATGGTGTAGTCCGTGCGTATCCAACAATGTGTTGCCAGCCCTTCTATTCACCTGAAAATTGTAGCATTCCAGAAATACATAGTGCAACCGGCCCTGAAGGGCTTGCAGATCCTCGACAACAAGTACAACCTCCCTTGGAGCACGTTCGTTGGGGTGAATGGCATGCCAGGCAAGTCTATTGCATCTACATCCGTCAATCAGCGCCACTGACAGGGGCGCTGGACAGGCCAAACCGCATACACCGGCTGGAAGGAATATGCCTCTGTCAAGCCGGGCGATGTTGTCTTCGTGAGCACAGCTGCCGGTAATGCTTGTTATATATCTTCCTCCCACGGTATGGGCCCGCTGACAGGTCTGTCTCCCTTCTGTAGGACCAGTAGGGTCGTTCGTAGTGCAGCTAGCGAAAGCGGCGGGTGCTAAGGTGATCGGGTCCGCCGGTTCGGAGGAAAAGGTCGAGTTCTTGAAAAGCATCGGCACAGATGTGGCTTTTAACTATAAGACTACGGACACGAACGAAGTTCTTGCAAAAGAAGGTCCTATCAACCTGTGAGCGTCCCCCGTATGATGGCCAGCTCCAGGATAACTCACAAGTTGCACTGACAGCTACTGGGATCACGTCGGTGGGTCGACTCTGGACGCAGCTCTCGCCAACGCTGCAAACAAGGCAACTTTCATTGTCAGTGCACGCTCATGCAATATCGGCTCACAATGACCGACTCACATATATGCTATGCAGGAGTGTGGCATGATCTCGGGATACAATGGAGACCCACAGCCAGTCTACAACCTGAAAGCCACGTTCGGGAAGGAGATCAAGATCTTCGGGTTCCAAGTTACGAGCCTGCTCCCCAAATACGAACAGGAGTATTATGCGGAGGTCCCCAAAATCATCGCCGACGGCACGATCAAGTACCGGGAGGACTTCACGAAGGGCCTTGAATTCGGTGGACACGCCTTAGAAGCTGTGCAGAGAGGGAACAACAAGGGCAAGAGTGTCGTTGTTGTCAGCGAGGAGTAGAAAAAGCAACCCAGATGCGATGACAACAGATAGCAGCCCTATGAGATAACCCAAAGTGTACAATTATTAAAGACGAAAGAACGAGTTTTGAATACGCTTAGATAGTCACGATATTTTATTGTGATAGTGCGGCCGCCCATATATATTGTCCTGTAGGAGTATGATGAGTCTCGGCGTGCGCCATTCCCTCTTCGATGGAGGATGATGTCGAAGTGCGTTGTAAAGCTATCCGGAGGGTTAGAATCTGCGCCGCCGGCTTCAGCCCGAAGTCGGCGCTGATCCTGACCGTCCGGGTACGCTGCAATGCATGAAGCCTTTACACCCTGCTTTCGGTAGAAGAGTCCCAACGGGCTCTAGCACTGTGCTTTCGAAAGCAGCCAGTCCATGGGAGACATCCTATTTACCAATGAAATACACAGGGATGAGCATTGGCACGAGACTCATCTAGCTGTTGTGTTGTGTGTACCGGTATGATCCCTGCAAGTGCGTCTTCGTGGGAAATCCTTAATGACGCCTGAGGGACGGTTCAGGATCTTTGTTGGAGGCGCTGCCAATGGTGGGTAGTGCTACCAAAATCTCTTCAATCTGAATCTGGATCAACATGGTACTGATATTACAGTAAGATAGAGTGGTGGTTGTCTAGCAGTGTGATCGTCGTACCGAATTGGCACCCTGTATGTCCAGTATTGGGCGACTGGAATCGATTGCCGTCCAATCAAGCGACATTCGTAGTTGGAAAGGGGCTATACAGTCCTCCGGGATGGGCAGTTAAGCAGCTTTGCTTGGTGGGACCTACAACTTGAAGGGGGGATGTTGAGGAGCTGAATGGTAGAGTGTGTGTGAGTGCACCGACTTGTACTGACTCAGACCCCGACACATAAGGTTAGCGCCGAAAGTGTTTGACTTCTCCTCGGGCCTTTCTGTTCGCGAACGGTGACTTGACAAACTAGATTCACCGTAAGCACACTTCTGAGTGCCCCATGATTCGCCCGCCAATTACAGTATACATACAACGCAGAGCCTGTTACAGCACTGAAGGAAGTTTGAAGACATATCCATGATGTAAGATGCTTATACCTTTCACTTGTCGAGTTCGTTCCTGCTGAAATGTTTCCATGGCAGACCGCTGTCTTCACGTTGTACATTAAGCCGGTTTACCTGAGCAGCATGCGGACCCAATACAGAATGGAGGACGGCTCACGACTCAGCGTTCATCATCAGCTTCGTTGATTATCGCCATCCACCTGTTGATTGTGGATTGTACCGTGAGTATACTGGACTCAGGCCAGGAACTCTTGCAAAAGCATTCAAAGCCAGCATCTATCTGGATTGTTAAGGCGTGATGTATGTACCAAACCATTTGCTATGGCCAGAGGAAGATGATATTGCGCAGAGTCAGCACTCAAGCACTTACAGTACATCTCCGCGCCTTGTTTCGCTGGTGATGAACATGGGATGCCTTATTGAACCCTGATGGCCGATCTCCCACCTGCACATCTTTCAATTGCGATGGTCTTTCCGGATGCAATGGTCTTGTTCTGGTGACTTGTAGAGAACGCAGTAATCTCACACACCCAGATGCTTTTGTCCCTGATGCATCGACTGCAGCCGTCAGTGCTGCATCGAATGGGTCACGGTGTGTTCACCGACCATCTCGGATTCAAATGCCAAAATGAACGCCATCATTCATCCAAAGTTCGTTAGGCGATCTTTTATCAACAGACGTTCCGCGCGGTCCTCCCTTGCCCACGACCGCAGTGTTTTCCCCTCCTGACTCTTGAGGCCTACACAACGTCGCTATGCCGGGCGTACGAGGACTGTCATCTCCTCGGGCCCAGCTGGCTGGGCTGATTAGCCAGGCCATCTTCTATGGTGTGCACAATCCCAGACCGCACTCTCATCTGCGACGACTAATCCATGAATTAGGAGGGAATGTGTTGTTGAGCTCGATAGCGGTCTTCCTGCTCGAGTAATCCCTTGCCCGAGCACATTACCCAGTCTGCTGACTCCTGTGATTTTAGGACCAGCAAGTCAAGAGATAGGGTCACCGTTTGGTTATCGTGCTTCCTCCTGGTCATGTTCGGCCTGTCCACAGCATACCTCGCAATATTATCTCATTACATCGTCGAAGGGTCTCTCTCCGACGCATCAGTAGTCACCGCATCAACCCCAACAGGAGACAGAGTAAGCGTATGGCTGACAATTCTTCTAGAAGATATAATCGTACGTCGCCAACTTATGTCAGAGGAGTCTATAATCTGACACTCGTACCAGTGTCTTCTTGGAGATCTAATAATCATATGGCGGGCATGGATCCTATGGAATCGTAAACATATATATCTTATACCACCTATGATACTTTGGTTAGCGAGCTTGGGTACGTTTCTATCCCACTTGTCCTCCTGGGCGCTGACCAACATCACCATCTACTCAGTTGCCGCCGTATTCGAAACTCGGGCGAACGCAATTGCGACGCACCCAGACTACGCATTCGTACAGAGACAAGGAAGCTCAATATGGGGGATTGCTTTCATTATGTTGACCTTCTCCACCAATTTGACTGCCGCTCTGATGGTTGGCTGGAAGTACAAGTGAGAACCCTTTGGCCTCGTATGTGGTCCAAGCTAAACAACGAGGGCGCTCAGGTCGCACCGAAAGGATGCCGCACCCTACCTCATGCACAGGAGCAGGAACAACTATATACTCACACTAGTCGTAGAATCGGGAGCCTTATACTGCATTACATGGGTACGCTCCTCTCCTTCGGCCGTTCCCCTGCACGATGTGACCCTTAAGGCCACTGCAGATAATCAAGATTATCGTCTGGACCTCCACCACCAACGGCATCTATGTGCTTCTCCCCATCATCACACAACTCACGGTCAGACCCCAATTTTCCGCCACTCGCTTTATGACCTGTTCTCATTCGTGGTGTAGACGATCTATCCTACCATGGTCATAGTCCTAGTGTCTCTAAGGCTGAGTTATGGCGATAATCCAGAGGTCTTTCAACGCTCAGCAGCATCACATCGTCCAAAGGCCGAACGCATGATGGGAATAGTGGGGTCAATCGAAGACCATACGGCTCTGCCCTCCCAGAGTTTCGAACTCGTAGGCGATCTCAAGCAGCAGGAAGAAACACCTACTCCCACTGTTACCGATGACGCTCCATATCACGTTGTGCAGCTCACGACGAGGTCGTCCATGGCATTCAGAAGTCCTCAAGTGAACGACGTTGCATATCAAAGTCCTAGATCGGTGGAGACAGAGTTCCCTATAACACATGAGGGGTAGCAGGCGTGCGTTGGCAGTGCTTGTATACTACGATGTGCATAATCTATACACGAACTGCCGAGCAGGTGTGGACTTCGCTGAGATTACCCTCTTTGTTTATACCAACGCTTGCAACTGTGAGGCGGGCACTCGAAGCCCTTGACGGCGGTGAGCAGGTCAGAGAGAGAGAGTTGGAGAGGAAAGGCATAATCCTCGTCTGTGCGGTTCCTGCGATCATGTACAACGTAACGGTGCGGCTTGGTTCATCCCGGTCTACAGTCCAGTCCTGGATTGGATGCGGCCGTGCAACTGCAGATCATAATCTGCTACAGTAGTACCGTGCCTGAACACCGCGTAGTTCCTAAATAGGAAAACTGCGGCTTTGATGCGCTATTTGTCACAGCAACCGTGTAAATCATACGTTGTCATAGGTCTCAACAGGCGGTCAATGCATATCACCAAAGGAGAATACTGCAAGGTGTGAGTCCATGTTGATACTTTAAAATGATGATGTCCAAAGTGAATGCCAAACGACACACCATCCAGGCTCTCGACAGCTCGGTATATTTCGGAGAGTCGCTATACGCAAGTCTCAACCCCACTACAGTAATGTACACTAGACTCCGTGGCTGATGTAGCACAACGACTGCACTCCACACATATACGGCATTCGGGATCAGAACTGTGCGCATGGGGACACTGGAGTATATCGTTGGTGGGTTTCGCAACGTCCTCTGAAGGTTGAGGTATCTAACTAGTCACGGTGGTAGGTGCTGTTCATGAAATTGATAGGGTGAACATCGATGCCCCAAGTTCAGTGCCAGCGCAGAGCTATCATCATAAGGCAATGGCCCGAAAACAAGAAGACGACGCGAAGTGTTCACCTCGAACCGCTCATATCATGCGTAGTGAAGTCGGGGCAGGACAATCGTATTCCAGGACTGCTTTCCGACGGACAAAAAGAAGGAGAAAAAAGTTTGGAAGGAACGTGCTGACCGTAGCTGAGAATAGTCGCGGTCACCACGTGTATGATGAGCGGAATAAGCGAGCGCTTTTCACACTGAACCTGGTCACTTATTATTCGCAGTGTTCGGTACATACATTCTTATCAAAAACACGAGCTCTCACACACAGAATCCCACTACGCAGGCTCAGCCAACCAAACCCATCTCCTCTGCAGCTTGAGCCCGTGTGGTAGCGCAGAAAGAAGACCGTGACCCTCTCGGAAATGCATCCAGGGTACATATCTCTCCTCTCTAATGAGGAAAAGAATTTTCACGTATTTCACCCCTACACAGGGTCTGTGCCGCATCCTTGCGAACCCCTGACTGTTCGGAATTCTCTTCTCCACCCATGCGCATTACCACTAAACGAGAGGCTCTTCTCCAGCAAGAGCAAGAACTTCTGAAGGCTCTCACTTCCGTTCGCCACCAGTTGAACGGGGCGACACCCATTGGAAGTCTTCCCACCGAGATAATACGCGAGATATTCCGTTGGATCGTTGCCACTCCTAGTGTGCCGCCCTATCCGTACGCAAGTACATTGTCACATGTGTGCAGGCAGTGGTACCAAGTCGCAACGGCCACACCAGACTTGTGGTCCCTCATCGTGTTGGCGGAGCAACGCAAGCTGATAGATGCGTCTTTGACGAGGTCGAAGGACGCGCCGCTGGATGTCGTGACAAATCATGGGGATTCAAACTATACTTCGGTGCTTTCACCGAGCATGTTGCCAGTTTTGAGACATATCTTGCACCATGCACATCGTATCCGGACCATCGACTTCTCTCTTGACAAGGGTTCGCTCGAAGTTATGGAAGGTCTTCCCAAGGTGCATCTACCTAGGCTCCGCTACCTTTCCATAGCAGCCTTCGACCTTGTCCACCGGCGATGCAGCTTCACCTTTGAAAGCCTAAACTGTCCGGACATACGGGAGCTCAGTATCGCACGATGCGATATTCCATTCGAGAAAATCGTCGAGTACACAAAGCTGACTTCCCTCAGCATCGATTTATCGAACTATAGAACTTCCAAAGCTCCATCGGAAATGCTGATGTTGGACATACTCAAAGCGACTCCGGAGTTAGTCACCTTGCGTCTTCTCGACGTATTCCTCCCAGATGAGTTGGCCACAACCGATGGCAAGGCAAAAGATTCAGCGATTATCAATGGCCATACAATTCTGCTACCTCGATTGTCAAGTGCCGAGCTAGGTGGAAACGCTGCCGCTATCGCTAGCATTCTCCGCCATGTCCATTTTCCAGCTACTGCGGGCCTCTCGCTGCCTTCCATCGAATCAGAATCCTCAGCGAATAGCGAGGCTCTTGTCGGGCCTCTTCGAGCCCGACTGGATGGCAGTGTGACGATAGGCTCTCATGTACACTTTCAAAGCATGTATGTTCAAGCAAATAGCTATGCGCCTGTCGTCCTTCGTTGCTGGGTCAAAACATCTCATGACCGTGGACTAAGCCCCCAAGAGCGTCTTCCATGCAAAGAGGACCCGGACTTCGAACTATGCAACCCTACAAGGGCACTTGCTCTTGGTACTCTATACCCTTTGCTGCTACTCAACGTTCAGTCGCTTTGGATGGCGGCAAACCGAGAGTGTTGGTTGCATTCCACTTTCGCTTTTGTGTACGAGAACTCCAAGAGGGTACTCGAACTGCGTCTGCGCAATTTCAGCCTCGATGCCATCGTAAAGATGCTTGATGTATCCGAATCACCTGAGGAAAGCAAGCCACAGGATGAGGACGTTGGCAAAATGTTTATGCAACCCGCAGATACAAACTCGGGAGCGGGAGTGGGATTTGGTGAATACATCTCGTCCTCGTCCTCACATTCACGTCCGATGCTACACGCGCACTTCAACTTCCCAAATCTTCAGGCCCTCTATGTATCAAAAGCCCGCTTCAAGAACCATCTCCATGGGAAGTCCGTTGTCGCTGATCCCACAGGCCCTATGAAAGATCTGTGCGAGGTTCTGCAGAAGCGCAAGGAGGCTGGGCTAGAGTTACCGCGTCTGGTCTTCACTGAGTGTCACAATCTGAACAAGGCAGCGGTCCAGGCAGCGCAGTTAATAGGATGTCGGGTCGAGTGGGACGAGTATAAATCCACGGATTCGGTGTATTGCAGTGAAACGGAGGAAAGCGAGGACTATTACAGTGAAACGGAGGAAAGCGAGGACTACGAGAACGGCGAGGATTATGGGTGTGACTATACTGTCGGATGGTCTTGGTGAAGGTGACCCTGTGGGTTAGCGATCTCGCGATGGACGCTCGATGAATGTACTATACATAAGCTGAATATATAGCAATGCTACAGGGTTTCGTGGACGTGTTAGACACTGCAGCGAGGAGGACTGTATGGATTTTGTTGCCTCCAGCCATGTATTTAATAATACGAAGTACAAGTTGTGTGCTAATAGTCTATCTATCTACATATTCATGGTAATGCCGCCGCGGATACATAACTGAGTCCATGAATCGTACAGCGGTACAGTTTGATCTGCGTGGGTACTTATGCCGTTACTAGGAAGAATGAAACCATCCGCAACAAACGAGACGAGAAATATGGGAGTGTTCTTCTGCAGGTCCAATGTGTGGGAATTGCTGCTCTATGCTCTAGACAGTCGAAATACTACAATGCGTCGGGAGAAATGTCTCCCAGAGTGTTCATGTCGGCGGCGCTGAACGCGCTGAATGCGGATGGCGTCTCTCCACCATACTCGGATTGCGAGTCCAAAGTTTCCTGATAGCGCGGTAGTCAGTAATTTGAATATTGACAACCATTTCGAGCTTACATCGAAGTAATGACTTGCGATACCACGAGGTGCTATAAGAAACGATGTTATCAGCATCGTTGTGAGGGTGCATATATCCACGAAATCTCTTACTTCTAGGCGTCTTGGGGAGACGACAGCTGGCGCCGCTCTGCAAGATGTGGTAGGCAACAAGACCGGACCTGACAGCAAACAATGAATATTCATCGGCAAACAATCAGATTGTAGAACATACCATCCAGTCTGGTGAGAAGCTCCGAGTCCGCGGCCATCATCAGCATGGAAGAACTGTATGGTGGATCAGCTTCAACACAAGTCACGAGTATCTCCAAAAACCCACTTCGTAGAACCAGATGTAGTCACGGAAATGGGGATCGCGGTCCAACTTCACGTTTCCACCATTCGTCGCGCGCTTGCCCTCACGGTCGCGTCCAAAGATATGTATGATACGGTGCTGAATCTCCTCGGCAACATTCGCAAGGTTCATGTAGTCACCGCTGCCGGTTGGGCATTCCACTTGGCACTCGTCACCGTAGTACTGATAGAAACGTTGAAGACTCTCGATAAGGATAAAGTTCACAGCGAGCCCTGCTAGGAGATCAGCAACATGATCAGAAACACAATAAGAGTAGACTGACAAATAGGGCCACGCCAGTTGGAGTTACCACCGAACATCCCGGACATGGAATCGCCTGGCCAGTAATTAACCTCGTAGCGTTGGCCATTGACATCCATGCCCCAAGGTTGATCCTTGTGCTTCTTAGAGAGGCTGTAAAGGGGAGGGTTAGATCGTATCCGTGAGTGCTGAAAGTCGGCTTACGATCGGATCCCATGGTCGCTGAAAAACTCGTCTTCATCAAGCATTTTCTCAAGAACCCGTTCCAGACGCTCCTTACTCATCAGAGCCAGGATGCGACGCTCCCCACGACCTTTCACTAGAGCACAAAGGAAGAGATCACCAGACGAACAAAAACACGCGAGAAAGTACACATACCTTTCATGTTTGCCATGTTCCTTTCGGACATCTCGGGTCTGTTCTCAATGAACCACTCCATGCGTTTCTTGAATCCGGGAAGGCGATTGATGACCGATGGTTCAAGGACAAGAACGGCATACATGGGAATCAAGCCGACAAGACTGCGCACGGGGAGTTGCTTGACGTTTCCTGGACTGAACGAGATGGCATCATAATACATGCCGTCTTCCTCGTTCCACAATGACTCTTCGTTATCACCAGTCTTGTATGTCATTGCGTCTGCGATGAATATGAAGTGCTGCGCGGAGATATTAATGACGTCTCCTTCTGAAAATAAAATGCGTACCTCGAAGAATTTTGACGCGATGTCCTCATAAACGGGATTGTTCTTCGCAAGCTCGAGGGCAATATTTAACCTATTGTTCATCAGACTCTGATCAGGTTGTATGCAGTGGGTATCACTCACATGTTCAAACAGTAGAATGCCATCCAAGCCGTACCATCAGCCTGACGAAGATTACCACCGGTAGGCAGTGGCTCTGAACGGTTGAATACTCCGATGTTATCCAAACCCAGGAAACCGCCCTCGAAGACGTTGTTGCCTCCTTGATCCTTACGGTTCACCCACCAGGTGAAGTTCAAGAGAAGCTTCTGGAATACACGCTCAAGGAAGGCATGATCTTCGACACCATAGAGCTTGCGCTCGATTTTGAACACTCTGAAGGTCGCCCTGAAAAATGCAAATGAGCCCACCGGTTCTACGACAATAAAGGGTGTGCTTACCATGCATGTACAGGGGGATTTACGTCTCCGAAATTCCACTCGTATGCGGGTATCTGACCGTCTGGTTTCATGTACCATTCGCGAGTAAGAAGGTCGAGCTGTTTCTTGGCGAAGGCTGGGTCAACAACAGCAAGCGGGATGCAATGGAACGCCGTGTCCCACGCGGCAAAGAACGGGTATTCCCATCTGAAGAGACGGGTTTTAATTGATGAATGCACATATGCGTTCGAAATGTCTAATCAACGTACTTGTCAGGCATTGACAGAATATCGGCAATGTAAAGATGCTTCCAATCCTGCAAAATCACGATGAGTGCCGTGACACATATATAACCAAAGTTATATCTCACCCCATTGCGAACGTACTTCCGGTCATGCGGTGGAGGCGGTTGTTTCGGATCACCGTTCATCCAGTCTTTCTGGATGAACTGATAGAATTGTTTTGTCCAGAGCATACCACCAAACGCCTGCCTCATGATCTGCCGGAAGTCATCGCTGATAGGGCCCATGACCAAGCCATTGTAGAACTCGTTCGCTTCCTCTCGTCTCTCTTCAACGGCATCGTCGAAGACACCCTCATCTTCAATAGACGGGTCTTCGTCTGGCTTCAGAGGGGTGAGTTTGAGTCGTACGACGGCGCATCCACCTCGTGGAGGAACATCGCGGAACGTGTAGTGAGCCGCAGCCTTGGTCCCCTTCTTTTCAGGGTTAACGAATGAAGGGCCTTGCGGGAAAGGCGTACGGGGACCTTCCTCAATTTCGCTTGGAGGTGTTCCTTCTCCGGAAGGCGCCGTGTTGGAATGGATCTTCGTATGGAAAAAACCAGATGGCTCTGTTTCCTCAATAGGAGGGCGATGAGAGGGTATGATGTGGTCGTGAAACGCGTCCTTGACGTAGGGAGTCTCGTTCTGACCTCCATACAGCCTACTGAAGTTGGTATTGTTTTCGGTGAAGAGAAGTTCTGGGTGGACGGAGTCGGTCTCCAATTCTACCTCTTCACCTTCGACATCCACTGGGGGTGGCGAGGGAATACAGTAAAGGTGGTACTTTCCAAGTGAGTGGTGCTTCGCTGTGACCACTCCCTCACCCGCCGCGTACATCTGAGGTTTAGGAGGTGCTTTGTCACTCCACGACCAGGTGTTGGGGAACCAAAGTTGAGGAATGACATGCAAGGTAGCAGGATCAGGCCCACGATTGTACGAGGTGATACGCACGTAGACGTTATCGGGTGATTGTTCATCTTTTGCATACTGTTGGCTCCCGTGTCAGCGCATATATGCGGGCGGATTGGAATACGCATACCTCTACAAAGACATCCCAGTAACGGTCGTCGTCGAAACAATCTGTGTCTAGGATTTCAAACTCGGGCACATCCCTGCCTCTGTTGACGTTCTCCCGGACAAGCTCCTCGTACGGGTACTTCTTTTGCGGATATTTGTACAGGAATTTCATGTATGAGTGGGTTGGAGTCGAGTCAAGGTAGTAGTAGAGCTCCTTCACGTCCTCTCCATGGTTCCCCTGGTGTCCGGTAACACCAAAGAGACGCTCTTTCAATATATGATCCTCTCCATTCCAAAGGGACAGTCCGAAGCACAGACGCTGACGGTTATCTGAGATGCCCGCAAGACCATCCTCTCCCCATCGATAAGCACGGGAGCGTGCATGTTCGTGAGGGAAGTGCGACCACGCGTCGCCATTGGCAGAGTAGTCTTCGCGTACGGTAGCCTGCATGGTACTCGTCGGTTGAAGATATCAAGTAAATGCAGAGAAATAACGCGTACCCATTGACGGTCGCTGACATACGGACCCCAACGCTTCCAATGCAACTTCTTTTCGTTGTCTTGCACGAGCCTGTGTCTCTCTGCGCCGTGGTACTCGTGACCGACGGCCTCGACGAGACGTTCTCGGAACGATCGGGAATCTTTCGAGAGGTCGGGTTTGGGCGAGGAGTCGGATTTGCTTTCCTTCCTGGGAGGAGGTGCCGGTTGAGCAGGCGGCTCTGGCTTGGGGATGTGAATGCTCAAGGGCACGTCCGACGACGAGCGAGTTAGGCCTTCATCGCCAGTCTTGTCGTTGTTGTTGTTGGGTTTTCCCCCGAACAGCTTTCCGCGTATCTGCTCTGCCCGAGACATGATAGATGTAGTTGACGTACAAAGGCAGAAAGAGACGCGTTTGTTGCACCGTGTCGAACAACGGCGCCTGATAAAGCAGAAGAAAGAAAAGCTGAAGCCGAAGGGCTGAACCCTGCTCCAATTTAAACTACTCGACGCGTTCTGGCGCAGACGCTCTAGGTCTGCATGTGAAACGCACTATGTCGTCATATCAAGTGCGAGCTCCAAAAAGGAAACGAAGACGTTGTCACTTGCCCTCGACGCTCCCACGCACCTCGGCTCACTCGGCCGCGGCAACGTATCGTAAAGCATAGATAGTACCCGAAGTGTACAGTAAACGATAGAGAGAGAGGTAAATGACCTCTAAGAGACAAACGTGGACTACAGGGTGGAAGGATGTCCATCCACACTCACTTCCGCTCCCTGGACTTCATGGTCGCTACTATATCTCCCCAAGGCCCGGTGCTGAACCTCTCCCTTACATTGATGTTGGCGAGAATGGCGGCCGCAAGTAAGTCTGCAGAGACTTGAAACACGTAGAAGGTTGCTTTTGAGGACGAGGAGTTGAGCGAACCAGGAGCCGTGGATGTCAATGAGGTGGTATGGAGCCGAAGGACAACGAGGCGGTAAATAGTCCCGACGTTCTGCAGGAAGGTTAGCGTCTATCAGAACCTGGGCTTTATGGCATGCGCACCAAGAGAGACGCGACAACGAAAGCGATGATGCATGAGCCCTTCCGTATCGTAGGGACCCTGGTGTACCCATACAAAGAGATAATTTGAGAGAACGTAATGAGGACAAATGCCATTCCAGCGACAGCGTATCTATGAAGGCTGTAATGAGCGTGGTCATACATATTTGAAGGAAGAGCAAACCTGAACGTGTATACTGTGTTGGCCTTGCTGGGATCCGTCTCGGCAGGTACATAATCGGCCCCTGCGATGATACCGAGGACGAGTGGCGGGAATACGAAGAAACCATTAATGCCAAAGATTTGCCTGTACCAATCCCGTTTTTTGGGGTCGTCCACTGTAAGTGGCACGTCACCTCCGTCGGGAGAAATAGCGAGCCCCTGTGCGTTTTCTCTACTACTGAGCTGCAAGTTCTCTGGACTAGCCATTGTCGTTTTCACAAGCAGGCAGCGCATACAGTTGTTGACATCGCCCACGATGGCCAAGAAATCGATGGCGTAGGTGATCTGCCAGTACTTCGTGAGGCCATGGTTGAATGCCTCAGAGGGGTTTCTGGCCTGCTTGGCGCGTAACGAGTAGAGGACAACGCTATATAAGTTGTCAGTGAAGCCGTCTATTTGTTTCGATTAGGGACGTACTGTTCGATGCAGTGAGCCAGGGTTCCTATGGTCACTATTGTCCGTGAACGTGGGCGTGCGAGCCTGTATAACGAGCCGAACGAGATGATAGCATACGCCAAGGCAAATATGATAGATGGTGCGAAGTCTGCCTCCGATGGGACGCCCCCAATAGGGGAGGGGAATCGAACCGACGATGACATTAGTAGGCTGTATGTATATAGAGTGTCAGGGAAGAGACTGGGGAAATGGGAGGTACGGACAACCAGATATGCGCATATTTTATATCCTGTCAGATCATCAAGGAACTCGACATCCGGTCATAATTAGCCGCAGCTCTTCAGGCCCTCGCACGTGTACTCGTAAGGGGCCAAACGCTATGGAGTACTGCGCAAGCGTAAATTGATCAGAGCAGGGTGCACGCGAAGCTTGGCAATGGACTATTATGGGAGAGCAAGAGAACTAGCAGAGAAGGCGATGCGAATCTGGTGTCTATGAGATTGAATGCACGGCTATGCTGCTGCACTGGTTTGTGTGGGAACCTCCGTCTGTGTTATAGAGCGGAACCCTTCCCTGGAGATATCGAATCAGCTGCGCAATTAACAGTGACAGGCTGTAGAAGAAATCACCACATGGCCTATACGATAGTCGTAGATGCTGTGTGCACCTTCTGCGACACGAACTCAACGCGTAGACTATAGTGTGGGGTAACATACCTGCCGTCCCGCTAAAATAGTGCGACTCGGGCGGATATAGTCCTCGGCAGATCCGTCATCTAGCATGCAGCAGGCGCAATAAAGCGTATATTTGCCGTCTATACTCATGCCATCGATACACAGACAAGGCGGTCCCGATCGGAGGAAACTGCAGGTAACGGCATTGACCTCCAGGATAAGTGCTGTCTCGCGTAATGCTGCGGCGCAGAGCTAGTAGTAACTTGCAGTGCGGCGAAGGCAAGCCAAGTAATGAGCCAGGCTGTAGCGCTGGACTCGGCACCAGTCGGTTCGTCTGGGCTTCAATAATGTTGATGACTGGTTCGCTTGCAATGTTCAATCTCCGCCGAACCTCAGTAAAAGGTCCCAGGACTCCAACAGCGCATCGTCCCTCGGTCAAGACCCATGGCACCTACTCGCTCCTCGGGTCGTCGCTCTCAGCGCAACAGACGAAAGGCACAAAACGCGGCGCAATTAGAGCCAGCCGTCGAGTCCGACGATGACGAGCTCAAATCCCAACACGAACAACTCTTTTTAGACCCTATGAGTGGGCAGCCTTTGCAGCTGTACATCGAGAAGGATGTTGAGGATAAGGACGCTATTGCAGAGATTATAGTCGTGCGTCACTTCATTTACATTTTGTAGCCGTCTCAGACTGAGTATACGTGTGATCCCCAATACGCGTCTCGAACAACACCGTAGAGGTATGGCGGGATCGTATCGCCGGGGTATAGCGGTGTTCTGTACATCCTAGGTGAGTTATATCATTACAGGCAATGCGCTACGGACGCGATCCGAGGTGTTCTGGCCACGTTCATGGTGGCTGTGGTTCGTCCTGAGCTTGCCAGAATGATATGCACATGCAATTGGGACTGATTCTCGCGTAGTTGACCCGCACAAAGAGTCTGGCCAAAACCTTTATCGCCAGTACGCTGGCAAAAAGAACAAGATTGTCGTCAGTGCAGCGTGGGTGCGGCACTGCGTCCAGGATAAGACTCTGCACGGTTTTGCTACCAACTGGGCAGGGTGCAAAGTGACCGGAAAAGAGCAGTGAGTGCTTCAAGGACGACTTGTGCTGTTCTCTTACTGACCTCAGTACGCACAGAGTATATCCTGCTGGGTCACAACCGACCCCTGCTGTACCACCCGCACCACCTCCTGCCCCAGCCCCGCCTGCAACAACACAACCGCAGCCTGCCGCATTCCCTGCAGCTCCTGTCTTTCATGGTCCTATACTTCCGCCCGGCCCTCATCCTCCCATGCACCCTCCAATCCTCCGACCTGTGCAGCATCCGCCAACACAGCCGTCGAACGTCCAGCCAGTTCCCGTTCCCGCCGTAGTTCAACCAGCTGCAGTCACTCCTGCTCAAACGGTCCACGGTCACCCAATGCCTATCACCGCATCGTCGCATGACCCCCTTGCTCCGAGCCATCCACACCCGCAAAATCATGTACCTCCTCATCAATATACGTATCCGCCTCCTATGCACCCGGACGCGTCCGCACCCCCACAGACATGGCAAGCAAGTAACGGTATTGCACCTCAGCAGACCCACATCGCGCCTCCCCCGCCATACCGGAGTCCCCATGACTTCCGTGACTGGACTTATGACCCTCATCACCCACCACCCCATGGACATCCCCAGCAACCTCAGCAGCACCCATCTCAGCCTCCGCCTCCTCAACATGCGCAGGCCGGTCCCCCCATGGTCGAATACCCGCCTCCACATCCAGACTATGATTACAGATATCGCGAGCAAGATCAGAGTTGGGTAGAGGGTGCTGCGGAATATTACACTCAGCAGGTACGTGCCCGGCTCCCCATGGCCATGTTCACAGAAGTTGATCCCTATGTGATAGTACGGTCCCGCACCGTACTCACCGTATCCTCCTGCGCCACCTGGCCCGCAGCCACCTCCAGAGCACCAGCCAATGACTCAAACTGGACCAACCGATGGTCCTTCTGGAGAAGAGCAGCCTAGGGGACGGAAGCGGGTGCGACAGCATGTAAGACATGTGGCGTCTGTTCGTGGAATGGTGATGGCTCACTCGCATGACCGTCTTTCAACAGCAACCTGGTGCACCACCGGCGTCGACACTCGTTGCCAATCGTAGAAACCCTGCCGCGAGGTCACCGACACCTCCGTCGCGTGTCATCAAGAGTACATATGGTGGCAACTTGTTCACGGTGGATGACGTGATGTACTTGAAAAAGTACATTGACTACTGTCAGGAGCAAGGTTTGGTGCTGAGGTCAGTCCCAATAACGCCATCTTTCGTATGATAATGGCTGAAATGTGCCGTAGTTTACGTGAGATATGCGAACGAATTGCTATCAAGGTACGCTCGTTTAGTACGTTGAAGCGAACCATCTCTTATACGATCTTATCATCAGGCACCTCACCATACGTATGTCGTTCACCTCTCTTTCTCATGTTTGCGATCTGATAACTGTGCTATCAGCTTCTACTCATGGCGCCGTTACTGCAACAAGCACCAGATCCGACTGGGTGGATACGCCATGGACATCGAACACGACGAACTTGACGAGGGACCAAGCCATCCCATCCAAGAAGAAGAAATTGATACCGGTATGACTATGACTATAGGTGACGAGGGACGTGGGTCACCACAGCCGCCAGTCTCTGGCGTTGTTCCATTGAGCATTGCCGCTGCCCGCCGTGCAGCAGCAGCAGACGTCCAGAGGACACGATCCCCCACTCCTCCTAGGGCGCTGTACCGCAGTACCACCGGTAAAGGTGTTGCGTTCACGGAGGAGGATGTCACTTTCCTTGTACGGTTCCTTGAATATCGATCGAGGGTCGGAGAAGGGAAGGTCGATATGGTTGCTTTCTGGAAGGATGTAGCCAATAAGGTATGGTTCTCTCTTGAGCGACACTATTCAACCGGTATGCTGACAATGCACTGTAGGCACCGCATCACTCTCGTGCGTCTTGGATGAAATTCTATCGACGACATAAGCACGAGTTGTACCACGAGGAAGGTGACGAACCGCTGCCTCAGCCTCCTGAGAAGAAAATGCGGTACAGCAAAGCAGACGACGTTTTGCTCGCCAAGCACTTCTTCCACAAGCCGGAGGGAACGTCAGATAAGATCTTCCAAGACTTTGGTCGACAAGTGAGTGCCCCCTTGTAATGGTCGTCAATATGCAGCGTCTGATCTGTTCCCTATCTACCAGCACCCGCACCATCCGTGGAAGGGATGGCAGGAGCATCATCGAATACATAAAGCAAAGATTGATCATCTTATCTCGAAGTTGGAACGAGGTGAGAACATCGACGCCGAGGGAGTGGAATAAGGCCGGTGTTCGGACTTTGCATCTTATTTTGCTTGAATCCTACTTTGCTTCACTTCCCTGTTTATATATTTGCTGTCCTGTATCATAAAACGCGCAGCTGATCGTGTCATGCCCTCAGCCATGTCAGCGTAGTTTGCTCACGTCTTACTGGTGAATATAGTACGCTACTCTATCCTACCGGATTCTGCGGTGTATTGCAATGTATTTGGTAGGGTTGAGAGATAGAGCTATGATGTAGCATATCATATCTTCAGGTGCACATATTCACATACGTAGAGGGTAGCACAACTAATCTGGCAGCACAAGATCTTCATCTGAAACACATTCACACTCGCAACACATTAGGAACAGATAGTATAGCAATCCTCGGTACGGACCACGAGGCATGGAAAAGTTGCCGCTATGAGTGGGGTCGTTCTACAGCAGAGAAAAATGAGGCTGAATAATCGAGGACGCATGCCGGGGGATCGGTTGCAGGAGTCTGGGAGGGGGAGGCGCTACTGGGAAGTCGACCTGATGTGTAGGTAGTCCATTCTGTAAGTGGAAGGGCCTACAGTCATGCCGATGGCTGCATTCGCAATGATCGGGTTCGTCGTGGTAGTTCGCAGCGTGCGTCTGCTGCGTATTGTCTGGAAGATCGGGGTAGATAGGCGTGCTAATGTTCGGGGAAGGATCAGCCATAAATGGGCCCTGTGAGTGAGCCATGGCCAAGACTGGTCTGTCGTGCATAGCCACTGTCGATAAGCGGTAATCCTGTGGTGCAGGCGAATGGACCTCCTGCATGTTGGCCGGGAGCTGTGAAGAGGTGTAGTTGCGACGGAGCTGTCGTCGAGATTCTGTGTAATAAGACTGCGGCCGCGCATCAAACATATGTGCTGAAGAGTGATACTCATCATCGACAAGCATGCCTTCGTCACCCTGATGGTCAACAGCTCTTGTGTCCCGAACCTGTGGTCTGTCCTGCCACACGTCCTCTTCTTCGGTCTGGCGATGTTCGTATCCTGGTATACCCGGGCCCCTGAGCCCGTATCTACGAAGGTTGTCCTGGTGATATGGAGATGGGTGTGCTGGAGGATCAAACGTCCATTCCCAGTACGGATCTCCGCGGTCTGGTATCACCCACCGTCTACCTTCTCCCAAGTTGGGAGGCTGGAACATCATTCCACGTGACGTGAGGACAGATGGGAGTGGTGGTGCTGTTGCAACCTTGTGGGAGGAAATCGAGGCAAGCGAAGAATTGTGGACAGAGGACGTGCGGTTCTGGCCATGCGTGTTTTCATTAGATGACGAGAGCGCAACTGAAAAAGGGATATCGGGAGCTTCGCTGCGCAGCGGGTACCCATGCGGTGTCCTCGTATATTCTCTTTCTTGAGTGATACGGGTGTTAGACAAGCCAGGGGCACAGTATAATTCACCCCCGGTATAGGAAGATCGAGCCATTGTGTGCGAAGGATCGACCATACCAGCGGAGGCTGCTGGGCCCTTCCCTTTGCGCACTGCCTGTGACTCCGCTTCCAGCTCTGTTCTTCTGTTTTCATTGAAACTGTTTTTCTCGTGTGCGCGGATTTGGGCCTCCCAGGCAATTTCGTGTGGTTTGCGTTGAACGTTTGTTGTGTCCTCATCTTCTGTGTCTTCATCCAGTTCATACTCTTCCATTTCATCCTCGGCCAGTTCATCCACTTCCTCTTCATCTCCCTGCATTGTATCGCTGTCAGGTTGAGCATGTACGGATACCTCTGTTCTGACCTTGCCACGTAGATAGTTATTCTTCTTCGCTCCAGCCTTTAGCTGTCCTTGTTTGGCACGACAGCTCCCACAAATAATCGAAGCTGTATCGTTCATGCCAGTATATCTACAGAGGCATTACCGGTAATTATCATATCACGAAATAATGAAGCAGAAAGCCCACTTTGCACATTTCCGACATACTCTGTCCATCAGCAGACCCCTCACGTCCAACCAAAGATTGCAGGCTTGCGCAACCATGTGCCTAAGAGTGGTATCGTGATTGTACTCATAAACAGACCAAAGACCTCCGCAGGCCTTGCATGCTTGGCTCTCGGTTTCCTGTGGAGCCAGTTATGTAATCAGCAATGTACTCTACAAATGGTGCTCTCTTCTGGCGCAACGCACTGTGCCTTTATCCCGCCCAAGCAGCGCCGGGTCCACTCCACGCATCTTGCAAGCCCATGCCATGATATCCCGCGGAGACTTGATGGAGGCAGGATTGACCAGTTGCCGACCCCGTCGAAGCTGCCCACCAGGGTTCACTGTCCTCTCAATTTCGTCCGTCCATGCGTAGTTTTGGCTGCGAGACCGTTCAATGATGCTCTGGATGCTAGACCTCCGGGTTGGCAGACAGCTCAAGTCACGGCACGCTTTGTTTGGTGAGAGAGAAGAAGTGGTAGGAATGGACATAGAGGCCATATTTCGGAGTTATGCTTGAAAGAGAGATGAGCACGTTGAGGGTCAGTTGTTCACTGAGTGGCATGGTCCCTTGAAGCACCGTGTAGGCCTTATATATGCGCCACTGTCGGTGGCCATGCTGTGCTGAACGGTTGTATAGAGACGACCACGGCGAGCACTTGTACAATTAGCGAACAAAACTTCGTGCGGGGCCGTCAAAAGCCCAACAACGGCAACGGGGCCATGGCCCAAATCTACCAGCCCTTGTGTCAATTTAGCTCAACTGTGCCCTCAGTAAAAACGCACGTACCGATAGTGCAGAAACACCATTAAAATGTGAGTCTATCGAGGTACCAGTTCGAATTACATGAACATAATAATGGCAGGCTCGGCAGCTCGAGTGTTTCGCGTTTTCCCGAGATTCCCGGAACGAACGGACCGCCGCCACAGTGGATGATCACTGCGGCCGCGGTCACTACAGTGAGTACGGCACCCCGGAGGGCCTTCAATTCATATACCGTACGTTCCCCAGAACCACTATCAGTGCACAGCATTGTCAGACGAGCCTCGCCAATGACCCAAACACTGCATTATTTGAGCCAGGCTCAAATTGACCAGGTCAGCAGATGCCAACTTTGAAAGCTCACCTCCCTATACAGAACTAAACTGACACACCTACTGATAGTTCTATGCGGATGGGTATGTGTCTTCTCTGTGTCAAAGCACGTATGATTGACAATGTTGGCCTAGATATTTGCGCCTGTCGAACTTCCTAAGCCCGGAGGATACGGATGCGATGCTGGTTCGGGCAAAGCAGCTCTTGAACAACTTCAGTCTTGAGGATCATCCCTTGGTGAGCACATACTATCAGAGATTCCTGTAATCGCGAAAGCTGAAATGTGATATGTTAGACCAAGTTCACAACAGGCGATGATAATCATGTTGGGGATGATTACTTCTTAAACTCGGGTGACAAGATCCGTTTCTTCTTCGAAGAGGAGGCAGTGGACAAGACTGGCAAGCTGCTGCGCCCAAAGGAGCAGGCTGTCAACAAGATAGGACATGGTATGTGTGTCTGCACCAAAATTGTTGATCCTTCTCGTCGATGCAACCCGCGCAAGGTCTCCATGAGCTCGATAATGTCTTCAGGAAGGCTACGCTGGAGAACCCGTCCATCAAGGCCGTTGCGCAAGACTTGAAATTCCATCACGATCCTGTTGGTGCGTATAAATTGCATGGGAGTATGTCAATTTGCTAAGATAGAAGACATGCAGCTCTACAGTCAATGATCATCTGCAAGCAGACACACATAGGTGGTGAAGGTCAGTGCCCCTTTCTGTTATCAGACATGATATCTTGACATTTCCAATACAGTGCCAGAACACAACGACTCGTGCGTGTGCCCATTTATCTTAATGCGATTGCGTGCACAGCTTACGCCAATCTGCCTCCAGGACATTCCTAGTGGGTGACACTCACACGACTCAACGGTGATCGGAACTAACTTGATATTCGAAGTACACCGACCCACCATCTGCCTTGGGCTTCTGGATTCCCCTTGAGAGATGCACGCCAGAGAATGGAGCTCTCTCCTTCCTCCCCGGATCTCACCGTACGGCTACGATAACGAAACGTTTCGTCCGTTTGCCTCAAGGCGGCACTGGCTTTGAGGAGTTGATCCCCGCAGACCGTGCCCCGAAGAACCCTGAGGGCAAGTACATTTTAGAGGCTTGTGAGCCCGGTGAGTGTAGCCATCAGTATGATGGCCGTCAGCTCTGACAGCATGTATCTAGGCGATCTTGTCCTCATCCATGGCAGCGTCTTACACAAATCTGAGAAAAACACCAGCCCAAACACTCGATTTGCGTACACATTTCACATGATTGAATCAGCACCGTACGCAACATACGATGCGAAGAACTGGTTGCAGCCCACGCCGGAGTTGCCGTTCTCGCGGATTTTGGACAAGCCGAACTCAACAGTACTCGAAGCACGGGCATAAAAATTGATTCCATCTAGTATAAATGTACATTTACCTTTTGTTTCCGTTGTTCCCTCATGCGACTATCTCAATGTTTGCTGCTGCTGCTATACTCTCTGGTGTCAGCTTCCCCAGCTCGTCGATCAGTGCCGGTAGGAAAGTGCCACTTCCTTTCACGTCCTCCCTCTTTGCCGCAAATTCCGACGCGATGGTCACGGCAAGAACGCTACCCGGGGGTCTATGTAAGCATCATAATCGCGTTAAAAATTGTTGACTCACCCTCCAATGGCTGACAAGAACATGTCCCCTCTGACCAGTTTACCGTCTTCCGCTGCATCATCAGACCTGTCAGCATTCGCGGCGAGGCTAGCGCCCGCACAAAATGTTGCAACGGCCGTGCCGACCATGCATCCAGAACCAGTTATTTGGCCCAGAAGCTCGTGGCCGTTGGAAAGTCGCACGACGGTGACACCATCAGACACCCAATCTGTCACTCCTGTCAGCACCACAATGCTGCCTGCGGTTTCACGCATTGGGAGGAGGCATGAGGTTAGTGACAGTTCTAGTAGCAACATCATCAAGAGCACTGACGCTGCTTCCTCGCCAACTCCCGCACGAACTTGGCGGGGTCTTTAAATCCAGCACCCACGCTGTCCACACCTCTGGCCTGAACCTGACGCGCGAACACCGTAATGTCAGTGCTGGCAGCGCAGATCAGTCACAGGGAGTAAGCACCTCAAGGGAGTTGGCAATAGCGCCCAATTCTCCAGCGTTGCCTTTCAGGACGGTCGCTTGCCAGGTGCTGAGAAGGCCTGAAGCAATAAGTTTCAGTACCTGACATACACCTCGTCAGGGTGAGACCCTACCTCTGGCCGACTCTCGGCGAAACTTCGTGGCTCCAACGCCTACGGGATCGAAGACGACTGGTTTCCTGTTGATGTTCGCCTGTCTACCTGTGATGCGTAGCCATTCAGCAAGACGTGAAGCCGCGCATGAGGGTGACGTAAATCACCCGCAGCGAGCATGCCATCGATGTTTTGAATGGTCCCAAAATTCACCAGGAGGGCACCTGTGGCCTTACTCAGGTCCTCCATCTCTTCAGGAGAAGTGGCCATAATGGGTGATGCCCCGAGGGCGAGTGTCGCGTTAGCAGACTGGTTAGTGACCACATTGTTTGTGATCTGCTCGGTCGTTAGCGCCTCCTACCAATTCGCATAGCCGACTACTTCACCTGATGGACGAGCGGTCCGTACTTTTTCACGGACTGTAATATTGAGCCGACACTTGCTTTGATTCCCTCCACGTCGTAAGTGGAGCGCGGTGCTGATGTACCCTGGTAAAATGCGCGAACGCGAGTGGACAGAGTTTGCGCGGCCACCAACGGCTGCAACGATGCCATGATGTCGCTGACAACAGCCACGCCGTCCAGCGCATGACCAGTCGCTGAGATCGAGCCCCACAGGCAATGCAGTACGTTCTCTGAGTTGATTCCCGCTGTCAGAGTGTGCAATCTTCATGAGCCGGTGTACGTCGTGAGTGTTCCATGCCTCAACTGACCAATAGCCACTGCTTTCACATCAGTGAAGTCAAGAGCCTCGAGCAACTCGCCGATGCCTGTTGGCCCCACGACCGGGCTCTTGACCTTTTTAGTCTGGGTGCCCCAAACGGGTCCCAGGCCAACGTAATCCGCGCCTTCCTTCACGGCCTCGTAGACGTGATCGAAGGTGTTGCAGGTTTTGCCTATGATAGATCCCGGCGGGAGCAAAGAACGTGCAATGGGCAGAGGCATGTCCGTCTGTCCGATGTGGACACCGTCTGCGCCCATCGCGAGGGCAACATCGACGCGATCATCGATGAGCACTGGAACGCCGTATTTGTCGCAGACTGCTTTGGTCTGGCGGGCGACTTCAATGATCTGGGAGGTATCGCAGTGTGAGGGGATGATTGTGAAATGGAGGGCCGCAGATGAAACGTGCTATACCTCGCCAGTGTCTGCTGTCTTTTCTCGAACTTGGACGAGGGTGACACCACCCTGCAGAGCCTAGAAGCTGGTTCACTAGGTGTTACTGGAGAAACCAAAGGGAAGCATTTACTTCTTCAAGAGTCTCGAGATAGTCCTGTATCGTGGATGTACAATGAGTTCATAAAGACGTAACCAAGCGGACGCTGTACATGCCTTCCCCGGAGGTAGCAAATCGCGTCCGGTCACAAGATACAACGAGTAGTCGATCGGCCTTTTCGACATCTCGGAGATGTGGGCTACAGCATCGTTGATCAGCTTTTACCCTACAGCAGGATCAATTGATAGAGATTCTACTGACATTGCCTGAGTTGGAGTTGGTTTTGAACCCCAACGTATAGTATCGGGTTTGTCTAATTGTATGGATGGTGAGCACGGTCAAGTTCAATGTTTGAAGATTCGCGGGACGAATTTGATTTTGATCGCCTTTATCTTTCGAATGACTCGAGCGATCACATATATGAGCCATCTGCGCAGAGTTTCCTCTCTTGCACTATTTTTGGTTCCAAGTTTTGAGAGGTATCCGATTACGCATTATCATTCTTCTATGTGCGACGATATAATCATGACCTTAGGTAAGGGGTGTACTGAGGATTATGCAGAGATCATTCATCTTGCCAGGGACGATCAAGGACGGATGTAGCAGCGGTATATATCACATCTCCGAATCATCTCTTCCACCTTTATACTGGCAATTAAAATGACGCGTCGGATCGGTGGATGGTTTTACATGTTGGGAGGCGTCCTCAGCGGCGCTGTAAAGATGGCAGTACTCTAATCACGTGACATACACCGTACTTCTAGCCCTCCAGGATTTCTCCGCGTAGTAGTTCAGATCTTGAGAATATTTCCCTAGTTTGGCGGCGATGGTGATCATGTTGCCATTGAATGTGTGAACGACTGGATGGTAGCCGACAAAGGGCACACCAAACCTGTATAACAAAGCCGAACGTTATGCGATCCGGGGTTACTGGTGCTTAGTGGCTTCACCGGCGATGCTATTATAGCGTCGATGTACATCGGGATAGAATGGAATGCTGCTCCGTTGGCTAATAGGGTAGAGAGTCTGTCCCGACACCCATGGAGATTACCATATCGGCACGCATGGGCTACAGACCGCTGCTGACGCCTAGATTTCGGCGACGGCGACTAGCACATGGCAATCATCATCGTGCAGTCCAGAGCATCACCACAGCTCACGTTGATATGATAACAGGAGGTGACGATAGTGAAGTACTGTAATACTAGTCGCACTGAGATGTGCTGACTCGGGGACGCGGGGTTATGTTGTCGGCAGGAAAACCGTGCGACATACAAGGTGTGCTATGCCAACGATGCCACACTGCGATTACGCAGCGAGGGTACATAGCCGAGCAGCTGCCTAGACGATAGAGTAAGTGTGGGACGCCCCTCAGCACGATGTTCATGACCAGCTCGAGAACACGAGATGCTCGCCGTCCGCAGCGATAAGTCCGTGTTGGTGTGCGACCAGTGCAGGTCCTGCGTGAACGTCGGGAACGGCAACACTGGGTGGCTGGTAGGACCGAGTAACCTGCTGATCTTCATGGATGATGAGGGATCAGTACGCAAGGTAGCAACGACCAATCACAGCGCGGTTACCATGTTGGAAGACTGAATGGATGGGACTCGAGGAGATGGGAGAGTTGTTACGAGGGTGCTCCAAGCTTTTTCTGCCAGGCTAGAAGAACGATTTGAATGATCTGCAAAGAGGTGTCAGTGCACAGACAGGAAAGGCTGAAATGCGGCGCAGCACGGATTTCCCAGTGTAAAAGCTCCTGCGATGCCCGTGCCAATCATCATTGGCCCAAGAGAGCGGAATATCAACTCACATGTGTCTCTTCTGGAAGTCCGCGATGAGAATTGGCGGAATCTCGGCAATCCTACACGGCAGTGTCTGCGGTCAGTCGTGCGGATATACAGCCGACCTCGGGCGAACGAGAGGCGGAGAAGTCTGGTCAGAATATGACCGTGGAGAAAGGCTGTGCTCATCTGCTTCCTGACCAGTACAACGATAGCCTTGGGTAACCTACGGGGTTAGGTGCTGCAAGTCAGCTGATGAAGTTAAAGATTTAGAGTTGGCTGTGATGTAAGCTTGTATTCATTCGGAGAAGCATAAAGGATGCTGCCGCAAAAGGCATACCAAGTTGATAGTACGAGGCAACCTGGTCATCGACGCATGCATATGCTCTGGCTGTGTGGCGATTCTCCTTGCCGTCGTACTGATGACCTGTCATAACGCTGACAGAATCATCTAGGGTATGACGGAGTGAAATACGATATGTAGCTATCGTTTTAGCCGAATCCGTTCGTCATCATGATATCTAACAGTGAGAGTGGTCGACACTCACGAAGCGCGAGCAACTTTGATACATTAACAGCATCTATATCTCGAAGGGGGCGGCACATCTAGGGCATCCCTATATTTGTTTCCGTGTTCATCTCGAGACTTTCCATGTCGGAAAGACGGGACGTGCGCGGTGTTGATGACGGAAGATGCGATGCGAGCCTGGTTTGTATTCAGCCATTATTTGGCCAGCAGCCCACGCAAGCAGCGCTGTGACATGAAGAGATGAACGTCGGCTGGGTGGTGCACTTACTGTCGACAACGACCGCGACTACAGTCTCGTGAACCACGACAGAGTACGACGCACCAGTGCTACACGTGGGTTATGCAGCAGACCCCGTCGATTGGTCCGACATACACTGTTGGCATGATCATCAATGACCCGTCGATAGGCTGACCCAGACTGATCCTGCTCACTGACGAGGATCTTCTACACATGCTCCAACGGAAGCAAAATTCGCGATAAATAGTGCTGGCATAACATGGGGTACGAACAGTTAAATGCGAGCTGCTGCTGCTGCTGCTGTGCCTGTCTCGGATTTGGTGGGTTTGCGAAGAAACTTGTACGTCCAATGTACCCGGACACAGGAAGACGAAGCACGAGAAGAGTTGGCTTGATGATTAACGGGGTACGGCCAGATTGCGGATATGTAGGTCCGGGATGGTGATGCGACAAGGAGAGGAGAAGTGCACCCCTGGAAAAGCAGCTATAGCCAATGCTCAAGGTAGCGTGCTGCTCTGTATGTTATTACGGCGGACTCGGGGTCTGGATGCGACTTGGTGAAATGAGGTGCGAATGCGCATCAATTGGCCCGGGGAGGGATTGAGCCCGCCTCGTATTAATCCGGCGACGAGATTGATGAGAGAGATGGCTCTGATATAGGGCAGAAAAACCGACGCACGCATCGCTGAGAGCGCGCCCTATGTGCTCGTCGTCGTGGCGGCAACGGCTGAGCGAGCCATCGTCGCCGCCGTCACCGCTGCTGCCGCCGCCGTCGTCGTTGTCGGCTGGGGCTGCGCGCGGCTGTGTGAGCGGGCGGCTGTGGGAAGTGGAACAGTAGTGGGCGTCTAGCCGTACTGAGCTGATGGACAAACACGGACAAACAGGTTGGCTGTGTGTGAATAGGTGAGAACCCATTTACAACACCTGTACGACAACCCGACCTCTCTTCACCACACTCTCCTCCTCCTCTCCCTCTCCCACCGCCTGCTTGCCGCCATCCCGCCCTCGCTCCTTCGCAAGCCATGACTACCGCCGCAGGGCGCAAAAAGTCCATCATCGCAACCCCGGGGCCTGGCATAGACCTTCCCGTCGCTACCAACACCGCACTCAACAAGGCTGCTTCCCAATCCACGTCCCTCTACCAGCAATGCTCTTCCCTTCGCACTCGCTTGATGCGAGTACCAGACTTTTCAGATTTCTTCAGCATGTCGACTTCGCCTGAGTCTTCCTCCTCTCGTCGCTCGACAGACCCCGTAACCCAGCTCTGGGACTGCTTAGCCCTCGGCGTTCCCCTCTGCTATCTTTTCAATCTTTTGCCTAACGTACAACCGATCGACATCGACGTTGCTGGCTTCGATCCCACAAACGACCGCACGAGAAAACGTTCCATTGCCCAGTTTGCTATGAACGTCCAACAATTGGAGGGTTGTGGGACTTTTACGGTGACGGACCTATGGGACCGAAGCTCGACGGATGGGTTTGTCAAGGTGCGTAATTTACATCGTGCTCATTTCCAACTCGGCCTTACGCCGCCCGAAGGTCGTCAACATTGTGACCGCGCTCGTTGATCAACTCCCCGAGGACGTGTTCGTTGATGCGACACCGTCTTCACCGCCTCTCTGGTCACCGAAGGATTCATCCGATTCATTGCCAGGGGAGCTAGCAGCTGCCGGACAGAAGGATTCCTACCCTGGAAGCCAGGTTGTTATGGAGCTGATACATACAGAAAGGAAGTATGTACAAGATCTCGAGCAGATGCAGGTGCGTGTTGTACTCTGGCTTAAGCAAGCGTCTCAGGAATAACCCGATTACCGTTTCCAGCGATATGCTACTGCAGCCGCTCAATCGAATACACTAGACCACGAGACAGTACACCTGCTGTTCCCCAACCTCAACAAGCTGCTCAATTTCCAGCGCAGATTTTTGATAAGACTGGAGAGCATTTGGGAGTTGTCTTGGAATCAGAGGCAATGGGGTTCACCGTTTACGGAATTTGTGCGTACATTTCAGATTTTTGTCTTTGGAGGCGCTCACTGACTCGAATCGGGTCTTCGCATTGTTTTTTGGCGCTTTATTGTTCTTGATGGCATGGTCTTCTACAATAGGAGGACGAATTCGCCGTCTACGAACCTTATTGTGCAAACTACACCAACGCTAGTGAGATCATGCTGACGGAAGAGCACCATCTTTCGGTACGTCCGCTTTGTCTTGTTCTCCATGCGTTTCTTGATTTGGCTAACCCTGGAAAACTTCGTCTCCAGGCCCTCGATGATATCCTCAATGTCAAATCAGAACTGCCGGCATTCCTCATCAAGCCCGTGCAGCGAATTTGCAAGTATCCTCTGTTGTTAGAGGTGCGTAAATCTTCGGATGTTTGATACGCAAGCTGATGGCGCCTATCAGAGTCTGGCAAAGGCGCTTAATGATACGGCCGAATATCCTCATCTAGAAGACCTGAAGGCGGGTGTCGCCGCTGCTAAGCGGATTACCGACAGAATCAATGAAGAGCAGCGTCGCGCAGAGAACAAGTCCACGCTCAAGAACCTCGAAGGTCGAGTGGCGGATTGGAAGGGTCACCACATATCAAACTTTGGACCTCTCATGCTCGATGACATCTTCATGGTAACCAAGTCGGAGATGGACCGGGAATATCACGTCTTCCTGTTCGAAAAGATCATTCTTTGCTGCAAGGAATATCTGCCAGCGGGTCAGAATGCAAAGAAGGTGGGCAAGAGCAACTCTATTCTGAAAAAGCAAGGCGTCCCTGCACCTTTGAACATTCCTGGAGGACCTGGTGGCAGCGGAAAGAAGAAGAACACTCCGCTTTTACTGAAGGGACGGATCTTCCTTAACAACGTCACGAGCGCTGTTCCAAAGATCGTTGCAGGTAAGGCATATGCTTTCTCACATGCAATCCAATATCTCACATCAGATGTCGCAGGTCAATACTCTCTTGCAGTGTACTGGAAGGGGGATGACGACCTCGAGTACTTCACCTTGCGTTGCCGAAATGAAGAACAGCTGCGCATGTGGGAAAATCAGCTCAATCGCCTCATCCAGGAAGTTGCAGCCCGTCGCACATCGGAAACGAGAAGCATGCATATGCGGTTTGCCCACGTCGCGAACAGCACGAACCCCGCGCCTGCTTCCCGTCAAAACCCTTACGGCAGCGAGCGCACTTTCTCCATGTTCTCACAAACGACTTCCTCCGCCTCCAATGCAACTCCACCAGGGTCATTCCCTTGGCCGTACAGCAGTCGTAGCAGTCGCTTCGCGGGATCTGTGACTTCAGACGACCCATCAGTACCGAACGGTCCTCCTGGATACCCTCCTTCGGATGAAGGGTTCGACCCTGACGGTGACGAGGACTACGAAGATTACCCCATGATGTCCAGCAACCCTGCATCAGGTCGTGGAACACCGGTTGGCTCGCGTAGACCCGGCCCACCGGACGGGTTCTCAAGCGTACGCAGCAGTGGGGGTACCATGTCGCCTGTCCCCGCCAGCGCATACCCTGCCCATCTGCAGACTGGACGAGTGGGAACTGTTCGTGCGAGCCAAGGTAGCGCATACGGTGGGCAGCGGCCACCGCTGCGTAGCCAATTCAGCTCCGCTGGACTTCGGGAAATGACAGACGGGCGATCCGCGTCTCGTGCGAGTGGTCCTAGCCCTCAGCCACCCATGTACCCTCCCCCGTCAACTCGATCTCGCAGCGCGAGCCAACCATCAGCGTACGTCCCTCGTCAGCAACCGCCACCGCCACTCCCGACACAACCATGGGAGGAACGCTCGCAGCATCCGCTCGACAGCAAACGCGGGAGCGGATCAAGCCAGTCGACCGGTGATAACAGTTCAGACTACTCGCCCACCAGCGGATCGCCGATCACACCCTACGGATCAAGTGACTCTTCGCTTTCTGGCTTGACGAATGGTCCTGGTAGGGGCACACACGACAAGGTGTTGAACTCTGCGACTCAACAGCTCTCGTTCTCAGTACCTGTGAAGATCAAAGTACACTTCCACGATGACATCTTCGTCATACAAGTGCCGCGACAGACAGAATACGAGGATCTCGTAGAGAGGGTGGGCAGGAAGATCCGGCTCTGCGGGCCCAGAAGGGATGACGGGCCTCTCCGCGTGAAATACAAGGATGAAGACGGCGACCTTGTCTCGCTAGGGTCGACGGAGGACGTGCAAATGGCATTCGAAGCATTCCGCCCAGGCAGCCAAGTAACGTTGTACGTTCAATAGAATGCCTGCCGACTGCTGCCACCTTTTGCGCCACCCCATTCCTTCCTCATCGCTTTCCTCATTGTCATGCTCGCCTGACCTACCACATTATCATTATAACTGGATCTCTACTACTCTGCACATCCACTCGTTTACCTTCCTCTCTGTTCTACACTGTATTACGACATGTCATGATTTATTACCTCTTAGCCTCGCCTCTCCTTTCTTGTCTTGCGGTCTTTTTCTCACGGTACACTACAACATCATTCATGCAAATCGCGCTTGCCCACTCCTCACCTTCCTTCGACATTCGAGTTTCCTTTCCGTCTGCATTGGTCTGTTTCCTGGTTGGCATCCCCGTATTTACCCCTCATCCTGATACTCATTACCATTCAAATCTACTCGCTTTTCGAGCTCGTTATCTTCGGCGTCCTGCCTTCCATGGGTCGCTAGGGTCTGGAGGATTTCGTTTGGGTGGCCAATTGCCGTGTATCATCTATAATTCGATAGAGCCGTTGCATTACGTAGTGCTTTCAGGTTATACAATCCGGAAATGTTCCATGTTTATTCTTCACCATGTTGTGAGTTGGCGCGATCGTTGTCGTCTCGTGTGGTCGCACCGAATACCTCGGGATCACCAGTCAATCAGGCTTAGGACCAGGTACGTGCCTGGTGCGAGCACTAACAAGTTAGTCTTTCATAAAACTTTCGGCTACTATATCATATAATGAAGTCGCAACATCGAGACCTCCGTCACAGTAAACCATCCACCCTCGAATCCGGTCCTTCATCCATGTACACAGTGAGGCGAACGTCAGCAGCCAACACTTGCGATCCTTCAACTCCTGCGTGACGTATCTTATCAATGGAGGCCTCCAGTAGCCCTCCACGTCCCGCTATCAGACGTTAGCTGTAAGAGGCTAACAGAGGATCTAGAACGTTGATGCATCTTCGTACAATAGTGAAGTACGCCAGAAAATGATGAATTGAGATCATAGTTTGGGGTCACTGAGCCTCTGTGCTCCAGCGAACATATTCTCGCCTACAGCTTGCGGGAACCATCTGATGCATGACTCCAGTGGTGCGAGCCGTATCGGTATCGGAAGCACCCGAGCCTTTGGCCAGCCGTCGCGCACAGGAATCGGAAAGGTATGAACAGCAGCTGCGGTCAATTTTATTAGGGGTAGACACATTCAAGTTGCCTGTTACTGATCAACGGTCGGGAAACTGTGACAGCGAAACGAAAGCATATGAGGAGTTGTGGACGAATGAAATATTTTTTCTCATCTAAATACGAAAGTCATGCATATGTGGGTAACATATCGTCTGAATCCTTGTTTTCGATATAGTTCCGGCCCTGGAGAGTTATGTAGGGAATGACAGGTTGTTAGCCTCTGGGTACGGCGGTGACGTGCGTACGCATATAAGCCGCACAACTCGGAGGATATCCAGTGAGGTCCCTATTCAGCCAGCACGTTCGGGAAGCGGTCAAAAGGAAGAATAAGCGTCGTGGGGTTCCACGATAACAGCAGGCCTACCATAGATACTGAGTGTCTTTCATCATATCGAATATATCTCAAAGCCTCTCGCTTCTGAGTGGAAGAAGTCAAACTACAGAACGAAATCAGCGACACATTATGCATACCACAAGCTATGACACGCACCTTAAGAACCACAATCCAATCCTCACTAACCATGACTTGGTCGGCGTCCGGTTCTAAATCACATGCGCTGGCCCATTCTACGTACGGCAGTAACGTTCCCGGCTCTCGTTCGAAGTAGCCTTCAAACGTATGGTCCGTCGAATCCTCCGCAAGCGTTACTCTACCTTGCGAGTCAGCCGGCAAGGGATGAAGAGCAGTGCACTGAGAAACATCGTGGTCCCGCATGTGTGACTGCCAGCGTACATGCTGCGGATTGAAATCCCTCACGACCAGCTTTATAGAGTCTCCTAGAGTCTCTAAGAAGGTATGTTTGAGACCATAGGCGGTGCTTGACTGAGAGTCCCTCCACGCCACCATACCGCCGCGTGTATGCTGCACGCCCCATGAGTCCCATGGGATCATAATTGAAGAGGATGCATCCCCCGCGCGGGTTGTGTCCGTGATTGTCTCCTCGGCGATGCGCAGTAGGTCAAACGAAAGGAAGGACAAGGACTGGCAGTGGTCGAAGTCAGCCTGTACGTGCAGTACCACTAGGTGGTTGTTTCTTGCGATTTGGAACGGGAGTAGGCCGCCTCCCAGTCCAGTAGACGGTTTCGACGACATTGCAACCCCACCGACGAGCTCACACCGGCTTACATCTGCATACTCGGCGAGAGCTGGCAACAAGAAGGTCCAGGACAGTTCCTTTCTCTGTAAATCCAGCAGTTGAAGCGTTATGTTCTGGATGCGCGCGTTATGCGTCAATTGGAGCTTCGCGATCAAGAGACAGGTGTCGCTAACCCATATGAAGGAAGAGTAGAGACCACGGTCGACCTATGAACAAGGTGAATTAGTGCGACAGAGACCATAGGATCCATAAGCAGCCTTACATATTCTTTATTCTTCGGTCCCAGTTTTCCAGTTCCATACTGTGAGAGACAGCAGCACGTTACTTGTTGGCCATGTGGTATCCATCACACTCAGGTATGGCCCGTTGATGCGAATTTTATAGCCTGTAAAAATATTTATGGGGATTTGGAATGGCAATACGGGAACTTGCGCCTCTGGGTGATACTCCCCAGTTGACATCGTAAGTATGTGAACTCGGACTTGCTCATGCCTGGATTACGAGGAACGGGGCCAAGTCATACAGCGTAAGTGAGCAAGTAAACCCTGACAAACTCACTCTCCTACGTGCAACAGTGGCTCTACCGTAACAAGAAGGTTCTGCACAGGGTCTAATGCATATTCTGCATGCGGATGGTGTAGTGGCGTTGTCCACGTCTTCACCCGCTCATCACCACGAAGCCGAGATGGCAGCTGCGTGAACTCAATCTCATGTCGGTCCCTGAGACTCTCAGCTAGAACATCGCCTGCAAGCTTCCATGTCCCCAGCTTGCGAGGAGCATACGATCGTCTCTCGACCTCGAGCGAGAACGGAGAAAACCAATTGTCGCGATGGGCAATGAGCAGAGCACGTTTCTGGAAGGCGGATAGTGTATTGTTTGGGTTGTCCGAAAGACCTGCAATCTACAGGGCTCCCTTGTATTAAAAAGAGACGTGGTTATCAATCACATACTTGAACGAGTGAGAGAGCTAATACGACCACCGACGGAAGCAGCAGAAGACCAAGGCGATTAGACGTCAATTCGTAAAAATGAACTAAAAGCCCTACTTGTCTGCAGGTAAGAAGGTCTGGGTAGGCCAGGTTTTCGAGGATATATACAACGACCTCCGGCGAAAGAGCATCGAATCTCCTGTGGGACATTGCACGGGTGAACGTATCGTTGGTTTGCCTACCCGTAAGCGTTCGAGACGTGGATTTGAGTTGGCGGAGAGGAGCAATAGAGGTGGAGACCAGCCGTTGGCGCGCGTGTCTACAACGGGCAAGTTGGCGCATCAGAGTGATCGGCGCACATACTTATCTGAGCGGATGTCATAGCCGAACCACCACCCACCATGTTCCAAGCATACCCATTAATTGCTCTCTTAGATAACAACGACGGCAGTGCCAGTACTGAAAGTATCTTCGGCCGAATCAAGCAGATTATTACACATCTGAATTAGGATGCTGCACGAGGGCCACTCCCTAACGTGGGGGCTCTGTGCCTGGCGCTGGTTGGTACTGTACGTCGACCTGGTCATATGCGGGTGGATGTTGATGATAGGCTGTGTCATCCAAGGACTCCTTCCTTCTTCTCGCTCGCGTTGGCTGTGGTCAGCCGAAGGATGGATCGGTGGACTCCTGTGCTTGACGGCCAACTTACAGTGCATCCATGTGTGAGTAGGTTCTGTCATATAGGACATCCTTCCGGGGGGCTCGGTGGCATCTTCGCCGAAGAGTTCGGCAATGATGTGTGGCAGTACCGGCGGCAAGATATAGAATAACGAGAGGACCGCTGTCAGCTGTGCAGTAGGATGCGGACTTGAACCCTATTACATCAGCAAAACTGCATGTCTGTCTGGGTTGTCTGGTTGGTCTTATTCAGACATTCAGACCATTCAGACAGACCATCTGGAATCATGAGGTTCATCTCTGATTCAGGTGCTATGTTCTGATCACAGTATGATCAAGTGTCAGCTCAGACCCCAGGCATTCAGACATTCAAGTGCAGTCAGATATATTGAAAAGGGTACTCTAACAGTGTAACTACAGTACAGACATGTTGTTACTGATATACATATTATAATATTCTGTCAGGAAGCCCAATGAGCTCAATGGTTGCATGAGAGGTAAGGAGGGCACACAGTAGTCCACAACAACATCTGTGCAGTGTCAAATAACAGCAGTGACCAGGACAAGCAAGCTGCGAGGATGGGTAGCGGCGCGGGATGCAAGGGCGGCCAAGTTGCCTTCAGAGAGGTAGCCAAGCAAGATGAACACAAAGCAAGAGTTAGCAAACAAGGGCGGCAGCAAGGTGGACAGCACCAAGAGATTGGTGTACAAGAACAACAAGCGGGCGGGGGTTGTGCATGTGAGGGAAACGAGAACAGGCGCATGACCGCGCGGCCACGAACGCAGGAATGACAAGAGCAGCAGAGCGCGCAATGAAGGCAGCAGAGGACAAGGAAGGATATGCAATGGGCGATGACAACGGTCACAGTGGCAAACAAAGGCAGCGGCGTGAGCGACAAGGAAGGCGGGCAACAGCACAAGATACGGGCAGGGCAGGAACAAGAAGGGCGAGGAGGGCAGCGCTGGGCGAGCGGGAAAGTCGCGAGAGATGTGAACGATGACAGCGATGAACAACCGCGCAAGAGTTGGCGTACGGTGGGCATAAGGGCAGCAGCAGGGTCGGCGACGAGGGCGAGAGTGCGAGTGTCTGGTCAGCGAGAGTGTCGGGTGTACAAGGTGGACGGCGAGAGGCAAAATCTGCAAGGTAAAATGTGATCGTGATGGCAACGCATCCTATTGAAACTCCGCTGACCTACCGTTCCAGCTCTGGGTGGTCTGGAGGAGGGGCGCCTCAGGCCGTTAGGTCAATCCAGACATAAACAGCAGAGTAAGATCAATCCAGACGTGCGCCGTTTTGCTGATGTACAGCGTGACCTTGTTAAAGTCATATTATCCTCGGCTTCCCAATAGATCTCAAGGAAACGTCAGCGGTGGTGATGCTCTATGAAGAATGCGGTGGTGATGCTCTCTGAAGATGATTAATGCGATGGTGATGCTCTATGAAGAATGTGGTGGTGATGCTCTATGAAGAATGCGGTCCATCCTGCCCTGTCCACGGAGAGTGGCAGTAGAGTAGCGAAATCAATCGCGCAGCTTGATCTAGAGAGGATGCTGGACAGAACTGCGAGAGGGTACTGAGTTCACAAGCGAGTCACCATGTAAAGCCTCACGGAGCCCAATCGACTATCTTTCTAATGATGGGTAGGTTACCAGGGCCGCTACACACATACATACACGACCATATTCCCACCTCTGTCGCCGTACGCTTGTATATCACGAAGATTACTCCCTCACATTCGCATCAGCGCGGGGTTGTGTTAAAATCATGGATGGAGGACATACTGCTGGCCATCGCCCATATCAAATCGAGGGTATAGCTGAAGAGGCATGTTTGAACGAGCATGAAGGTCAACAAGGACTTGCGCAGGGTTGAGGGCGATGTGGGTGTGGGAGAGAGACCGGCAGCAGCTCGGTCGAGTGCTTTCCCCTTTGCACTGTGCAGAAGGGATCAAGACGCACGAGCAGGTTGGTGCCTTTCCCTTTTGGGAGTGTGGGGGTTATGTAGAATAAGAAGACAGCATACAATATCAGAGAGACAGAGAACCCAACGGGCGAGCGCAGAGGGCGCGACTCCGTCACGGACATTCGCGCCAGTTGCACAGATGCTGCGCTGAGTCAAAAGCATACCAACCTGTACTATGTACCACGCATCGCAACGCAAAAATCTGGCCCGTAACTTACTATTAGTATGTAATCCAGCAAAGCTCATGAGCCGTCTATAGTAGACAAAGTACAGAGCACACAGCAATGGGCAACAGGGGGCAGGACGGACACGCAAGGCGACAGAGTAACATCGGGGAAATAATTATGAAAAGAACAAGTATTAACTGGCGCGCTTAATTTGATCTAGAATTTCCGTTGAGGGCGTCGCTTGAATAGGTAGCCCGATCAACGCCCGAGTTGAGAACCTTTGCAATGGCGGTCAACTGCGGACATGTAAGTTCTTTCTAGTTGAATCTAGTTAATCCCCCTCAGCTTGATAAGGGGCGCATGATACTATATGTAATATTGGGACACTGTCAGGTGTGTACTACTATTTTCTGCGACTCAAAAACGTATCTGACGGCATACTACAGTAAATGAAGCATTATGTGAAGTCCAAGACAACAGGACACAAGTTGCGCTGATGTCATCATGGTGCTGCATCGTGCGTCATGACTCTTCGTTCGTGTGGCGATCGCGCCAGACTTCTATAAAGTCCAGCCTTTCGTGAGTGCGACACTCGACCGCAAGTCTTCCTCTTACCACCATCTCGTTGATTTCACTAATACCCTTCTTCACAGCATTTCTTCTAACCATAACAATGCTACACTTATTGACAGCCCCCGCATCAGGAAAAAGAAAATCGTGCATACCGTGAGTGGTGGATGGATACCGGTATGCATGCTACTCGTGGTGTGAGCAGTGGTGTCGAGTGTAGTGGCGGTATACAGCGGTACCCGCGGCGTGAGCAGTGATGACGGTCCGTCTGGCGCCAAAGTTAATGTGTCATGTCCCCGCGTCCGCGCGTCTGAATACGTTGTACTCTGCTTTCTTTCTACCACGGTGTGCTTTGATGACGAGAGCAGGACTGGCAACGTGGACCAAACCTGAGGACTCATGGCTGCCAGTCTCCTTCACTCTCTGATCTTTGCACGCCGCTGCTGAACATGTTTGTCATTCTAACTACATCCTTCGTCTTTCTTGCCCTGCAATAGCTTGGTGAGCAGTAGCGATGGGAGCAGGGCTGGCAACGTGGACCAAACCTGAGGACTCACGGCTGCCAGCCCCCCTCACTCTCTGAACTCTGCAACCCAATGCCTACGCATTTTTGCTCATTTTATATCTTTTCACCACCCACCCAATTCTCGTCCACTCAACAGTACGGAGGATGGTACGTTTTGACACGATCGGCTAACCAAATATTGTCTGACATTCATTGTAGGATTTGATCTACAGGAGACTGCAACCCGCACGACTAACTCTGGTCTTGGAGGCCCCAGTGGCTGTGGTCGTATGACCGCTTGTCATTCGGATGGACGTGGCATTTGCGCCATCGCCGTCAGGGAAGAGTAAAGGTCTCGCTGGAAGTTTCGGCACTCAGAGCCTCAGGCGTGAAGAATGAAGGAGCTCGAAGCATGCTTCTGGTTTGGTCAACACAAGGTACGTGCATGTGTTCCTTGGAATTATTTTTCCCTATTACTCAATGTTTCTGCATCAGTGGTGGTACCCTCCACACCGCTCTCTCGTCTCTTGGGAGAGCCGCCGATTGTGGTTGCCGGTATGACGCCGTCGAGTGTCAAGGTCAGCTTCGTCAGCATGGTTCTTAATGCTGGCCATCTCGTCCAGCTCACTGGCGGTGGACATTGTAACGCGTCGGCCGTCTGTGCCCCGTTGATGCCGTTATTATATTGAACGCTCTCTACATCGCCCCCTGTCAGTTTGGCTTCCACTTCCCGCTCTGGCAGGAAATGCACAGGGAGGGCCTTCCGATCGAAGGTATCTGTATCACGGCCGGTATCCCTACTACTGAGAAGGCAGCCGAGATTATTGCTGCTGTTAAAGCTGCGTGCTAGACTGCATCGGAGAATATTGCTGTGCAATAGCTCTTCAGCTAGTTGAGTGACTGCACATGTTCGTGCTCATGTATAACAACTCGCAATGCTGTAGTGCACGCCTACAAACTCTTTTTGTATTCACAAGTATAGTAATTAATCATTAAGGCATGCCGATTTTGAATACAGACCGGACAAACCCCAAGTATAGAGGCTGAGGTACGGGTTTACATGAAACGTCTGAGCTCTGTCCAGTACATTGTCTGTTGTCCAACCCGGGTCAATTGTTGTACCACATTTCGCCGCCAAATGGCACAATCCTACAATCCGATCAACCTCGACAATCTCTGCATGAGGCCTGTGGTTCCGACTTGAACGTGAAACTTGATACAGACGTGTGTTGAGATCTGAACGCTGGAATGGAGTATACCATTCAATATATGCCAGTGGATGAGCTGCTCGACCAAGCTCTGCTGGTACTTCGAAGATTACCCGCAGTCTAGCAAGACGTAGACCTTATCATCTCACAGTGAGCACACGCATATCGCACCAGACTTTACTACACTTACCATCAAGCGTCGAAGTTCCTGCCACCTTGAATCGCGAAACATCTTCAATCACAAGGACAGGGTCAAAGGCTCCAGCAGATGCGTTGGTTCGCCCTCGTGGCATAGTGGGTGCAATTGCCCGCACCTTCTCCAGCGAAAGGGCTTTGCCACTGACAAATGAACTCGGTGGCTTTCTGATCTTGATCTGTTTGTAGATGTTGTAGGTGCCGTGCACTGTCGGTCGGAATGGGCTGTCAGCGTAATGTATGCGCACATAACGCTGCAGAGAACTGAGGAAGTCGGACGCTGAATGGTGGGTCTCAAGGTGCGCCAACGTGATGCCTCTTAATGGACTTTTCTTTGCAATCTGATATGAACGAGGGTTGTAGGTAGGTAGGAAGCGTATGTCGGTGTCGTCCACTGGTGAATCGTTGTCATAATTGATAGTGTCGCTTTGAAGAGCTGCAGCTACGGGATCCACAAGACCCATGAAGTTAACCTGCGTACCGTTTGCCTCGCGCGTGTCTGAGAGGCTTTGGCCATCACAGTAAGCATCTTCGCTAGCTGAAGATATCTTCATGTCAGGTTTAATCGGACCTTCAGCAAGCCACTTCTGGAACTCCCGGCGATCTCGCACTGCTTCTTGCCGTGATAACCAGGTCGTCATATGGGCGATGTAGTCACGGTGGTTTCCTGCCCGATAACCTGCTTTTGCAAAATCGATGTGTAAGCGTTCGGATAGCTCAGTGTTATAACCATCTAACGATCCCTTCTCTTCGATAGCTTCTGTGTAGTGCACCATGGCGTGAATCTTCGCAATGTTGAAGTGTTTCCGGATGTTCAAGTCTTCGAACACAGCCTTGTGTCGATGAAAGACGGCCAGTGAGTCTCTCATTGCTTCAAGTGTTCTACTCGTATGCTGATGTAGTTGGGCGTAGTAAATGAAGTCGATCAAAGTTTGAACAACGGTGAGAACTTCGGAATTCACGGCACCAGCAACGAGGGTGACAAACACTTTTTGCATCTCTTTATACTCGGTTCCGGTCCACTGCTGAACGTGTGATATCCCCTTCTTGAAGTGACGGATTCCTGGAACGTTCGCCATGGCTTTGAACCGACGGTCGAGCTCATCATCTCCTACAACAGCAGCAATCCAACTGACGAGATGGTCCTTAAAGACTCCCTTATGGAGCTGATGCAAAATATCGGGGGTGATGCAGGAGAAGATGTCGCATTGAGGTAGAGCTGCCCAGAAAGGTTCGTACACCGATCGTAAGCCATTTGGTAAGGCATTGATACCGCCACTGGACTTGTGATGATTCAGCTGATGAACTGTCTCTTCCACACTTCGCAGCAAGCACCCATCCGGTTCGCCGCGCCTATTTGGTGGAATCTTTCCGCGAGGGCAGTGATTCTCCTGCACATTTACTATGAGGCATTGTTCTGGATGGTCGGCGACATATGCCGCAATGATGGGGAAAATCTTTCGAACGTAGCCATCTGCGCAAACCATATCGACGCCAAGTTTCCCTGCATCAATGAGCGGTTCAAGGATCGACTTCATGCAATGATGATATAGCCGATAGCCTGCCAGCCGTCGTGTCTCGTGGGAAGCTGAGAAGCATGTTAACTTTGAGACCGGTATGTAACCTAGCAAGACTGTTGCTCGAGATGAAACTTGACGGCGTACAGCCTTTGCGATGTTTCCTATAGAAAGATAGACCGGCCATGCAGTTTGATCACCACGGAAATTCGACAGCTTCGTCTTGTCAGAAGCAAGGATGATTGGTGCCACAGTAGCACCGCTGGGAAGTGAACCCTGACAGATCAATTACGGTAAGCATCTTCTCTCATATGGAACTGCTGTTAGATGACTAGCCTGTGCTCTCCACCACCAGTCCGCTGTCCACATCTCATCTATAACACGGTTCTCTCCCTTTTCATCACTAAAGACCCGCTCCGGACTGAACTCCATGGCCTTGCAGAACGCAGGATTGCCGATCAGCTCACGAACACAGTCCACCGGATTCCGTCTCCAAAGCTCTAGCTCCTCAGACATTGGTATACCATCTTCGCCAAGCAGGTCTCCAACAACGTTGATCTTGTCGCAAATCCACTTCGAGCTCGGGCGTTGTGGCAGCTGATCAAGCTTTTGGAAGAAGGTGTATTTACTCGATACAGTAAGTCCACACTTTTTGATCTAGTGTCTGACGGTCAATTGACAGTCTGTTGATGCGTTGAATCATTGGCTCACCATTTCTAATTGCAGAAAGTCTTCTATCTTATTGTGTCCCACGTTCTGTGCCAACCATGCCGCCAACTCCCACTCGTCTTTACTGCCAAACGGATGCCACTCGCTAAGTCCATTGTCTCTCTTCTCTTGCTCCCATCTCTCAAACGTAGTGGTTCCTTCACCTAGGATGGTTGCCACCGGGTCTGGATACTTCTCTACGAAGCGTTGCAAGCATTCGTTGTCAGACTGTGTGCCGGAATCGTCATCTGAGGCCATCAAGGCATGGTTGATTGGCTGAGAGTCTTCATAGTCAGGTCCGCTATCAAGAATTGTTGGTTCTGAGTACGTGGAACCGTCTTCATGAGAGTGCAAGTGTTGATGGTCTGACGATAGTGAACGCAAGGTTGGAAGAGTTGTAATTCGAAGTTCCCACCGACGCCGACAAGCGGTGGTATTCTGAATATGATGTCTAACTCCAGTTGAGGTAGAGAGCCGCTTGCCACAAAACTCACAACGATGGATAGATGAAGTGTTTTTGGGCATTATAGCAGGTACGGTAGGTTTGGGGTTCAATATCTCTACGCTCTACAGATGACCGCATGAAGACTTTCGGAATGGGCCGCGCTCGCGTGGTCTCTTGCACATCACCTGCCGGGCCACAACTGTACAGTTTACGCCACACGCTTGTGAGGATTGATCGCAACCTCGTAGCCCCCACCACAGCGACCCAGTTCAAGTCACCAAAATATCCCATGCCAGCCGCCCCAGACAGGCAACGCACTGGCAAAGCTGCTCAGGCTGCAGTTGTAACAACTAAAAGCGGGCGAACGCGTCATCCAACAGTCAAACAGGCTGCAAACGGTATTTAAGTATTCTCTGACCCGCTACAACAGCTGAATCTCTTTGCTAGATGAAGAAGAAGTGCGTCGTTCACAAAAGCGGGTGCAGCTACCACCAGTACCACGTACTATACAAGCAGCTGCGCGAAAAATCAGTGCTGCTACGGCTGGCTCAGTGCGTGTCAAAATCTTAACTCTGAGACGTTTTATGCGCTAATATCCAGCAAAGATCACCTCACACAGAACTATGACAGCCCGTGATCATCCTACACCATATGCCAGTCAACGTGAAGCAAGGCCTGTCACAGCTGCTGCTCCCAACTCCCAACGTCGCATCAGTGGTAATGCAACTTACGAAGTGCAGGAATATGATACTTTTCGATCACCTTTGGATGATGGAGGCGCAGAAGATCTCATAGACGATGATAGTAATGGTGAGGGTACCTAATTTGTGGGTTTATTGTGTCATCTCTCAGCAAAACATTTAGGCGATGGTCGCTGGATAAGTGAAGACGATGGTACGGGCATGCCACCTAACTCAGAGCCTACAAGTGAAGATCAAGATGATCACAACGAAGAATTTATTCCGTCTCGTTCCAATCACCACTCTCGCTCACCTTCTCCTGATCCTGAGCCATTTGGTAATATCCAGCCACTTCGGCGACTTGTGCGACGTCATGCAGATCAGCAAGCTGAGCGCGTCTTGATTCATAATCCGGTCTCTTCTCACAAGCGAGCTTTATCTGGTCCTACAGATTCTACGACGATCGCACAGCCTATCAAGATTCAAAAGGTTCTTCGATATGAAGGCCGAGCTCGACGTAGCGACTATGAAAATGACGTACAAGACTTGATCAAAGCTACACAAGGTCTCATGAAAGTAAGGCTTTACACTATGAACGCTTTCCCATCAGCGTCACAGCAAGAAGAGTGGATCGCCGATACGTGGACAGAAGCCAACACCCGTGAGTGTGTCGACTACCAGATTAGCAGCGATATCCATAGACTTGTAAGTGCTTTGTCTTCGATCAACTATACTTACTGAAACACTGTACTAGCTGTTGCGATGTGGTACTCAACTACACAGCGCTGTTAAGGGAGCTGCACGCGACGTTGTCTCTGCTACATATCAATTTTCCCCCTCAGTCAGTAAGAAGGACAAGGACCGCAACCGCAGACTATACGAGATTCTGATGGATGAAGATCCTGAGTCTCCCCCGGGCTGGCTGTTCAAGGTGATTGTGAACCTTCGTTTATTCCATGGATCTCATTCATATCTTCCCTGACACAGCGCAGTGAAATCCCCCTGCCTGCCTCAGAGCGAAGAGGTATCTACCAGAACCCCTCGCTGAGCTCGTTTACGAACAAAACCATTTACAACACTCGCTCACGCTCTGCCATTGGGATCAAATATCCCGAACTCATCGGTGAATCGCTGACACTTGCCCATATCGCCTTCAACCTGACCATGGTAGGTCTTCACCCTCACGAAGTGACCATTAACTGATGTCATGCTACACCGTTCTCAGATTCAATTCGCTCTTATGGAGTGGGAAGATGGCTTATTCCACGACACCACTTTCACAGAAGATGTAGGCCGAAAACTATATGAAGCTCATTGCGCAGATCTTGCGCGTTACAAGCAAGTCTTTGGTGGGCAGAAATTGCACCAACTCGGGGAAAGGCTTGTTGCAGATGGCCGGTGAGTATTCTAGTAATGTCTAAGCTTCCAACCGCATGATACTGACGATATCCTGTAACCTCTTAGCGACTTTGCCGGACTAGGGCCATATATGACCGCTTCTCGCAATACCGGAAGGATCGCACTTTCAGCCTTTGAACGCCTCCATCTGGAAAAATCATCTACCCTATATAGGTCTATATAGCACTATGTTAGTGTTACATAATGCCAATAGGGTGTTAGGGGCAATAACCCTACATAGAAAGGTGTCTGACGGTGTTTTTACTATTTTAGGGCTAAGAAGAGTTATCAAATCACTTAGTAGTCCTATTTATACATGAATAGTAGACTTTCAAAAAAATTACTTGCAGCATTCAGGAATATTAGAACCATAATCAGTCTTAAAGATCATTAGTGAACAAGTAATGCATTGTTCTATGTGTTACATATTGATATTACTTCTTTTACTACCAGCAATAGCTATACCCTCTTTGTTTTCCCTACAGATCTCTTTCTTATCATACTCACTATGCACACCACTTACCTCAAGCTCACAGTGTCTCAAACAACACTACATTCTTGCATTCCAGCTGCTCCATCACAGCCTGCCTGATATCTCTCTACTACTGTGCAGGGCAATCTAGAGAGGAAGGTGAACACAGAGGGTGAGCTGTTTGAAGCAGACTAATTAGTGAATGAGAGCATCCCGCTGCTGGCCTTACTTCTCCCTATGTAACCCCTCCCATACTGCCTTCACACGCGCACACCTCACTCCACAGATGCACACACTCAATACAGACAGTGGCAAGGGCAGGCGCAACGACAAACCACACGTGAGGGCACAGGAGGGCGGCGTGTGATGGCAGATGCAAAGAGGAGCGCAGAGGAGGGGCCGAGGGCAAGGGTAGAAGAGGAGAGGGCGGCGAGGGCGGACGGGGACGAGCAGAGGTGCATGCGTCGAGGCAGGGGGGGCAAGGAGGGCCGGCGAGGGCAGATTAATGCTAACGAAAGCGGCGCGTGTGCTTGCAGCAGAAGAGAGCGCGTGTCACGAAGTGAGGGGCGTGAGGAGAGGGTGGTGAGGGTGGACGCAGACAAGCGGCGGCGCAGGTATCGAGGCGGGGGGCGCACGGAGAGGGCGGGCAAGGGCGGACAAGGGTCAACGAGGGCAACACGTAGGCGTGCAGCAGAAGACCACGCGTGTGACGGAGGTCAGTGTCAGCGCAAGTGTTGAGTCAAGGGGCGGCCGGAGAGGGCAGACGAGGGCGGAGTGAATGAGAGGGACAACGGGGTGTCGAGGTTGGCTGGAAGTCTGTGCAGACGCATTACATTACATTACGTCAGGGAGTGGGTGAGCAGGAAAAGGGAAAGAGAGGGGAGAGAACACACCGCTGTTGCTCTGCCCATGCAACTAGACCTTGGTCGACCCCTCCTTTCCCCCGAGCACGGCGCCCCCACCACAAAGCTGTGAGTCGACCTCGTTGCTGATGCAGTATGCCTTGTCCTTGTTGCACAGGTGGCGTGAGCGCTGCTCGTCCGTCTTGCCAATGAGCGGCACGAGCGCCAGAGTGAGTGGCTCGTCTTCAGCGCGGCCCATAACCTCTGGGTTGCTCTCCGTCCGGCGAGGTTGGCGATCAGGGAACCAGTCGTTAATGGCGGCTTGTGCAGCTTGTGCGCCAGATGTCGAATAGGGGGTCTGACTCGAAGGTGCTTGATCAGGTTCTTGCTTCGTGACCACCCTTTGTCGTTCCACGAGTAGATCAAGAATCGGTAATCCAGACGTTTCGCCTTGCCATCGAGTGTAGCCTTCGTCATCGACATACAAGTACGACGGGGACAGCGACATTCGCGCTGTTTCCTCTGCCAATCGGTCCGCTGGGTTGGGGCTCCCGTTGAATGCCATCCCGTTCGGGCTGGAATGCCTCGAGGTCGAGGTCGGTTTGCTTGGTCCGAAGAAGGTCGATGGGTTTATGAGAGGATAGGATGACAATGACGGAGGCGGCATACCAGCAGGAAATGCATGGGAAGAGGAGGCGAACGACATCTGCGCAATTGGGGGTTCCGTGGGCCCAGGTACGATGCCATCGCCTTTCAAGCTGCTATTTAGAACGCCCTCTGCCGCAAATACGGCCGGAGGAATAGCTTGTATCAACGTCTCTAGATGGTGCATCCGATCTTCGAGGGTGGTTGCCCTCCTGAGTGCGTAGGATTTATAACAACCCCACAAACACCACGAGATGAACGACTCACTTCGACTTGTGCGGATGCGTCCTCTTGCCCGGCTCTTCGAATGTACATGCTGAGTTGGATGTCAAGCACGACTGACAAGGATGTCCTTCATCACATTTTATCCTCCTCCGCCTAACTCAACTAGTCAGCTCTGTCGCGAGCATCTCGTCTGGCCACCCAAACTTACCGACAACGGTCGCACGCTCTGTGTTATCGGGGTTAGAGAGGAGCTTTTGAACAGCAGGGGATGGGTAATACAAGCACACATACCGGCTTAGCTTGAATCGTCTTTCCTTCAATATAGAGGAGCTGCTGCTCTGATGCTGCTGTTCTGGGGGCTGCGACCCCTGTCTCGATTGCTGAGATCCTTCGCTCACCGCCATGGAAGACATTGAGGCTATGAGGACATATATGGGTCTTGTGGTTGGCTGAGTATCAAGAGCGTCGCTCCTGCTTTGTGAGAGACCCCAGTGGTATTGGTCGGGTGTTCATGGGTGCGAAAGAGCCACAGATTGGGTCGGTGGTCGTCGGGCCTAATCACAAACGGGTTCAAGTCCGAGGACTTTCCAGATCTAGGACATTCGCAAACGCCGTGTCCCAAATACGGTCGGTACAGTACTGCCTTCACATGCTGAGTAGTCATGGATCTGCTTCTTCACGAGTGAGCTTACCAACCACTCTCAAGGACGCTTCACTCAGACACGGGGGGCTGATATCGTACGCCGATAGGGGCATTGCTGACAACTTCGCTACGACCGCGATGTCACGTGATGGCTTACTTGAGTGCCTGCGCCTGTGCTCGACTTCACCCTAACACCCCATTTGCTAACTCTTCACCTACCTGTTTCTTCACACCGCCACTTCCCTTCCACGCGACGATGAGAATATCCGATGAGGGTGGCGCAATCGCCAGCAGCTACAGCAAGGGGCACGCGACAACGGCACAACATAGGAAGGGCGGCCAAACGACAACAAAACGATTCAGCAGGAATCGCGCGGGGACAGGACGACCGAGGGAGAACTGCGCAAAGACAAATCAACCAAGCGAGGACCGCGCGGGGACAACACAACACAGCGAAGGCCGCGAGGGGATGAATCGACGCAGCAAGAGCCGCAAGGGGACGTGACGACAAGCCGGTCCAGTGAGGGCGCACGATCAAGAGACGATGCAGGGAGGGCACAAGTATGACGACAAGAGCACCGGGAGAGGACCGCACGGCAAGCATGACGACGAGAGGACGGGGAATGAACCGCACGGAGCCAAGACGGGGACAACACGACCCAGCGAGGGCCGTGAGGGGACGCGACAACAAGTCGCTGCAGGGACAGCTGCCATACGACATCGGTCCATTGAGGGCGCACGACCATGAGACGATGCAGGGAGGGCGTGAGTATGACGACGAGAGGACCGGGAGAGGACCGCACGGAGCCAAGACGACAGACGGAGGACTACGCGAGGACGAGGGGCCAGCGAGGATAACACAACGGCAGGACGATGCCAACATGGCCAACGACACTGCAGGGGGGACAGCATAAGGACGGAACAACCCCGCGAGGGCTACGTGAGGACAAGGCGACCCAGCGAGCACTATTCAGAAACCGTTCGACCCAGCAAAGGCCACACAAGGACGAGACACTGCGAGCGCGACATCTATGTCTCAACCGAGCGAGACGACCCGGCGAGGACGAGGCAACCGAGCGAGACAACCCGGCGAGGACGAGGCAACCGAGCGAGACGACCCGGCGAGGACGAGGCAACCAGGCAAGACAACCTAGCGAGGACCACGCAGGGATGAGACGGCCCAGCGAGGACCACGCAAGGACAGGGCGATCCGGCGAGGACCGCGTAGGGACGAAACACCCCAGCAAGGGCCGTGCAAGCAGAACACACGAAAGCAATGGTCATGCGACATCGAGACGGCTCTGAGAGAGTAGTCACACGATGTCAAGAAAACCCAGCAATGACCTCCACACTCGCTCCCGGATGACCAGAGGGCTGTGAGAAGAGACGCAAGGGCAGCTCAAGGACGCAAACCCTTGGATGAAAGATGCATTAAGAGAGCCATGCAGGTGGCCAGGGAGGAGAGGATCACACTATCATACATGAGTACATAGATGCCCAAGTAACTTATTTAATCTCCAAATACATGTACTTACTACACAAAAAAAATTGTTCTATGATATGAACCATGACTGACATTCAGTAACTTGTACTGAGCAGGTCTAACATCTGATTTCTACAAATCTTGAGTTGATTTAAATTACCTACTCACTTACTATATAACCCTAGTTAATCAAGTATTAATGAGATAATAGACACTTTTAGAATAGTCATGAAATAGAATGATTAATGGGAGCATAGGCAATATAGCAGTCTATTAGGTGTGATAGTACTATTCTAACACTATTCTAGGAAAGAGAGATTTTCCAGATGTCGCTGCCTTTGCTGCTCAAGACATCCACCTGGAGGATCTGGAACGTGCTGACGGTGGTGAAGATGTGCCGGAGGATGGACTTGAAAGGTTTCGATAGACTGTGTAACTAGCCAACATGAGATGATCAAAGACTGTTCCCCATATGCTCTGTATACCGTGAGATCACATCGCAGCCTATATCATGTATATCCATTGACCTGTCAATACACGGCCATATCACTATTGAGTGATATGGACTGACACATACCATACACAGAGGATACTTATTCATATGGACTGGTATATACCGACACAGACATGACACCAACAATATATGCGGTATATACAAGGGGGTTAGGTGCAGGAGTATAAATAGTATGCACAGACGATACCGGTGAGTACCACCTGCGCTTTTCCCAGATGCGTGCCACACGCGACTTTTGTGTGTTCTACCAACTGGTAAGTGGCACATGACTTTCTGTAACTCGTGCTTCGTGCCACGCCATTCGTGTCTTTACCATACACATGCTTCAAGAACGGCTCTCTGGGCTATCTGGAACTGCTGATTGAGAGAGGCGAGTCCAAATACATGCAAGTGAGTAATCAAACCGCATATATGCGCTGGTACGCCAATGAAATGTTTGTTTAGGCCTGTACGTGCACCCACGGAGGGCGGAGCTGAACGATCTGAGCTACGGTAAGTTCCCCCTTAATTCGGAAGTACCTTTCTCTGACCAGAGCTTTTTAATAGGACCGTCCGCAGCCTGGTCTGCAGATCTCTGTACATACTACTTCTCTGCTCGTCATCTCCATATCGCCTCGCACCTATCATGTACTTATTACACATATATGATTATTTTTGGCTTGTCGCATCAATAAAAGCACGAAACTAAATGCTAGACAGGCTACCGAAACGGTGGAGTGATCGTAATTGTTGTACAGAGTTGATAAGTATTGTAAACACTGCCGCGCATGGCTGATATTGCAAGGAATGATCTCACATGTCAAGGAGAAAGAGTTTGCATAACAAGCATGTTAAAGCCAGCGTTGGGCGGAAAATGTAGATTTTACAGGTAAACTTATTTCTACGTAGTTCTGCCTAGGTCTGCTGGATATTATTTCCCCGATGAACGCAGGCAGACGTGGGGCGGGATGAACCAAAAGATAGTCGCCCGTTCAGACTTCACCGAGATTAACACGACCCGCGGGAAACGCCCGTGGCCAGATATCAAAATCTCATTAAAATCTCAGTAGAACCATAGGGTCTAAACGCCCATTGCTGCCTTCCGTCTCTACTCGTGTGACCTCTGAGGGTATAAATACTATTGCTCATTCCTCTATGTCTTCGCTTCACTATAATAAACAACATGTGCTTTCCTCGTCGTCGCAGGCTTCAAGTAGCAGAAGACATCGAAAGGGGATCGGCACGTCCAACTCACGGATCCCCGCAATCGGTATCAGTTCATGCAGCACGATCGGAGCGTAGTCCGTCTTGGTCGTTATTCAAGCTCACACCCTACCGGCTCATGAGCCTCGCTCTCGTCTTGTCACTTGGAATATGGAAGGCCGTCGCATCCTATCGTAATCAGGCACTCCTGTCCTCGACCCTGGACACCTTACTTACCCTGTGCCTGCCTGCCATGTAAGTCTTTCACGCTAAACCTTCGCAAAATAACAATGACGAGCTATCCGATAGCATGTTTTTGATTGGGCTAGCTGCAGACACCTGTCCGCCGTGGTTGAGATGGTTCTACCACCAGGACCTCATAGTCTCTCTTCTGCAACTTTTAAACTATGGCGCACATCCTGATATAGATGCACCTGCAGACCCCCTGCAAATGGGCCATGACCCACAGGACACGGATACGGCGTCTACAGTGAGCTCCTTGCGCAACTATTGTTGCAATGAGAGGGTTACATGTGTTGAAATGTTATGTAGCGCGACGAAATCGCGATGCCCACAGCGACACCACGTCCTGTCCCTCAGTCCTTCGATCCAGCAGAGGCTCAAGAGGCGGACTACGAGATCAGAGTAAGCATAGGTTACTGCAGGTCTTTGCCGTCATTTCATCTGTACATCCAGGTTAATTCGGGCGGCCATTATCTCTTGCAACGTGGACCGCTCCAAAGAGGAAGAATACCCTTCTTGCTCCCCTCCGTGGTAGCAGAACCACCGCCGCGTATAGCGCATTCATAGTTGTCATTAGTCTAAGCATCGAAGCAACAATACTAAATTATTAGACATTCGTCTGAGCATCATATATACCCCCATTAGACTAAATCTCTCGGTCACGAGGGAAAAACGCGCAAAGAACGCGCAGAGGGTACGACTTGGTCATGCACAAACCTTGCAATGAACGGAGAAGAGGAAAACTGACGATGCACACATAAGAACGTATGGGAGCGCAAGCAAGCAAGACTAGGTAAAAATAAAGTACGCGTGTACAGGGGGTGGCTAAAGGTATATTGAGCGTTCGTGACGTCATTCAACGAATTTTATCGTGAAAACAACCCCGACCAAAGTCCTGCGCTATGGCGGTGGTGGATAAAAATGCGCGATATAATACAACAGAGTCCATTCGGTATGCCATAGCAGGGGATCGTCGGGTGTCAGAGTAGGATTAAAAAGGGATTACACTGTGGAAAGCGAAGTAGGGAATGAACAAATGTGGGACTTGGAGGATGCAGTTTAGTATGCGGTCCTCCTCGATTGACGGTAGCTTCCGAAGATGCCGCACGTGGCGAGGATGAAGCCAACGAAGAGCGAACCGAGGGCGCCGAGGACGATCCAGTTGGCGTTGCCCCATTTCACAGCGATGCCACGGTCGCTTGCGCGGTGGTGGGCAATGCCGAAGAGGACCATCTCGAGCACCCAGGCGATGAGGGTGACGAGGAAAGCGAGCGCAGAGAGGAGCGACATGAAGACAGTGCCTGAGCGGTGGTAGGCCGCTCCGCACGAGCCGAAGATGAAGGCGAGACCTGACAGGCCGGCAGCTGTAGCGAAAAGAAGGCGGTGAGCGGCTGGGAAGAAGATAGGAAACTGCGGATGGCTTACCAATGGGAATGAGGATGAGGGTGAAGGTGAGATTGTGCAGGACGCCTCCGTTGATGTCTCCATCACTATTAGATGGTGTGAGTATGTGTGTGCGAGAATGTTTATGAGAAAAGAAACATACCCGATGGGGGAGGGGAATTTGTATCCTACATGGGTCGACGACCCTGAGTAGCCGAATACACCAAATCGGAGACCCTCTGAGTTGAGGAAGGATATTCTGTCCCATGTGGGTGCAGAGACGGAGGCCTACAATTGGAGATGGTGAGTTATACGGTAGACAGTGCGTGTAGAGGGAAAGGGACATACGAAGATGAGAAGGACCATCGCCGCGAAGACGAAGAAGAGTCCTGGTACTGCTGCTCCTGCGGCCATTGCTGTAGATTCGTTACGGGTCGTAAGACTCTATAATAGGGGCCAGGTTAGACTCGGCAATGGCTAAGATGAGAGAGGGGGAAATGAACTCACGAGGGAGGATGGGCGGGGGAGGGATGAGGATGAGGTGCAGTTGGAGGAGCCTCATTCCACAGATGGGTCCGTCTTATATAGCCGCGGTCAGCCATGGACGGATAGCAAAAACGCAATTGCTGGAATCGTCAGGCACTCGTACTAGGCGCCCTGTGACGCACCGTCGGCGGCTACGTCACACCATCCAGTTCTCCACGCCACGTGTGCTGGTGGTGAGCCGAGTGGCACTGCCTCCAGCGACATCATCGTCTTTCAGCGAGAATGACCTCAGCTGCGGTTCCGCATCACACGTGATCGTATCGCGTTCAACGACCAAGCGTACCTACTCTTTTCCCCCTCCCGCGACCTTGCTACTATCAGCGTGCAATGACCACAGACGTTAGCAGGAGCTCATCGCTCGACGAAGACCTCTGAAATCTACAAAGTCAACGTTCCAACCTTCTGATCGCATAAGAGGACGCTTTGGCTGTGTGGTTCACCGCGCTACTCAGCCTTCTGCCGAACTGGCAGCCAAGTAAGAATTCGCGATACACACATCCGCAGCTATCTGGATACACCGCACCGCGCAGCGGCCGACTGTGGTAAACGTAAATGTTTGTTAGGAAGATGCACAGGAATGAAGGGGTACAGGACATACTGTGAGTATGCATAATCCTCTGGTTAGCTGTCATTTCTGCCTATAGCGTCGCGACAGCGTACCCAGTGTTATAGCCAACTGTCTAGGCAACCCACGTTCCCTGTATTACAGCAACACGTTCCGCTAGGACTCGAAAGAGAAGCGTGGCCGTGTCATGTCTAGAAATATGCCATTCCGCTTGCTGTCTCGTGTGACCGGCTATGCATACAAAGGACCGATATTCGCGTGAGGCCCGTACGCGGAAAAGGCAGGCAAGCATCCACATTTCTTTGACAACGCGTCTTTGAGCTTATATAACCTTCAGCGCAGATGAACTCACACGTGCCAATAATAAGAAGTTGAATAAAGCCCATTGCTACCATTGTCGGCTTGTTTTTCCGTGGGCTGGATAGCCGATGCTTAACATGTGCCTGCCCCAGCAACCTCTGCGCGGGCGGGAGCAAATCTGTTATAGGTTACGCGCGTGGCCCGCCTGGGAGTGTCTCCTGCCGCGTGCCGCCACTGGCGGGGTGGCATAGTAATAGTGATATCCAAGTGCGGCCAACAGGGCGCCATGGCCATTGTCCGCTTTGTTGGCCACGCCCCCTTTTGATCCCGTCCGGCCCTTTGGGATACGGCATGCGGCCTGTGTTTCATGGACATGAGAGCTAGCCCGGACTCGCCTACTTATAGCTCGAGGATGTGCAGAGCAGTGTCCTTTCCCCGTCGTGCGCTTTACAGCTTAATAGTTCCTCCTCCTCTACGCCACTCTTACAATCCTTCGCATTATTCGGGGTGTAAACCTCCGAGATACCCCCTGGCTGTAACCGCACTGACCTTAAAGACTGATTACATAGACTGTTTAGACCATGAGGCGGTTCCGCTCTGCTTCCTTCTCCGTGTACGTCATGCATGCTTCGCTCATCCCATATGTAAGATTGACTTCTTGTGTAGTGGTGATGAAGCCCCGTCGCGGGATCCCCCTCCTTCTTCCAAAGTAACCCGCGGTTCAAGTCTTCGCAGGAAGTTTTCCAATACATTCGGGTACGTCACGCTTTCTCTAATCCCTCTGCATCGTTTACCGACGCGCATGTCCATTGCAGGAAAAACTACGATGGACGAACTGACCACTCGCAGAAGACACCACACACAAGAGGCTTGTCGTTCACCGGAATAGTGTCAAATGTGATGTACGTCCCATTCTACACCTAGTGAATACTCCATTCAACTTGCGCCGTCCCCTATAGAGCATCCGCCTCCACGACGTCCCTCCATCTCCTTGGCGCCGACAAACCTACCGAACCTGATCCCTCGCTGTATGGAACGCAGAGGCGTGGACCAACATACAAGGGCGGAAAGCCTGTGCCCAAAGACGTGGTCATCCGCAGGATCGATACGGCGACACTGGAGTTCGGAATCGTTCGCGAGACGAACCGGGAACGTCCCCCTAGTCCGGGGAGGCGAGGCGAGGCAAGAGGTCCGGACTTGACAGCGAAGCGCAGGGCTCCGACATACAGACCGCAGCAGGAACCTTCACCTGAACGACCTTCGCGGCCGACCAATGCACTCGGGATGAACGACGCGGACGCTAAGTTCATGCAGAACACTTTCGAGTTCCTCGAGCAGACTGGTCAGCCATTGCCTCATGGCGCATCGTTCTATAAGGAAGCACTCGCCCCGCCCACACCTCCGAAGGCTGCCCCGAAGCCCAAACCAGCTCCCATTCCGATACCTCGTCCTGCAGAATATGTTTCAAGTTCCGCATACTCTGCCAAGCCCAGGCCATCCCTCGAGCCTGCACGCTCTACACCGATTCTGAACCGACAAGAAAGACTGTTGATGTCCCTCGCCAACCCTGCCGCGCAGTCGACTCCGACTCTCAGCCCAATGTCCATCGATACGCCGCGTGCCCCTCCCCGCCAGTCTGTTCCGCGCACCCCGCCTGGATATGACAGCGTTTCCCTGCTTGCGTCGTCGATCTTTCAACCCCGCTCGCTGTCAGACTCGGAAGACGAAGACGAGGTTGTCATCAGTCCTGATCAGTTCTGCGACGAGCCTGGTGAGATCGCTCACGAGACCGTGGTTCCAAGTCCCGTGAGCTGCTACTCGCAGTCGTCCGCCCATCCGACGTTGATAGACTACGCGTTGGATGACGCTGACAGGTTCATGCGACGATTCGACGCACCGCCTGTACCTGCACTGCCCGCTTCAGCTCGCAATCGTGCTGGCGTGCCAGTTCCTGTCCCAGTGCCAGTGGTCACCGCCGCCTTCACCGCTATACGCCCGCCTTACTCTCCGTCCCTTCATCCCCGAGAGAAAGAAGCGGCCCGACACGTCGCACTGCTGATGCTCGAAGGCAACCCCCCGCCACTTCCGCCTCCCCAACCCGAGCGCCCTCGAGCTTCGTCTCCCGAGTCTCCTCCGCCCGCGCCTCCTCCGAAAGACCCTCCTAGGCCCAAAGCCTCGCTCGATAGGTCTTCTTCCACGCGTGTCGTGCCGCAGAGTAGGCGACATGGCCCGCCACGCGCGCTCAGCCCCGAGTTCTACAGCACCCCGCCTGAGCAGGTGACCGGACGCTCGCCGCTTGCGCCGAGCTCGAAGTCGCGCTATCGGGCACAGGGGCAGGCGCTTGACCCGCCCCCGAGACATCATGCGGGACCGCCGCTGTCCAAGTCGCACAAATCGCATTCGCGCCTGCCCCAGTCGCTGCCTGACACTCAACCTCCGTCTGTGAAACTGAAGCCTTCGAGCCGCAATCTTGCCACCCCTCAGCCCTCTAGCGCGCCTTCTTCTAGGAACAAGCAGGACGCCCGGGTCGCCAAGAAGTCGTCTATGGAGTCGGTGCAAGAACCTACTGTCATACACCGTCGAGAGGTGTCCCATGAAATCGCATTAGGGAAACTCGGGGTTATCTCGTGGAAGAGGACGTCGGATGTGAAGGTGGTGAAGGTGTCGGAGTCGTGGTACACCCCTGCACGGACACCGGAACATCCTGCGCCAGCTCCGAAGCGGATGCAGACCTTGCCCGACATCTCTTTACGTGCCCAGGAACACCGAGATGACAATTCTTCTAAGGCGCACCGCCCGCATATGGCCATGCGTTCGCATACGGATGGGCAGGTCGCTGCCATCGCCGCCACGCCCCGAACGCAACTGCAAGACATGTCTGCCTCACGCCCTCAAGAACGTCGAGAGGAAAAGACAGCTAAAGCGAGCCGATCGCATGTGACGACGCGTGTGAACACGGATGAGCAGGTTGCTGCGGGAACCGCTATGTCTCGAACACAACTCCAAGACGTCTCGGCTTCACGCCCTCAAGAACACAGGGAAGACAAGAAAGCCAGGGAGAGCCGGCCGTATATGACAACGCGTTCGCACACGGATGGACAGGTAGCTGAGGTCGCCTCTCCCCCTCGAACGCGGCTCCAAGACGTATCTATCCCCGCAGTTCAACGATTCAGTCCGTTCGCACCCATCTCGAGTCGGCCTCCTCTGGCTCGCGCCGCAGCCACGGAACCGCACATCACCGGCAGCGCTCAGGAGCACATTTCTATCCCAACATACGACCGCACTGTGCCCCCGACGAGCAACATCAAGGCGGAAAAGGCTGTGCGCGTTGTTGCTGCAGAGGAGGACGGAAGCATCGGCAGGAGGGCGTCAGCGCGGGTGCTGGAGATGGGCGTTGTTCCTCCCCATCGCCTGGAAGGAAGCCGGCTAAGAAATGAGGCTTGGTCATCAGAGCAGATGGACAGGCAGGAGCCGAGTTCTAACTTGCGTAGACAGGCCAAAGTGCCACGAGGGGAGGGAAGACATGGTCCGAAGAAGGAGGATGGTGGGTTCAATGGGTATACGTTCCCTCGTGGGATGTAGACGCATGCTTGGCCGAGATGCGGGCGTTGGCCCAGGCATGTGCCTTACCCGTACGTGGGTGATTTTGCGAGCTTTACGATTCGGATTCCCTTCGTTCTGCGTTTTCACGATTTAGATCTCAACTTTAATCCTGGCGTGGTTGTAATATCGCACGCAAACACACTCCTTGGTTATTTATGACGTTCGTTCAACTTCGTCACTTTTGCTTTCATCATCTCTTTCAGTGCGCCCTATCATTTTGGTCTGCACAAGCACCCTCGTTATTACACAAACTCTTCCTATAGTCAATCTATGAGCCCCATGCATGTACGAAATGAATTCATCTTACGTCTAATTATCTTGCGAGATGAGAGGACCCGAGCTGCATTGTTTCTTTATTACCTGAATAGTCTACATCGCAGGCAATTGGCAAAGAAGGGTGGTTCGGAGAGCAAGTCACGTGCGGTTTGCACGGCAAGAACCGCAACGAACGCCGGTCAGCTCGAAGCTCCTGCAGTCGACATCTTGGTTCGCATTACGCAACTCCTTCAATGCAACGACTCCTGCGATCAGTGTCCCTCACTACTGACCTACTGTCTTCGACAACTCCGATGAATACAGTGATGGCGGTGCTAACAAGTCTTACCTTGAACTACAGCGTTTCATAGCTATTCAGTCCATGAGCGCGACCTGCCAAGCTTGTTCAAGCTGTCTCTTCGCTACAACACATATTCGGCGTACAGAAAAACCCGGGCCAAGCGTACGCTGCATCCAGATTAGTTTTGTGGCGTCGCCGATGAACGACGGCCGCTTCGACAGGGCAAAACTTGCGCTTGGCCTGCCCGCAAACCTCGACAGTTATTCATAACGTTCACTCTGTCTAGCTATAGTGGAACACATTGGTTCAACATCGGCAATTTTTAACACAAGATGGAGGATCTATTATGTGGATACGGAATAACGAGCTGTCTTTCATTGTCTCTGGTGAGTATCGAGCCGCTCGGCATCGGGATTCAACGACTGAGCGTCTGCTAGCAGCACTGTCACCGGACTGTTTAGGTCTACGCACTGACAGCCGGGGAAAACATACGACCTACATCTACGACCGGTGCTTGTCCAAGTGATGGCGGATGCGCTACAAACCCCGGACAATTGTGTGTATGTTTTCTGGCCGTGCGCACTTTACGTTCCTGGTGTGCACCGCTTGCATCCTGGTCTGAAGGAGATCATCGTCCACACTACCACTGAATAGCTTCGCATATACTGCAGCACTCCCGAAATTCAACAAACCTCCGGTCAACGTTAGAAGCGCTTCTCGTAATGCGAGAGTGTATAAAAGCCACATAGGACATGCCTTCTGAGCCCTCATCAGAACTCATACAAATCAGCATCCTTCTCCGCAGTTAACTCTCGAATACTTGCAGCTATGCCTATTTCTTTCATCCCAGACAAGGTCCAGGAAGCCGTCAAGCATCAGCATTGTAAGTGTGCTCTCGCATTCGTTATGAAATGATCGCCTCACCGACCGTATTCACCCCTCGCAGTGGTGGAAGTTAAGGCGGAAAAGATCAAGCATAACCGTGAATCACAGATCGTCCTTACGGGGCTACAAATCATCACTAACGTATTCATTCTAGTTGAATCCCTCCACCAAGGTATTCTCAAAGGCACTGGTGAGCAACCTTTGTTACATTCTACCACCCCTGCCGTTATCTTAACTGATGTTTATAGCGGGTCCGACCACTAGCACTCCCTCCGTGCATGTGAACTTCATGAATGCGGAGCTCCAGCAGGCGTATGCGACGGGAAATTACAATGTCATCAACGCTTACAACCAGAAGCAGGCTGCTGACCTGCAACCCAACATGACCTCCATCCAGAATTCCGCAGAGAAAGCATTCATTCAGGCAACTAACGAATCCGACGGCAACACATACTACATCCTTCCTAGTGAATACGGCTGGATATGGACGTATTCATACCAAGATACCACTGCACCCACTCAGGATTGCTACGTGCAGATAGGCACGTACTCTGCGAACAGTAACTACCTCGGCATCTCCACGTTCGTGTGGGACAATAAGTGGGCGAAGTGGACGCCTGGGGTTGCGTCATTCGCCTTCTCCTTCCTCGTAGGACGTTTTGTGCAACAGCGCATCGGTGGTGCCCTGTTTGACGCTGCAGTCGAAAATGCGATGGCCGCTGCTGCTGCTGATACCGACGAGGCATTCACCGGCATGTCAGCCGTATTCTGGGCGAATGCCGGTGGAGCGCTTGCTGGCCTTGTTGCCGGAGCAGCTGCATACGTCCTCCTGATGTTCCTCATCAACTTTGTCTACAAGCAGTACTTCCTTGTGGCGAATGTATGGAACTGGACCAACACTCAGTGGACGGTAGCCAACTGGTACAGCGACAATGCCGATATTTCGCAGCCCGGCACGTGGTCTGTGAAAACTTTACCCGGAAGTGGCTGTATGATCGCCTCTTTAACTTTCGAATTTTCCGCATTGAGCTGACTCCGGACAACAGCCTATAAGGAGCCAGACGGGACGGTCGTGCCCGCCAAGCAAGTGTACTACGGAACATATGCCTTCGTCAATCGTACGTCTCTTCTACGCATCGCTCAGCAGCTTGATTACTGATGTTCGCTATAGACAGCAAGGTCCTGCAAGGTCTCGGCATTGCCCTGCAGATATACTCAGCTGATGACCCCACGCAAGGTAAATCAAAGTTTCTTCTTCGCCTTAGGTTCTCATGCTAACTGTTCCGTAGGGTTCGAAGCAAAGTACTGCGTGCATCGGCTCGAGGACAATACCATCGGTCTACAAGCAGGCCTGGGTGATCTTGGCTCGTTCTACAACGCCTCAGGCTCGTGGGCCCCCTCGGACACGACCAAAGTGCACACGAGTGTCGCTGGCGTGCCGATTCTCGCGACGACTCCATCAGTCGGTGGAGCGTCCAGCCAGCTTTATTCGATTGACATCCATATTGGAAACATCATCGAGTGAGACCTTTTAAGGGGAGGCTGTGGAACTGAAGTGGTGGATGTTACGCTGGCTAAGGGAATACTTTTGGTTCATCATGTGGGAAACTCATAACGTTACGAATATCCAATATCTTTTGTGCTTATTGTGGAATCATGAACAGTGCTACATACTTCTGACATTTGATCAACTACATACTCGGAAACGGTACTGCTTATGGATGACATTCGCCAATAAGTCAGCCAACCGAGTGGTCCGAACTAACTGATCCAATGGCGGCGCGCCTTGCAGGGCAGTGTTTTGTAGGTGTCAACGATCGCTCAACCTTGTTGTGCCCTTGAACCTACCAGCCCAGTAACCAGGCCCCGCAAAGGCTTTGGTAAGACGACATCAATGCATAACGGTACAGAGTACAGGCGATTCATAGAGATCAGAGAAAATAACCACCACAAGATAACTGATCTGTCTGACATTCCGGCTATTCCACTACTTACGAACGGGCTCGAGGCGATGCTGTCTACAAGGTCTTGATGACCTCCAAGTTCAATCCGGGCCCATGCCCATCCTGTGCACCTTTCAAGAGGCCACCGCCGATCGTCCCGTCATAGTTCGTCTCCTTCATCCACGTCAAAAGGTCGCGCGTGCCGGGGTGGATCTTGCGGAGGGTGTCCATGTCCCTCGAGGTAACGTCGTCCCTCCATACGTTCCAGCAATTGATGAAGTTCTCCTTCCACGACCGCGCGTCGTTGCTAACTTGGGTACGCTCGGCCGCGAGGGGACGCTCCGTGTTGACGAAGTTGTTCATCCACTCTTCGCCCGTTTGGTACAACGCGACGGCTTTCTTGCCGGTGAACGCCTTGAAGGTCGATACCAGGTACTCCCAGTCGACGACATCGCTCGCCACCTCCAGCTCTTTCCTAGCAGTGGTCTCGATGTTGTCGAAGATGTAGCGCGCCCAGAAGCCAACATCCTTGAGGGAGATCATGGGGATGTGGCCCTGGCCTGCAGGTGTCGCGAACACGTAGGTGCCGTCCTCGCGTTTGTTCAATGGACCGAAGATGGGCTGGGAGGAGAGCAAGGTCAGAGCGGTTTATTGTCTAATTGATAAATGTTACTGACGAAGTTCAACATTTCCATGTATGGTCCGGTAGAAAGCATGCTCCAGGTGACACCGTCCTTGCGAGGGTCGGCCCTGATGTACTCCGAAACGCGTGCCTTGTTGTCTGTCGTAGGAGAGTCAGCTCGACGCAAATCTGGCCACCAGATAAGGAGGTACGCACTGTAATGGCACTGGTACTTGTCATCCCAGTTTCCCAGCTATGCTCGCAATATTATCATCAACACAACACCGACGGCAACATCAAGTGGGGACTTACCCTCAGCACGTAATCCAGACTGCTCCAAACGTAGTGGCGGAGCGACGGTATCTTCTGAGCGATCTCATAGATCCTCATCCCGATGAAGACCTCCCTCTCCTCGGTGACGGTGCTGCCGTCGGTGTTGACGAATGCGCCATACACGCCTTGGAAAGCGGCTTCGACCTTTGCGAAGTCGTCGAACGAACCTGATTGATAGCCTAGTATCAGCGATGAAAGACGAGATAAACGTAGTCGAAGACCTGCCTTCGACGAGCTCAACCCCTTTCTCGGCGAGCTGGACGGCGCGCGCACCGGTTTTGTTTCGCGTAAGAGCACGTACGGCGTAGGGAGAGGGTGTGCCGTCTGCGGCGGGCTCAAGGAGAGCGTCGATAACAGGTAAGCCCTGGGCTCCTGTTGCGCCGATAACAAGGATGATTTTCTTTGTGTTTGCCATTATTTGGGGAGAGCTTGTGGTTTATAGCACAGATTTGACTGCTGATTGTTGGTTGTTAGAAGACAGGCGGATGAGAAACCATGCATTTACGCGTCCGCCTTTTATACGCCAGCCCCTGCCACATGCCCACGCATACGCGTCCCAAAGGCCATAGGAGCAAATGTGTTTACCGAGGCTTGAATAATCCACTATCGGCGTACGACTCACAGTTGCCCAGTGCAGATGCACACCGAGCTGCGCAGTTTGTCAGTGCGGGCACCCATCGGGCGGGCCATCCTGTTAATCAGCACATCGCGGGGTACAAAATGTCACTGCGTGGCGAGGGGCTACGTACTCGCTAACGGGATCATCGCCTTCGAAAGAGGTAGATATGGATGATGATACCGACGCGTACGCACTCGGATGTAATTGCGCTGATGTACCTCCACGCCATGACTGGAGGACAGAGCACGGAAACCGCTAAATTGTGTTCCACGAGCCGAATGAGGGTTTGGCCAGTGAGCGCCAATGGTCAGCCAACGTATGTCGGAATTTGATCGACACGTATCCTAGCATACCATATTCGATAGTGTATTGGCATTGGCTGTCACGCATAAACGCTAGAAGCTGTGCTATGCGAACATGTGATGAGCGCGAGGCAGTCAGAACACAAAGTGTGCGATCGCCGAGTGAGACCGATGAGTGGTATCTTGCTTTGAAAGCGACATACTCCTGTCAAAGGCGGGATGCAACGTTTAGCGAAGCGCTTTATTGATACCTTAGACATCTGCACTTTGTTCTGACTCTTGAGCATAGTTCCACAGCGACATGTCAGGAAGGGATGACTCTCGATGCAGCTGGAAGTTTCCTAGGGATGAGGCGATATGAAGCAAAGAACCGCTCATCGGCAAGTGAACCGCTTATGTAAAGCCGACAGCCGGTGACGAGTCAACGCCACGAAGCTCCTGATTACTGTATCGGGCTGAGTCGGGGACACGGCGCAGATCGCGAGATGGACACAATCAGTTGATACAGTAGTGCTCTTGAGTATTATACAAGTCCTTGTGTAACTCGGGAAGCGCCGCCTGCGTCGGCAAAACCCTTGCTTGACTACTGTACCAATAAATGCTGACCATATTTTCATTGAAATGGTAATTGCTTTACAGGCATTCTGTTTGTGCAAATTACAACCACTGTAAGTAGGTAATATCAAAAGAATGAGGGATAACACTGCATTCCTCATGCAGCTATTTGCTGTTACAGTGGCGCCAGGAGGTGATGCACCCCTCCCAAATTGGGAAGCCACCCTCACGTCGTTTTGTCGTCTCATTCTTTTTTGCGGGTAAGATCTGTGTCTACCCTTGTCAAACCAAGAAGCTCTTCAATATCAAAAAATCGTTCACTATTCTGCGAGAGCTCGAACATTATGACCGCGGGCGGGATAAGCGCACAGTTTTGGCCTGCCTTCCCAATTTAGGGGGTGCATCACTTTCTAGCGTTACCGTAATCTCTTATATTTGTGTACACTACAATGCTGTGGGTACTCAAATGGTGTACAAATATTACTGTAACTTGCTCCTGCCTACTGTACAAAGAAGTGGCGCGCACCGCAGCAGGCCTTCGTGCCTGTCGGCACTCCCGCCAGCTGCTGCACGCGCTGTGTGAATAAGAGATGAAAAATATGCTGAAAATAATGTCAATATATTTTAATATATTTCTCCCAGAGCGCTGATTGCTTTCGGTATATTCCGTTCGGAATGATCCAGTGATCCAGTGAGTTAAGCGCTGGACAATTAAGACATTGCGAGAACCCTTGTCAAGCAAGGGGATGTCAAGCAAGGGGATTATGCAGAGAGTGCTTTACAGTTTAGATGTGACATCTCTGTTCGGGATGATACCTTTATCGTCTTCCACGTTCTTCAGTACCCCCAGCGTCAGCTCGCCAGTATACTCATGTTCCCGCATCCACTTCTCAACAGTGTACGTCTCCGGATTCACCTTTCGAATCCAGTTCATGTCCCTCTTGATGACATCATCTCGCCACATCGACCAGAACCCTGTAAAGTTCTCTCGCCAGGTTGTCGAGCCGTCGCCGTATTCGCGCTCATTCGCGATCGGGTAGTCTGTGCGGTCAAGGTTCTTCATCCAGTCGTCGATAGTCTGATAGACAACGGTAGCCTTGTTTCCGGTAGCGCGCTCGAAGCTGTCCTTGAGGTAGTCCCAGCCGACCATGTCACTGGCCACCTCCAGGTCCTTGGTCGAGAGCTCTTCACGGTGGTCGAAGGCGTACCGAGCCCAGAACCCTAAGTCTTCCAACGCAATCATGGCTACGTGTCCTTTCCCCACTGGGGTGGCAAAAACAAAGGTACCATCCTTGCGCTTGTTTAGTGGACCGAATGTAGGCTGTGAACAGTGAAATATCATTGTCAGCTCTTCATTCGCAACGCGATAGCATAGGTTAGACTGACAATCTCAAGCATGTCCATGTATGGACCTGAAGTCACGACAGTCCAGGACATCCCAGTGTCACTGGGGTCGGAAGGTTGTGCCTTCAGCCAGTCTGCGACTCTGCCCTTTCCATCTGTTATATCATTTAGCAGAGAGGTCCCAACAGCGAAGCACTCAACACGTACTGTAATGGCCACATTCGTACATCGGGTCCCAGTTTCCTTTCTGTGGCGACGCACATAAGCCTCGGTGCACCATCGAGTACGATAGGTAAGTATAGCTTACCTTGAGAGCATAATCTAAGTTACTCCACACGTAGTGTCGTATTGATTTGGTCTGCTTCGCGATCTCGAATATCCTCATGGCTATGTGGATCTCCTTGGTCTCTCCCACGGTGAATCCATCTGTATTGATCCATGCTCCGTAAACGCCTTGCAATGCAGACTTGACCGAGGCAAAGTCTTCGAAATGTCCTGCAGTGACGCAATCACTGATTCAGTATGATACGAACAAACACGGATATGATCCGCTCACCTTCCGCAAGTTCGACTCCTCTCCCCGCCAACTCCTGGGCCCGTTCACTTGTCGAGTCTCGTGTAAGCGCACGCACTGCGTACGGCGAGGGTGCACCGTCGGGTCCTGGTTTGAGAAGAGCATCGACGACGGCCAGGCCTTGAGCACCAGTCGCACCAATAACGAGAATGAGTTTCTTCGAGATGGACATGTTGTAGAATTGGGGAAATGTTTGTGTTGGTAGAATACCGAGCAGCCATTTGGCCAACTTTATATATGTGCCTCATACGCCGCTGTGGCTACGATGGAGAAAGAAAGAAGAAACGCACGCACTGAACACACCATCGACGTCACCATCAACCTCCTCCGAGAGGAACATTGGCAGCCGAGGATACAGCACTCCGTTAGTAATAACACCATTACGCCTCGGCCAAGTCGCACTGCCCGACCGTGGGTGGATCTGCCAGCGCGAGGCGCCCAGTAGATCCTAGCCAAGTACTTCCATCCCTTCATATGGTGTTCAATGTTGCTCGCGAACTACTTGCATCAATAAACGCGTCGATGTTGCCTGGATCAGAGGCACGGCCATCGAGAATGAGTAAACCTCGGACAGAAGGCACTTCACAGACGCTTCAAGGGCACACTGATGTCTTTGCGTCACTGCACCTCCAGAGCGACTACGCAGCATGACGAATGTCCAGCACAATACTCATGTGCATTCAACAAACTACCATATGCGTTTAACCATGGTGTATCTCGTAATATCTTCCAGCGGTAGACGCTTCTTCTTGTCGCCACCCGCGGCTCTGTCTTTGGCAGCCTTGCTGAGCTCTCCGATATCCGCTACTGGCTCGGCATCGTCACGTTGGTTGTCTAGAATGTTCTTCAGGTCTCGGTTGTATTTCTGCATCTGAGTGAGCGGGCTGAATACATAAAAGAAGGCGTAAGGCCCACCTGTTCTTCCTTGCCCTCTCCAATAGGATCACGGCCGAAGTCGTTCACCACGTCCGCCACCTCGCGTGCCTCCATCCCAATTCGCCGACGAGTGGCGTAACTGAGCAGCTTAATACCCATGATCAGCTTGACGCCGACAAAACTGATCGCAAACGTTAGTATCAATAGATAACATAGCGACGATAAACCCTCACCAAAGCCAGAAGAGACAGCCGAGTGCTGTCCACTTGGCGAGGTTTATCCAGTCTCCTTCCGTAAATTGTCTATAATCCCATGTCCGAGGTGACAAGTCGTCAGCATGCATTGAGAGAAGCAGGTTGATGGACTGGGAGCCGATGAGGATGGCTAATACAGCCAACGGTAGCGCTGCAAAGCCCAGTCTACGAGCGACTAGCGGAGATTGGTCTACGTATGTGTGCTGTAGCCAAGTTCGTCAGTCGTAGATTCAGGATTACATATTTTTCAACTCACCTTTCTTACACCGCGACGACTAACACCACTGGCACTGGCCAGGTCACGGCACAGAACATCAGTATAGCGCTCGTACACGGAAGGCCGTATATGGTTGAACTTTGTTATGAATGCGTGCTTCAACCAGTCCACCAACATCTCTGACATCATCACCATCAAGACCGGCTGTGAAGGTCAGATGTCAATACCTTCGCACCAAGAAGAGGACCATAACTGACGTATGAGACCGTCCACAATACACTATTTCCCCTGAACCACCCAAAGCTCTTCGGAAGTGCAAAGCCTTCGCTGAAGTTGAAGGATGAGCCACTAAGCTCAATGAGGTTGCGGAAGGCGACTACGACCAGCATGAGCGCGAGAGTAAACCGCTCAACAATATCTGTTCACTATTAGTGTGCGAGAGATGGACAATCATTGAAGTAACGAACCAGCGCAGGTAATCTGAAAAAGATTATCCTTCTCGAACTTCTTAAACACGCTGCCCTTGATCTCTACAAACTGATTGGAAACCAGTAGGGTGAGGAGTGCGTGATCATACGAGTTGATAGCAACATTCAAGGAGATCATCTGGTAGACCATAACCAGGGTATGTGACACTAAGACAGGTGAGCAAGACATAGGATATCTTCATGTGATTGGTCTTCACCTGTGTAGATCAGAGCAAGCAGGAAGAAAAACAATGGCCGTAGTGTGTGCTGAGTAGGTCGCTTGCGATGTGATATAACCTCGAGTGTAGACCTTGAAAACAAGCAATCTATGATATCCTGGCCGATGGCTCCACATAGGCGATCTGCTATCTATTCGTCGTCAGTCGCGAAAACGTGAGGGACAAATATTCGAAAAAGAAGGGCCGCGTACTTCGAGCGCGTTGAATATCACATACAGTTTGATTGTATCTTGACCGCGAATAGAGTGGTAGATCTTACTTGCATCCGTCAGTGGGGTCAGAATGAAGATCGATATCACAAGTAACAGCGCGCGTAGAATGTCGGCTTTTTGGGAAGGCGGGAGGGCAGGGGAAGAGGGCATGACGGTGTTCCGCAATAGCTTCCCAAACGCGAGGGTAAAACGGATAGGGAGGATCGTGAAAGTATACAAGAACGAATCGAAACACAGTACGAAACCGAACATCATTATCTGTGAACGGCGTTAGCACGTATAAGGATGAGATATTCTTCGCATATGGACGCGCCTTTTCCACTGCCACGGGCATACTTAGGAAGTTGCTCACTCGCTCCCACTTCTGCTCCTGATGAGAGTCGAAGTCGGTTGCGAGCAGTTCCTCTCTCAAATAGTCCCATAGCGAAAACGGTGGAGCACTGAACTCATGAGCAATCTTTGGTGAGGTTTGCACATCTCCCTGCGACGGGGAGGGAGGAGAAGGGGATCGTCCCGGGAAGGGTGAGGTCGAAATGGGCGTCGGCGGGAGAGACGAGTAGGTGAATAGCGGACCGCTCGATGACGGCTGCAGTACTGCGAAGGTTTCGGGATTCGAGATCACTGAAGCATCGTCGTCTTCAAGACCAGAATCGTGGCCAAACTCATCGTCGGTGACTGCATGCGGAGTATATGCGAAGGGAATACTTGTAGGTGACGACGCTCGCCGTTTGGTCGATGGCGACATGCTCCGTGGTCCCCATTTCGGAGCAGCCAGGTTCGATGCCGACATATACCTTCGAACGCGTTTGCGCCTAGGCGACTGAGAGTTGGAGGGTGGCATTGGAGGTCGTAAGTCAGGGCATCTGGTCGTCTAGATTTAAGTGCTGTTATGCAGTCAAGCCCAAGCGAAGTGTGTGGCGACCACGTTGGCCAATCGCATTATGTCAACGGGTCACACAGGTGACAGACGCGACAATGAAGCGCGTCCTCTGTCACGTACACGCTCTCTGTTCACGCGTCGACCGCTGCTCAGCCACCCTCGCATTCCTGCCTTCTCCAGACAGAACAGGTCCTAGGAGTGTGCACGGTACAGGCCTAATTGACACTTATAAAGTATCATTCAACGGTGGCGCGACCTGATCCCAGGTTATGTTCATCAAGACCCTCACCATCCAAGGTTTCAAGTCCTGTATGTCATTTCGGGTATGAGCCTTACGGCAGACCACTTATCTCAGCGTAGACAGGGACCAAACCCAAATAGAGCCCTTCTCACCCAGACACAATGTGGTCGTAGGACGCAATGGTTCTGGCAAGAGTAACTTCTTCGCAGGTACGTTCACACATAGTCTCTGTTGTTCGATGCACTGAACTTGCTCTGTAGCTATTCGGTTTGTTCTTTCAGATGCATATACCTCGATGTCCAGGGAAGAGCGGCAAAGTCTGTTGCACGAAGGAGTGTCAGTCACGAGCACACTATCGGCTTATGGTATGGTCCTTTGCGATACACAGCTCCCATGCAATGCTGCAACGTTTGTTTTCAGTTGAGATTATCTTCGACAACAGCGACAACAGGTTTCCTACTGGCAAGGAGGAAGTCATTCTCCGACGAACGATCGGGTTGAAGAAAGACGAATACAGCCTGGACAAGAAGAGCGCGAGCAAGGCTGACGTTATGAACCTCCTCGAGAGTGCCGGTTTCAGCAAGAGTAACCCGTACTACATTGTGCCACAAGGTCGTGTATGTTTGTTTCGCAACGTCATTATATGCGCGTTGCTCATCGTTCGTGGCCGTAGATCACTGCATTGACGAACGCGAAGGACCACGAACGTCTTGCTCTGATGAAAGAGGTAGCAGGTACCAAGGTCTACGAACAACGTCGTACGGAGTCGTTGCGTATCATGGCAGAGACTGACGCAAAACGCGGCAAGATCGACGAACTGCTGGAATACATCGAGACTCGCCTCACTGAGTTAGAGGAGGAGAAGGAAGAGCTCAAGGAGTTCCAGGAGAAAGATAAGGAGCGACGTTGTATCGAGTATGCTTTGTGGCAGCACGACCTCGAAGAGGTCACCGAGACACTGGAAAATCTGGAGGAGGAGCGTCGAGGAGAAGTGCACAGCGCTAATATGCGCAGAGAGCAGTTCAATGACCGCGAGAAGCAGGCCAAGGTCAGCTAGATGTTTTCGCTGCTTGAAGTTACTATGACCCTCATGATCCTACCTAGACTCTAGAACAGTCGATATCCCGCATCCGTAACGCGCTTACAACCGCCAATCTCACGCGTCAAGGCACGCAGTCAGAATTGACGGACTTGGTCCGTGCTCGAACCGAACTTGAGTGCATCGTGGCCGACTTGCGCACGGCTGCAGAGCGTGCGGGAGGCCAACGCACGGTGCTTGAAGAAGAGCTCGCCGAAGTGGAGGCCCAGATAGCCGAACGCGAAGCGTCGCTGGCTGCCCTGTTGCCCGAATGGGAGGCTCATCGCGCGACGGAGAACGAGGAGAAGAAGAGTCTGGATGAAGCGCGCGTAAAGTTGGACGCGTTATACGGCAAACGCGGTCGCTTGGAGAAGTTCCGAACCCGCGCAGAACGCGACCGTTATTTGAGGGCTGAGATCGCGTCGGTCGAAGCGTACAGCGCATCTCAGGACAGTGCGTTGCAGAGCTCAAGACAGGAGCTGGCTCAGGCGCAAGCTGCACTCCAGGAGATACAAGAACGAGCGGCGGGCGCGGTCGATAGGGTTGAGGACGGTCGGCAACGCGCAAAGGAACTCGGGGAACAGCTATCGGCCCTGAAAGATGAACACTCGGAGCTCACTGAAAGGCGTAAGGAGCTATGGCGCGAGGAGACAAAACTGAAGAGCCAGGTTGCCAATGAAGCTGATGAGTTGAGGACTGCAGAGCGATCGTTGGCTAGCATGATGGATAAGGTTCATCGTGCCCTTCGCAGGTATCTGTTCGAATCTGACCTATCTCACAGGATACCGGAACTGGCCTTCGCGCTGTCGACGAGATTGCAGAACGGCTCGGCCTTGATGGCGTGTATGGGCCCCTGTATCGGCTTTTCCAGGTTACTGATGATAAGTTCAACACGGCCGTGGAGTTGACCGCAGGAAACAGGCATGTCGAAATTTAAGTGACTGTTTTCCTGTCCGTGTTGACCACCCGACTCTAGTCTATTCCATGTCGTCGTCGATACCGATGAGACGGCCACTCAAGTACTCAATACCATGATCAGGGAGAAGACGGGCCGAGTCACCTTCATGCCTCTGAACCGCCTGCACCCCAAGAACCCACCGACACCAAATGCTCAGGATGCAATCCCCCTCATTGATAAACTGCAATTCGACCCCATGCACCTGAAGGCTTTCCAACAAGTCTTTGGTAAAACTTGCGTGTGTCGCGACCTAACGATCGCTGCGGCATACGTCAAAAGTCATGGAATCAACACGATTACACTGGACGGTGACAAGGTTGATCGCAAGGGCGCACTCACTGGAGGCTACTACGACGTGCGCCGGTCACGTCTAGAGGCTATCAATAGCGTCATGAGCTTGAAGGCCAAGCACACGGCCGATGAGAAGCGCTTGAAGGAAGTCACCACAGCTATTCACCAGCTTGAGCAAGAGATCACAAGACTCGTGGGCAAGATCCAGATAATTGGAAACCAACAAACACAGGCGCGTAACACGAGAGAAACGCTTGCTGAGGAGAGTGCCCAGTTCGAGAAGGAGAAGGATCGTTTGGCGGGTCGCATTGACCGGTTGGAGGGCGAGATCCAGGACCTCTCCCTTGAGTTAGTAGGTCTCAGAGCGAAGTTAGACAGCTACAGAGCCGAGATGGCTAGTCCCCTCGCCAATGGCCTTTCCGCCGAGGAAGAAGAGCAGATCGAAACCCTGGGGAGGGAAGTTGAGGAACGGCAGAAGCAACTACGCGAGTATGGTAAAACAAAGAATGAGGTGAGCATCGAATAGTCACGTTACTCCTTGGACGCTAAAGCCATCATTGTTCTAGCTTGGCAAGCGGAAGAATATGCTTGAGATTGAGCTGAAGGAGAGTCTTCGTCGCCGGTATGAAGAGTTGCGCAACAAGATAGAGAAACTTGGCGAGGCAGAGGCAGGAGATGCATCGGCCTCAGACGAGCTCGACACTCGCAATCGTGAGCTGAAAGCCCTCAATAACACGATTGATGGCTTGCGAAAGAAGGCTCAAGGTAGACGAAACGCTGATCTTGATTTGCCACATCATTGACACTATATACAGATACAGAGAAAGAGGTGGAGAGGCTTCAAGCTCAACTGCAAGAGGAGAAGGGATCGCTGGAGGGCTTACAGGGCCAACAGTCAGATGATAATCGCAGTGTATCGAAACAGCAAAAGAACACGGAGCGTTACCTGGCCAAGCGTAACATGTTAATGGACCGGAAAGATGAGGTCAATCGCAAAATACGTGATCTAGGTGTTCTTCCCGAAGAGGCTTTTGAAAAATATATCCACGAGAAGGGCGAGAGGGTAAAGACCTTATACATCCTATGTCTTGTGACGATACTAATCTTCGCGATTACAGTTAGCGAAGAAGCTCCATGTCGCCAACGAAAGCCTCAAGAAGTTCGCCCATGTGAATAAGAAGGCGTTCGAACAATACAACAACTTCACGAAGCAGCGGGATCAGCTACTGGAACGTCGTGAGGAGCTGGAGAAGTCCGCGAAATCAATCGAGGATCTTGTGGAGGTGCTCGATCAGCGTAAGGATGAGGCTATTGAGCGAACATTCAAACAAGTGGCAAGCAATTTTGCAGAGGTGTTCGAGAAGCTTGTTCCTGCCGGGAGAGGACGTCTCATTATACAGAGGCGGATCGACCAAGACGAGGAAGAAGCTGAGGAGGCCGATGAGACACAGCAAAGCAGTATTGACAACTATACAGGGGTTTCAATCAAGGTTTGCCTGAATCCAGATCATGAGTTGCTAGTGCTGAAACTGTGTGATTCTAGGTCTCTTTCAACTCCAAGGTTGACGAGGGCCTTCGCATACAACAGCTGTCTGGTGGTCAAAAATCACTTGTAGCTCTGGCCACTGGTGGGTCTCTCGACGACTAGGTCTGATGTTCTGCCGCTAATCTCTCTCGATCCAGTGTTTGCTATACAGAAATGCGACCCTGCTCCATTCTACCTATTCGATGAGGTAAGTGACGAGCTCTGCGCTCATGAAAAAGGCTCACATAGCGTGTAGATTGATGCCAACCTGGATGCTCAATATCGCACTGCGGTAGCAGGTCAGTGATGCGAAGTTAATGTTGTCGCTGAGGAACTCACCAGATATGTTTCAGCAATGATTCACGAGCTATCATCAACGGCCCAATTCATCACCACAACCTTCCGTCCAGAGATGCTTGTTACCGCTGACAAGTTCTACGGCGTGTTGTTCAACAACCAGAAAGTTAGCTCTATCAGAAGTATACGACGCGAAGAGGCGCAGGAGTTTGTTGACCAGGTAAGTCGAAGTGTCTGATGTACTGCTGGCACTTCCTTACTAATACCACTTTGTAGGAGGCACAAGCACAATGATTGTATCCCGAATTCCTCTCGTCCAGTTTCCTGCTTGTAGCTATGTTATGTTGTCATTTTTTGTCGTTCGTGTTGTAGCATAAGTTATTAGCCTTCCTCTCCAACAATGTAATTCAAGCCTTCCTAGGTACCCGATTGGTCAATACTGGCACAGAGTGGAATAACTGTCGCTGGCTCCTTGTCACTGCCTAGGGAGCACCGATAATATCGGCTAAGCAGCTCGTAATTGACCACAGCACTGCTACGTCTGCTGATTCTCGAGCACGACAACACTTACCTCTCTAGTGTAGCAATAACTCTGCATTTTCCGCATGATTAGCGTTTCGACGTTTACACCTGAGCGGCGTTTGTTCTGTCTGGAAAGTTAGCCTTACAAATGGGCGGCATTTTCCAGTGGCGGCAGACACTCGGCAAACGCGACTTGTTCAGCAACCTTTCTGCCACTGTCCGCACAAGTACTCTGAGAACCCTCGTATATCTCTGTCAAACTGGTGTGTCTTGTTGAGGGATACACGCGTATATGTCTGAGTCTTGCTCACCTTCGCCCACTACAGCCAAATCCCTCATCACTCATGAACTCATAGCAGAATGTCATTCACGATTTCAGCTCTCCAACGAAGGCTATCGAAATTACCCGCGTGTGCTTCCGTACAATGTTGGACACACCGTTATTCGACATCACCATCCAAGCTAACACTACCACCCCATGCTGAATGGCGCAAGCTGTTCACGCCTATCCCGCCTCCCCTTCGTGACAGGGTGTCACTGGCAAACCCAATTACTGCTGATGCTGTTGCAAGGTCATTCATAGGAGAGGGTAGTATCGCATCTGGGTCAAACAAGATAATTATCGAGGCGTTCCCTGGTGTGTGCAGCCTTTGATCAGCCTATGTTGGTCTCTCAAGTCATTAACTGTCCATAGGTCCAGGAACTTTATCTCGCGCGTTGCTAGCACTAGACTCATCTCGAGTCCGCAAGTTGATTATACTAGAAGACTCCGAACAGTACCTAGAGTTCTTACGCGTACGTCCTTGTCCCCTTTCCACGCGTCCGTTCCTCACTCAATCTCTATCACAGCCTTTGGAAGCAGCCGACCCGCGTGTTGTAGTTGTGCCTTTGTCAGGTTACAATTGGGAGACGTACCTACACCTGGAAGAGAATGGGTTGTTCAAGGATATCGAGACTGTGCCCTGGGAGAACGGAGGTGAGTTTCGTCATTGTCATTGGGTAATTCGCCTGCTCATGTATCAAGTCCATCCGCAACTCCATTTTATCTCCCATATACCACACACCGTTCTCGGCGAACAACTTGTCGCCCAATTCTTTCGCAACATCCCCGACCGAAGCTGGCTCTTCAAGTACGGCCGCGTTCCCATGAGCTTTGTGCTGGGAGAATGGATATGGGATGTATGCCACACAGCTGCAATGAAGTTGACGTGATATCGCTAACCTTCGACTAGCGTGCTACTGCTCCGGCTGGTAAAACCCTGGCGCGCTGCAAAGTTAGCGTGATTTCCGAAGCTACTGCTCAAATGGCGGTTACCCTGCCGCCCAACAACCTCCTGCCTTACGATAATCACTTCCACCCCAGGATACGAAAGACGATGGAGAAACGCCCCGAATCTAGGCGTATGGGCCACCCTTTGGTGACTGCCAACGTCGTTCCTCACGCAGAGCAGATAATAGAAAGCGGCCAGCTCGATAAGTGGGACTACTGCCTGAGACGACTTTTTGTTCGTAAAGGCACGCCGCTGAAAACAGCTATCACGTGAGCAGGTGTTATTCTATGCAGATATCGAATCATGCTCATTGCTTTTCAGTACACTTGGACCAGGGGCCGAGACATTACTTAAAATGCTTACGGATCCCTCTCTTCCCCCAGCGGAGATTTTAGATATCCAGAAGTCACCGCGCGAATTGAACATTGCTGAATGGGCATTGGTGGTCCGGGCCTTCTCTAGTTGGCCATTCGCACCCGATGTATGTCCGTCAGAGACTGGATGATGTTCCCTCACTGATGTCGTGGGATTAGACTCTTTCAGTATACGAGGCCTTCTCGACACAAAACCGAATTCGTGGATGATCGTTTGATCTGCCAGTCGGTTTGTGCTCGTCTCTAGTAGTACAGCACCCTCGATGATAATGATATTGACATTCCGATGAGGATAGTTCTGCAGGAACCGAGTACCAATTACCAACACTCTTGCCTACAAACCTCCGTATCCAGCTTGTTGTCTCTATCAGTTGCGCGGGGACCATAACATACATTGGGCACGTCATGTTCTAAGCCCGTTCCCGTGTATCCATGAGTGTGTTCTCCAATTCTCCAAAGCCCTACATGGGCCTATTCTGATTGACATTCAAGGAAAAAGTGCCCCGCCACGAGCGTATGGCAAACTGCTGGCCACTCAAGTGTCATTATAGGATGGCTGCGGGGATACTATAATGCTACACAGCGAAGAGAATAATTAACGGAATCAAGATACGGAAATGCTATCCAGCTGCCTAGTAGCAGGTTCGGGAGAGTCAGGCCATTCGATTGGCTCATCCTATAAATTGGTTCAGCAATGTGGCGGATGTAAGGAAGAGGCTGCGTACTTCGTCTGCTTGGTCAACTTGAGTGGGCTCTTCAGGGGCTGGTGTCGTTTCTTGAGAGTCCACCACCATGGTGGTTTCTGTTTCTTGAGTATCCACTTGCGTATCACCGCCCGCCGAGTTCTCAACTGGAGGTGTCTGCGAATCCTCCTCGGTATCCTTTTTCTTTTTCGTTACTATCTTCTTAGGCTTTTCCGGCATAGGCTTTCCGTCCAGAGTCATCTGTCGTGCAATATCCTTCTTCTCCTTTGCTTTGCCCTTTGCCAGAGTACCCCCTGCGTACGGTTAGAGCCACAACTTCCAGCTATACGAAGCAACTCACGTTTCTTATCGGCCTCCGCAGAATCCACCTTATTGAAAAAGCTCTCGCTCTTGTGTAGTGATCGATTCATTTCTGAATTACGATTGAAAGGATTTCGGTCGTTGGCAGCGCCGCTTTTTCGCGCGAATGGATTTGACCCTGGATAGACGTATGCCGTAACTCAGCGCAGGTCTCACATAAACCTCGAACGATACGTACTGGGCTGGCCAGTAGATTCCACCATACGTCGTTTACCGTTCTCAACGTCTATTGGCGGCTCTACGGATCGCTTGCGTTTACCATCTGGCGACGGTTGATCGATGTATTCATCCCCGAAGTCCGCTGCTGAGGACTGGAACTCGTCTCGGTCGTACGGCGTGGCGCTGCTTGTCGATGCTCTCGGCGGCTGCGAAGTCTTAAGAGTATCACCGTTCACACGTTCCAACCCGGGTCGATGAATAGTGGGTGGTGGACGGAAGTCTTGGAATGCCTTAGGTTTCGATGACTCGGCAACCTGTAGTCTTGGGGCAGGAACCGCCGCGAAATCAGCCTCACGTTCTCTTCGCCTGTCGCGCGCAACGACAAGTCTGTCCACATCGTCTCTGTCATCCTTCAGCATACCCATCTTCTCTTGTAGACCAATGAGATGGTAGAATCCAGCGACTTTGATGGCCATATCGAAAGAAGCGTTATGATGGAGCAATTTGGTGAGATCGATGGCTCGACCAGGTTTGTCATTCTTGCACGCCATTTGTATAAGCTGGATAATTTCCTTGTCGAGTGCAAGCTCCCGACGGGAAATATCATCTGTGGTGAGTTCGTCGTCGGCCAAACCATCTCGTATTATATCGAGAAGCATAGTTTCGCGAGCAAAGCTGAGACAGTACAGTTAGGATTCGATATCAGAACTTGTGTAAATGAACACACTGTTCTTCCAGGGAGCTCTCCTTAGCGTCGGTACGCTTGAAAGGCAGTCGGCATGGTAATTCCTGGATTAGTGGTCTGGGGAATCCTGGATGTTCTTGTCTGCCCTATCATATTGTTAGTACTTTGGATCTGGGACTTCTTGGGAAAATATGCTACCTTCAGTATAAGACACATGAATGTATCACCCGTAACGCCTACCGGCCAATACGACTCGATCTTGCCTTGCCGCCGTTCGAGCGTATTGGTGTCAAGAAGACGCATCCATGTTGCCTGGAAAGGTATGCGGAATCTTGGGAGGATGTTGAGTATACCAGACGAGTCATACAATGCCGGTACCTAGAATTTTATTAGCTCTCAACCTTCTGCCAGCGGTCAATCTGGCAACGGGTAGCACTCACTCCTTCTTCTGTGATGCCTAGCCATTTGAGCGTATGACCCTTCGGTATCGGCAAAGAGTCCTTCTGCAGAAGGCAGAAGTCCTCGAATCTGATCAACCGCCCAGTCAAGTTCTGCGAACCTAGTCCGCTTATTCAATAAAAAGACTACTTTTGCAGATCTGAATCTTACCGTCGAGTGTAGTTGACCCTTCGCGATGCACAACGAACACCCACTCTTGTCCCGCCACCATGGATACGAAGTCTCCCTGCAAGCTCAACACATGCCGCTCGATACCGCTACCCGTCAAGAAAATCAGCTCGTGTTCACTTGTAGCAATGACCACGGTGCCTTGTCCTTGAATATCGGCATCGTTCGCAGCTCGTAGGGATTTACTTGGGGCCGCTCCTCCTGCAGCGACACCAAGAACGGTAACTTTGGGAGGGAGCTCATAAGTCCATTCAGATTGTGACGCCCATGTTCCGTACGGCTTGTAGATGACGTGTGCTGGATGTTCAGCTTCGGGCTGACAAGCATATACTGCACCACGTTCTCCTGTATAAACAGTAAGGTATGGAAGCCCTATTGTATGGGACGAATATACCCACCCAGTGCTGCAAGTTCATACTTGAAGTGGTCGGTAAAATGGTACCCCTTTCTGAGGCTTCGGTCGTGAAACTCGACATTCACCACGTGATGCGTGTCCTGGTCCGTTACCTCAATGACACCAACCATATTGTAGGCTTCAACGGTATGAGTAACCCGATTTGGCGAGGTAAACACTGGAGGGCTCACCAAGATACCGCTTCTTGTTATCCATCGGAGTAGACCCAGGTTGAAACGGAGGCTGAGCTTTGGTGACGCTCACTGAGAAAGATGAGCGTCAGAAGATCATACTCGAATGAGAGAAAGTATCTCACCCATCTCACGAACCCCCGTTCCACTGAACACTTTCTCCTTCTCTTTCTCCTTATCGTCCTTACCATAGGAGCCATCTCCCAGGTCATCAAGGATCCAATCATCATTGTCCAAGTCGACAGTGACTCCGCCGTCATCCTCATCCATATCTACATCTGGCGCTCCTGTTGTCTCATCGCCCTCTTCCGCATCGATATCAAACAGTCCTGTCGGGTCTTTTCTCTTTGTTGCAACAGGCAGGGCTCTGCTGGCTATAGAGCTAAGTTTGACCGGGTCGAGACCATCCGGAGGAATGCAACCTTGCCACCGGGTAAGGACACCTTCGTCGTCAGTCCAGGCGAGGAGGTTCTGGGTCGGGGACCAAGCCATCTGAGTAATTGGGGCTTTCAGAGCCTCCTGGAAACTGTGCATATTGAACATCATCTGGTATATGCAAGAAAGATCCGACCAACCTATACACGAGCCTGCGATTCTGTGTTGCCCAAATATATAGACCTGTCTTACTCGCGGATGCGAGATATACTCCATTGGTAGACATGGCCAACGCAGTTATCGCTCCTGAGCAAGCATCATCTGAGAAGGTTGTAGCCTTTGACCAGTTGCTCCGAGATATAGTCACAATTTCTATCGATATCACTCAGTTCTGTGAATCCATGGATTTGATATTCCGAGGCTTACCATGGGCTCTTGTGGTAATGAAGAAATATTCCCCTGACGTATGCCATACTGCCGTACAGTCATGTCGCCATTCTGGTGTGCTGGTGAAAGGACTGAGTACTAGGGGAATGATGCTTAGGTGGAACTCACTCGGGATCCGATACTGCCGGTAAAACACCCTGAATGACCTCTACCTCCTTGGGCTCCTCTCCAGATACATCCCAAACAATGATTTTACCATCGGCTCCGCACGAAGTCTATGGTACTGGGCGTTTAAAATGAACAGTCACGGAAGAGGAATTGCGCTTACGAGGAGAGTACCAGAAGGATGCCACGAAACTCTGCGTACGGCCTTCGAATGACCTTTCAGAACCATCATTTTAGTAGTGTCCGCCAGGTCTATAACTTTGATAGGTGGGTCGCTAGATAATAAGTAAGAACGATGGCTATAGATGCTCAGATAGTGTGGCGTACTCCGAAGCAACAGCCACCCTTGAGCTCCTGGGGTCAACGGCAATGGAACGAATTGGTACGCCAATTGCACTTGTAATTAATGCTTCGAGATCTGGCTTCCCGCTTACATACTGCCTTACTTCTGAATCTTCGCTGCCAGATAGCCAGGAATTACTCTGAGGGGGCTTTCAGTACTGAACTAATGCGGAAGTCACAGAAGAAACCAACCCCGGTTGCTAGACACGTTATGCCCTCCATTGCTTCCAGCGCAACACTGGGCTCTTGATCGGTTCCCAGCTCCGCTGTCCATAATCGTACCAGTGAGTCTGAACCTCCAGTATAAATATGTCTATGAGGAACGTGTCAAAAGCGGTACAGCAGGTGGCTGAAGGTCACGTACGCTCCATCCCGAGAAAACGCGATCGCAGTATTCCCTCCCTGGTGCGCGGTGTTTATGAGCGTCTTGCCCGACATAACACGGATATGATAGAGACAGGAGGGGAACGTGAGGTGAGGTGAATAGGCTCGTGGAGGTCCTACGAAGAGAAGTCGCGCGTCTGTGTCCGTTACGAACGCGAAACGTAACGCGATCGTGACATGCTAATATCGCTCTAGGCGCCGGATTCGACTTGTAACGACCATCCACCGATAGCGCACACCAAAAATCTAATCCATTCCTGCTGCACAACAAATTCTCTAGAAAAACACATAAAGCTACCGCCGTCATACAAACACTAGGGATAACCCATCCACCATGCGGCGAAGTCTCGGACCGCGGTTTATCTGACGGACCGGATGGCGAGCTCCTGACCCTCCTTTGATCGATTCCTTCGTCACCCAGACTTAAGAACCTGCGCGGACGATATACCATGTCTTTCCTAGGGCTCTTTCCCTTCTTTCACCTCCCGTTGCTCTGCTGCGACACCGATAATGCCTTCATTCACAATCAACAGCCCATTCGCCTCAAATCCGGTTGAGACCAGAGATGATCTGGCTCGCTTCCTGGTCGATCTCCTAGACCCACTTGCGCCCCATACTTCTCCTGGAGGGTCGCGAATTCATCTCGGGTATACAGGCACGCATTTCGACGAGACGGCCGCTCATCTCGAGGGATTCTCCCGGCCTATTTGGGGTCTTGCATCCCTCCTTGCAGGAGGCGGTAAATACGCAGGAACAGAAAGATGGGTGAGAGGTTTTAAGAACGGAACAAATCCTGATCATGAAGAGTTCTGGGGAAACATGAGGGATAAGGATCAGCGAATGGTGGAGTGCTCCGCTATCGGCTTTTCTCTGTCAGTGGCCAAGGAGCATATCTGGGATGCACTCGATGACGAGGGAAAGGCACATCTCGAGACTTGGCTGGCTGGCATGAACGACAAGGACATGCCAAACACGAATTGGCTTTGGTTCCGAGTAAGTGCTACGCCCGCCCTTGCATGACTGGCATTGAAGCGATCATTGTTATCAAATAATAGGTATTCTCCAACCTCGGTCTTTCCAAAGTTGGTTCCTCAAAATACGACGCAAAGCGGCTGAAGGCCGATATGGATCATCTGGATACTTTCTACATTGGTGAAGGCTGGTCCAGGGATGGCCCGGAAGGCGTTGTTCAACTCGATTACTACTCGTCGTCTTTCGCCATCCAGTATGCACAACTCGTTTATTCGAGGCTCGCTCAGGAGGAAGATCCTGAGAGGTGCGAAGAGTATCGCAACCGTGCTAGGATGTTTGCACAGGACTTCGTACACTACTTCGATCCCGAGGGTATGCATATCGTCACAGATTCACTTGCTGCGTAAAATGCTGAACTGGGCTTGTAGGTCGTGCTGTCCCTTTCGGTAGAAGTTTGACATATCGCTTTGCGATGTCTTCATTCTGGGGAGCGGTTGCCTTTGCTGGGCTCGAGCTCCCCGCGCCGTTGACTTGGGGCGTCGTACGGGGTCTTCAACTGCGCAATGTCCGTTGGTGGGCCAAACAGGCCGGCGCATACAATCCGGACGGCACACTGACGATAGGCTATGTGTATCCGAACCAGGCCATGACAGAGGTATTTCACATCACTTATTTTGGTGTAGGGCTATGCTGATCATCCATAGAATTACAATTCTCCTGGTAGCCCGTACTGGTGCTGCAAGTCATTTATCACGTTGGCTTTGCCTAACGACCACCCTTTCTGGACTTCCCCGGAAGAACCATACCCAGCATCTCTTCTCAACACAGTGAAGGTTCTGCGCAAGCCTTTGCACATTGCGTCGAACTTCTCGGGACATACGTTCATCCTATCTTCAGGACAGCAATGTTCGTACCCCGTGAAGAACAGTGCCGCAAAATACGGCAAATATGCCTACTCCTCCGCATTTGGCTACAGTGTGGCGGTGGGGAACCTGCTGCTACATGAAGTCGGCGCCGACAATGCTCTGGCTCTGAGTGACGATGGCGGAGAAACCTGGAAATGCCGTCGAGAGACGCGTGAGGCGCGGTTCGAGAAGGGTGAGAGCGGCGAATGGCTAAGGTCCACTTGGTTCCCGTGGAAAGATGTCGAGGTCGAGACCTGGCTGGTCCCACCTACGAAAGAGGCACCGCTGTGGCATCTGCGTGTACACCGGCTGCGTACCGGCAGGGAGCTGCTCTCGGCTGAAGGCGGCTTCGCGATATATGGCCAACAGACAAATGATCGCGCCTTGGAAACAACGACGTCGTTCTCTGAATACGGCTTCAACGAGCAGGGAGGGGCTGTTTTCGCACACTCAAAGGCAGGCGCAGTCGGCATTGTGGAATTGCGTCCCAACGACCGGCCTAAGCGCAAAGGGCAAGCCGTCAGGACCGACGCGAACACTAACCTGATGGTGCCGAGAGCTGTCCTGCCCACGTTGCTAGATGAACACGATGCGAAGGAGGAAGACGTGTGGTTTATCACAGCGGTGTTCGGACTCCCGAGTCAGGGCGACGTGGAAGGCGCTCCAAGCGGATGGGAGGAGGAATGGAAAAAAAGACCCACCGTACCATCCGAGATCGCCAGCCTTATCCGCTAAGTATCCTACACCGCGAAAAAGAGTTTACATGTACACTATTCTTATACGCACACACTATAACAAGTACAACTACAGAGAAAATACAAATTCTACCAGTGATACCGATCATCAAATGAGGTGGGATCTTCACAGAACAGGATCGATGTTCACATGTACGGCCTTCACGTTCGTGTAACTGCAGAGGAGCACCATCAGCTTCAAGCTAATGAATCCGCGGAATAAACATACGCCTCAAGTGCATATTGACCGAGTTCCTTCCCGAAGCCTGATTGCTTGACGCCCCCGAAGGGTACCTGCACCGCCGCATTGATGCTGGAGTTGATCTAGCAACCAAGCGCTGTCAGCTACGGCGTGAAACAATAGAGGTTTCCATGAGCGATACTGACATAGGCTTGGCCTGTCTCGAGTCCATGGGCAACCCGAAGACCTCGGGAGATGTTCTCTGTGAAGATGCTCGCAGTAAGCCCGTAAACGGTATCATTCGCCAGGTCGATGACCTCCTGCTCCTCCTTGAACTTGACGACCGCGCACACGGGACCAAAGATTTCTTCACGGACGATCTTCATGTCGAGTTTCACATCTGTAAAGATGGTCGGTTGTATGAAGAAACCCGTCTCGCCAATTCGCGATCCACCGGTCACGACTGTCGCGCCTGCCGTCTTGCCGGATTCAATGTATCCTAATACTCTCTGCGATAGGAAATGGTAAGCTGGTGGATACATTGGCAGAGGATCCAGCAGCTGCCTCACCTTCATGTGTGCTTCAGAGACGACCGGCCCTTGATGGCTGTTGGGATCAAAGGCGTCGCCAATGTTAATTGCCTTCACGGCAGCAGTGAACCTCGACATGAATTGGTCGTAGATACCCTCTTGCACGAATATCCGGGATCCCGCCATGCATATCTGGCCGCTTTGGTGGCTGTGGCAAGCATGAGTCGTGTAATTATACACCGCCGCATGCGCGACATATGCACTTACAATACACCCGTGGTCACCCATGGGATGGCCTTGTCCAAGACTGCATCGTCGAATATGATCGCGGGGCTCTTACCGCCTAGCTCCAGAGTCACTCTCTTGAGATTCGACTTCGCAGACCCTTCCATGATTTTACGGCCCACAAGAGTGCTTCCGGTAAATGAAATCTTGCCTATATCCGGGTGGTCAATGAGGGCTTGACCGGCGACGCTTCCGATGCCCGGCAGGATGTTCACGGTGCCTGCAGGGAATCCTGCCTCAGTTACCAGATCCGCAAATCTCAGGATTGTAAGGGGAGTGAACTCCGAGGGCTTGACAATGATTGTGTTACCCGTAGCGAGAGCGGGTGCAATCTTGCAAATCGCTTGCATCACTGTAGCCATGGTGAGTAGGGAGTTGAGCCTTTGCATGAGCTGTAAGAAGACGTACAAGGGAAGTTCCATGGTACCACTAATGCCTGATGTACATGGCCGGATATCAGAGTCTGATTAAACTGAATGAGAGGAAGATACTGACACAAACTCCAATCGGCTCATGGCGTGTGTACGCAAACTTTGATTCAGTCGTCTATGGTCAGGATCCTCAGCTTGCGATCGCACAGTAGTACACCCCGGCGGACACTTGCCTCCAGAGTTTGTCCATTATTCTTATCGGCCCAGCCAGCGTAATAGCGGAGAGTATTGATCGAGATACCCATATCGAACGCTTTCGCGTGTACGAAGTGCTTGCCTGTTCTCCCCATGAGCAACACTTCCCTAGTTCCGTTATTTGCACATGCGAGACAAACCTGTGTTGAGGGCCTCCAGAGCGGCGAATTGGTCCGCATGTTCCTCGACGAGCGCGGCAAGTCTGTTGAGTAGATTACCGCGTTCAAACCCAGGAACTTTGAGGCCCCACGACTTCTTGAACGTCTCACGCGCGACCTTTACTGCGATGTCGACGTCCGCGGGGCTTGCAGCAGATACCCGCGTTAGTAGCTTGCCGGTCGCTGAAAGAGAGACGTTCAATGAATAGAAAGTGCAAAATCAGATCTACGACAAACAAGGGTTGACGACGCTGTGGGTATTGTATCATGAGCTATGTACTTGCAGTTCATTGCCGCTGACTCACTCCAATGTATCTTTGTCGATGGGCTGGATCCATTTCCCTCCGACGAAGAGACCTGTATTCAGTGTAACGGAGCCCTTGTAGAAAGAGGAATCAAATTGGTGAGTGAAGCTTTCAACCATCTTGGTGATATTGATCGTTAGGCCGGGTCCTGGATTATGAAGTGCAGTGCACTTGTCATTCTCGATCCCTGCTCCTTTATATACCTCCATGACCGGGATATCGTCTAGGCAACGTTGCAAATGTCGGCTGCATAACCGCGATCCCTAGTTTCTGTGAGTAATTAGCGGCTGCTTAGGATCTTCTACTTTTCCGCTTAGTTTCAGTGTACCGTGCCTTAGCAAATTGACGACAGTGCATTGAGGGTCGTAGTTTGATCCTGAATGAAAGTGGCAATGAGTATGACAGTTGCGAACAATATTCCGCAGAGTTTGTTCGGAGGTGGAGCCAAACTTGTCTCGTCTCGTTTCTTCCGTTCGGCCACGCTTACTATAGTTGCAGATCTGAGGCGACTGCGTAGTAAGCCGTTCAGGCAGCGAGCGTGCTAGTGCTTGATCATAGGTGTCTGTACAGCGGACGACTGCAAGATCAACGCATCGAGACGTATAGTTTGCACTTCACGTACTCGTCAATGATCCGCCGATGTTCCGTGCCACTGACTCCGAGCCAGAGACTTGAGAGTCGAACGCTCCGAATCTGAGTCTGGGGCTCGGAGTTGTGCCTTGGCTCATCATTCTCGACATCCACTTGAACTCTGTATCATGTTGAGAGATGGTGGCAGCCCGTTTGTGGCTGTTGTCAAATTGCATTCTAGCACAAGTTAGGCTACCTACATTTTGTGAAATGCTGTAAGCACCTGGCTATGACCGGTCTTGGCGGTGTGAAGTCAAGTTGCGCGCTGGCATCAAGCTATGGGCGCTCATGACGATCCTCGTGCAACTCCGCCGCACATCCTGACCACCACCGGGCCAAACAATACTGCGACAAGTTTGACCAGAACAACAGTGCCTGAGTACGCTACAGTACTAATTCATGGACATGGAATTACGACGCTGATAGACGCACTGTAGTAATTTATCAAGACCTTATAAGACAGAACAGACAGCCGTGCGATGATGGCAACTTACGCCGTATACGTACCGTACACGATGGCGGCGTTGATGCAAGTTGGCTCTATTGAGCTTTCCAATGGCAGTAGCGAGTGGACTAGGCTATTGTGGTCTGTAGGTCAAGATTTCGCTTCGCTTCCAGCTTGAGGGTTAAAAACCGTTGCAATCGCGGTCAGAGTTCCGCATTCAAGCGTTTATCTTATCTTAATGTACATGTCTCACGGGGACAGTGGTGACTGACATCGTGCGATAGGGAAGACAAGGTGAGCTTCCAAAGCTCTACTAATGGAGTGACATTGCTGATTAGAACAATTAAGTCTTCATGAGATTTATTGCCGGAAGACTTCGACGGAGTAGGTGCAGCTAGAAACTCGCCTACCGTCACGATGCTACATTAATGGGGGTTCAGCCAACATAGCCAAGCCGATCAGCGTGCACATCCCATTTGATAGATGCCTGTGCAGCTCAGGACCGTGGTATGTCAGCCGCTGATGAACGCGACAGAGCATTGAATAGATTTCCCATGGGCTACTGTATACTTTATCCGGCTTATCGCAGGGTGCTGGGTCCATATACCGCGGCACTTTCGATGGACTGTTTTTGTAACCCCCCAGTGACCATCTTCGAACATGTCTACCCATTGGAAGGATCTGGTTGCGGAGAAGAGAGCTCGTCGTGCGGCAGCTATACCTAAGGACTGGATAGTCACCCCACCCCCAGAGACTGTTCTCGATGTCACCAACTTCCCCGACGAATGTGGTCTTCTAACATCTCAAGAGAAGGAGATAACAAATACCGTTGACGTAGCCGTACTATTAGCCAATCTCGCGACAGCTAAATGGTCTTCAGTTGAAGTGACCACTGCCTTCTACAAGCGAGCGATCATTGCACAACAGCTGGTAGGTGTATATGCTATAGTAACGCTCGTTGTCGAACTAACTTGCCCTTAGGTAAACTGTCTAACGGAAATATTTGTTGAACGCGCCCTTGCGCGTGCGGCGGAGCTTGATGCTCACTTGAAGGCGACCGGAAAGGTCCTGGGTCCCTTACACGGGCTTCCAATCTCTCTTAAAGATCAGTTCCGCATCAAGGGTTTGGAGACCACCATGGGTAAGTCACCATCTGATTTAAACATGTGCAACCAGGATAGATCTCCAGCGCCTTAGGTTATGTCTCGTGGATTGGGAAGTACGCGGAGGAAGATTCGGTTCTCGTCCAGATCCTGTATGATGCCGGAGCCGTTCCGTTTGTCCAGACGAATGTTCCGCAGACCCTCATGGTGAGCTTCTGTGATCACATCTTTGTTATTTTCCGCCATTGAATCTGTTACAGTGGCCTGAGACGTATAATAAAATATACGGGAGAACTCTCAACCCCCACAACCGCGCTTTGACCAGTGGTGGGTCGTCCGGAGGGGAGGGTGCTCTCGTAGGTTTGAAGGGCAGCCCTCTAGGCATCGGCTCCGATATTGGCGGGCACGTCTATCTCATGAAGCTATCTATTCCTCTGCTCACGCTAGCGCTTAGATCTATTCGTATCCCATCATCCTTCAACGGCATATATGGCCTGCGGTCATCCTATGGTCGCATCCCTTATGCAGGTGCTGTCAACTCATGCGAGGGGCAAGAATCGATTTTATCGGTATTTGGACCCCTCAGTCATAGTTTGAATGGTATCAAGCTTTTTATGCAAGCAGTTGCTGCCAGCCAGCCATGGCTGAGAGACCCTCTTGCTCGTCGTGCACCCTGGAACGACGATTTGTATCAGTTAAAGCCATACGGCGGAGGAAAACAGCTCTGCTTCGGTATAATGTGGGATGATAGACAAGTCGTTCCGCATCCCCCCATTACCTTGGCTCTGGAGCTCACCAAAGCGGCGCTGCTCGCGGCAGGCCACAAAGGTCAGCTCGCAGGACTCCGATAATTCCGTTGCTCACATTCACACAGTGATTGAATGGAAGCCATACAAGCACAAGGAGATCCTGCTGAATGTGGTCAGTATATTTATATCTGCAACATTCCCATCTTACACCTTCTTTCTCAGTACAAAATTTGGACCGCTGGGGCTGACCAGGACTATAAAAAAGTCACGTCGGCTACAGGGGAACCGATATTAAATAGCATGGATCTTTCCGAGGAAGAGATTACAAGCGAGCTTAATGCCTTCCTGCCGCCCATAGAGAATGTGTCAGCGTATGACATGTGGCAAGTACACTTGGAGAAGCGAACACACAGAGAAGAATATCTTAAGCGATGGAACGAAACCGTGAACGTCACCGGGACTGGGCGACCTATGGATGCAATTATCGCACCTGTCTCTGCAGGCGCATCCGCCCCTCACGGGTTCAATAAGTAAGTCTTCCGACGATCAATGTGTATGTTTGAGGTTGACTGCATGTGCGCGAATCATAGATCCGCTGCTTACACCGGCATATGGAATGCCTTAGACTATCCCGCTTGCGCCTTTCCAGTAGGCAAGGTGGATCCCGCGCGGGACGTCAAGCGGTCGCGACACGACTTCCTCGGTGACAGTGACAGAGAACATTATGAATTATGTACGTACATGCATTCAGCTCAGATCAGTGTGTCTCATTTACATTTTCAAGACGAGCCGCACAAATATGCGAACGCTCCTACTGGTCTGCAACTGGTAGGACGTTGTCAGGAAGAAGAGGCTGTTATTGCGATGACAGGGATTGTGGCAGATGCTCTTAAGCGACAGCAGGGTGGCGCCGCGAGATTGTAACGACGTGCTCAGGAAACGGGCTATAGCGACTCCATATAGATATCGGATATCGATGTATGCTTCGTGTTGATATACCAAACGATGATAGCGTCAAGAGGGAGTTCCAACTCCCGCTCTTTCCTTCTTTGGCAGATGTCGGGTATTTGTATGTATTTGGTCTGGCTTACCGTTATATTCTGGCCACTTGCATTTGAGCGCGAACTTGGTTACTCTTGACGTCTCAGACAAAACGGCGCAACGATTTGCTACTCGTCTGCTTCAACATGGCTGACGTTCCAACATTGAGCATTATGCTGCTTGGTGCTGGCCAAGAGGTCGGCCGGTCATGTTGTGTCTTGCAATATCGAGGAAAGACGATTGTATGCGACACTGGGGTGCATCCAGCGTACAGTGGCATGGCCTCCTTACCTTTCATCGACGAGCTAGACTGGAGCACGGTCGACGTTATCCTCATTACTCAGTACGCTTCGTCTTCTTTGTCTGTCTGGTGTACATAATTTGACCTTGAACAACAAGCTTCCATCTTGACCATGCTGCCGCTCTGACGTACATTACAGAAAAGGTGTGTGGCTTTTTGTAGGATGCCATGCTTTTCTAAAAGCTTTCTTCAGACCAATTTCAAGGATGGAAAGGGCAAAGTGTATATGACACATCCTACGAAAGCACTACACAAATTCATGATGCAAGACTTTGTTCGCATGGGGTCAGCATCTTTTCCATGAACCAAGGCTCCGGAACGTCTCATGAATCAATTCAACTTTCTAGTTCTTCAACCTCAGATGCTCTGTTTTCCCCCATGGAACTTTCCATGTCAATGGCTGACATCATCCCGGTCTCCGCCCACCAAGTAATATCGCCGTGTCCTGGTATCACATTCACGCCATACCACGCAGGACACGTTTTGGGTGCTTGTATGTTTTTGATTGATATAGCTGGCTTAAAGATATTGTACACTGGCGACTACTCTCGGGAGGAAGACCGTCATTTGGTCAAGGCAGAAATACCGCCAATCCGTCCTGACGTACTCATTGTTGAAAGTACCTACGGCGTGCAAACTCTCGAAGGCAGAGAAGAAAAAGAGTTGCGATTTACGAGTCTCGTGCATTCTATCATACGGCGCGGTGGCCATGTTCTCCTTCCGACGTTCGCTCTGGGTCGTGCACAAGAGCTGTTGCTTATTCTGGACGAGTACTGGAAGAAACACCCTGATTTGCACAACGTTCCCATTTACTACGCTTCAAGTCTCGCCCGGAAGTGCATGGCCGTATATCAGACTTATATTCATACCATGAACGCCAATGTCAGGTCAAGATTCGCCAAACGTGACAATCCTTTCATTTTCTCGTAAGTTTTACATTCATAGCTGTCTGTAACTTCACTCTAATCACTTGTACCTACAGACATGTCTCTAACGTACCGCAAACCCGTGGTTGGGAACGTAAGATAGCCGATGGACCACCCTGTGTTGTTTTGGCAAGCCCTGGGTTCATGACTAACGGACCAAGCCGCGAACTTCTAGAGCTGTGGGCCCCAGATTCGCGGAACGGCGTCATCATCACTGGCTACTCTATCGAAGGCACCATGGCGAGGGTGAGTGCACACTGCAGTCTCCAGAGGGTCGGATCATGTAGCATGCCTCGTTTTGTACATACACCTCGAAAATCCGAACAAGAGCTCTGTTTTCAACGCCCCACCTCAGACCCCCCTTGTGCTTGAGCTGCGCAATATGCCCATCTTGTGATTATTGGTAACTTATACTCATCCATAGGAAATTCAAAACGAACCGGATGAGATCGTCTCGGTTAAGGGGCACACTATCCCGCGCAAGCTTTCGGTTGACGAAATCTCGTTCAGCGCCCATGTCGACTACTCTCAGAACTCTGAATTCATCGAAGCAATTCATGCGCAACACATCGTGAGTGTAACATGTATAACAAACACTGAACTGCACACTGATCACTATGCGTTCCACAGGTCCTCGTCCATGGCGAGCAGACGGCGATGGGAAGGCTGAGAGCTGCTATGCAAGATCGGTACAAAAAGCGCGATGAGGACGTCAAGATACATACACCTCGCAATCTTGAACCTTTGGAACTCACGTTTCGAGGAGAGCGTGTCGCGAAGGTTCGTCCAGCGCCACAGATTTGTATCAACGATCCAGCTAACCCTCTATCTACAGGCCATCGGCACCTTGGCAGCTCGTCCGCCGCAAGCCAATGACACGATATCAGGTCTTCTGGTGGCCAAAGATTATTCATACACTCTCCTCGATCCCCGGGACCTCCGTGACTTTGCTGGCTTGACCACTACCATCGTGACGCAACGGCAAAAGATCGCTCTGGGCGTCGGTTGGGAGCTGGTGAGATGGCATCTGGAAGGGATGTATGGTAAAGTCGAGGAAGGTGTTGATCGAGACGGAGTCCCTACTTTGCGAGTGGGTACTCCGAAGCTTTACAGTTCGTGCAATATCTGACTACTGCACGTTTGTAGGTCATGAGTGCGGTGGACATCAAGCAGGTGTCTGACCATGAGCTGATCTTGGAGTGGGATTCGAGCGCGAGCAATGATATGATAGCAGATTCAACCCTGGCGCTCATAACAGGCATCGACAAGAGCCCGGCCTCCGTCAAACGTACGTCTACTCCCTTGTAGGAAATTTGCAGTTCTGACAATCGTCTATGTAATACAGTGACGTCCTCCGCCCATTCGCACTCACACTCACATTCACCGACACCTGTGCCGAAGCACCCACACCCCCATGCAGATGTTGACGGGAAGGCAGCTGAGAAAGTGCGCATCCAACGGCTCGCTATGTTCCTCGAAGCGCACTTCGGTGAAGTCGAGCTTCATATGCCAGAGGACCCTCCGTCAACAGAGGCGGGACCGGAAGAAGAGGGCGAACCAGCGCTGCTAGTGACTCTGGACGAAGCGGACGCGGTCATCAATCTTGGCTCTATGGCAAGTCTCCCATGCTGTTCTGCCGTAACTGTTGTTCATTGACTGTTATTGAAACAGACGGTGACGAGCTCAAGCAATTCGCTGAGGAAACGTGTTGAGGCCGTGCTGGATATGGCGCTGTCCACTGTTAGCTCGCTTGATGAGGCTTTCACAGCAGCACCGGTCGTACTTCCCACAGACCCGGAGGAAACGCCTGCGAACGGCGATGAGGAGAAAGCTCAGGAAGACAGTCCGAAGGAGCTTGATAGCGCAGATGCCAAGGAGGAAGCGAAACCAGAGATGCATGTGGATGAGAAAGTTGAAGAACAGTGACTCTTGTTTACGAAGGTCTGAGTTATTTGTGCTCCTCCGTAGTCACCCAGACGGTTACTCCCTATCACCATGTACAGCAGATTAATAACTCTTGTGTGATCCCATATCCTCGAGAGCGTAGAATGTATTTGCACACTTTACACACGACTCAAACGCAATCATCATGCATAGCATTGACGCATCGGCATTCTAGCCGGTTTAGAGAATACAGGTGAGTGCGTACAGCAGAGGGGCAAGACATTCTATGTCTACATCTACAGAGAAATTAGGAAGACATGAGCAGGGCCGTTGACGTGGGAGTACCATGCTCCCCAGAACGACCATAGCTACGCGGACAGGGGGACTCGCACGCGAGCCTCGGCAGCACAAACATAAAAGAAGCAATAAACAAGCACGATCTAGGGATATTAGCGGCGTGTATGAGGTGAGACAGGAACAGTCGCGTGCGTGCGGCGAGCTCAGAACGAGCGATCGAAAGCGCCAGGCGCATGGCGAGCGTGGTGACGACGATGGAGGTTGTACAAATCGCGAGCCTCCTTCTCTGCACGGGCCTGCAGAGCGCGACGCTTGTTGCGGCACGAACCGCGGTTGTTGGTGGGGGTGGCGGGGGCAGCAGAGCTGGGTGATGATGTTGCGGCGGGTGAGGAGGATGAGGATGGAGAAGCGGGTGCGGGCTTCGCGGGTGATGCTATCACGGAGGGCGGAGGCGGAGGAGGGGCAACGTTCTGGGGAGCCTTGGACGGTGCTGCGTTGGCAGATTGGGCGACCTGTGAAGAAACCGTCGTGGGCGAAGGCTTGGCAGACGAAGGGCTCGAGGGAGGGGCGGGACTGGATCCGCTTCCGCAGAACGTGATCACCAGGTTGGTCTGGATGAAAGAAGGGGTGAGTCTGAGGAAGTAGGGTATGAAAGACGAGAAGGGACGTACGTCGGGCTCTTCGCACTGTACTTGGACCTGGTTGTCATCCGGTACGAAGAAGGCCGTGTTGCAGTTCGGCGTGGAGCCTATCAGCCGGAGATGTCAGCCCGCGAGCCTGCGCATGCCTGTGGGGAAACTCACAAGTCGCGCCCTTGCCATTACACTGTCCGGAGTAGCTGTTATTAAATCCGTCAGTCACAGACGCAAACTACTTGCTCATTTCATATTACCTGAATGAGGCCTCCACGTTGAATGCGTGCCTGACGGGACGGGTAAGTGTTAGAATTGAGGGTAGACCGGAAGAAAACTCACGGTGGGATGAGACTGATGTCGGTGGAAGAACCGCAGCCAGTACAGGTAGGGTTGTTCAGTGTCATTTCCAGAAGAGTGCAGTGTTCTCCATTGAAAAGACATTCGCCTAAGTGAGGGGTGTGAGCTTGTCTCTCACACATCTGTTGTATTGCGATTACCTGTTTGGAGGTAGCTGGTGCGGCCGCCGTCAAAATCCGGTCAAACGTGAATGGACGCGAATAACACTCACGCAATGCCAGAGATGGTGCTACCACTGGTGTAGGGTTGACCTGTAGAGACAATCTGGCCCCCAACAATAAGGGTGGGCTAGAATCAGACGCAGTTAGGCGTGTGTTTCCTTATTGTTGTTAATAGGTGCAAAAGTACGAACAGTTCCACGTCCACATCTAGTGCACGGTTCTTAGTCAGACATGTCTAGTGGCAGTAGAAGACACGCGTTCACTCACTTGTTGTCGAACGAGATAGTGTGTGACTCTGCTTGAACCACCGACAGAGCAACCAGTACAGAAGCAAAGCCAAAGAGCGATCGAATGAACGTAGGGGCCATTGTGAGAAGGACGGGCGTCACAAAAGAGGGGATAGTCAACTGTTGAGGTTAAGTACTGTTCAGGAGACTTGAAAATGAATGTCTGAAACCCCTGGAGGCTCTCTGAAGGTCGTTGCTGGCTGTTGGGAGAGTGAGAAAGAGCGTGAGGGAAGGAGACAACACACAGGCTGTGGCGCCAAAAGCATATCGCAGGTTTTAGAAGGGCGTCATCATCATGGCTATTCATAACCCAACAGTTCCATCAGCCAACGAAACCTCCGTCCGTTGTTCCCAGATGTCTCATGGTCTCGGCCTTGTCGTTTATGCTCCCATAGACACCCCTAGCAACGCGCAAAGACTCATATTGTGCGTAATATTGTGAGGCAGGTTTTCAGATGAACCCTCAAAACTCGGGCTGTCTTTGAACCTGCTGGCGCAAATTTATGTTAGCCGGTTACAGTGCTTGTACAAGGAGGAAAACTGCATGCCTTTATGCGAAGAATGCAAGCTGAGTCTTATAACTGAGATCATGCATAAGTATACCGAAGTATCAAGCAGAGATTTACGATGAGTGCCTGATTGCTGTATACAATACAGTACAGCTGCACTGCATCATGTCCTGTGGATGATCAAGAAAGTATTATGCACACTCAAACTCCGAGCATTATTATGTTTCGGGCGAACAAACCCAATAAGTAATCTCCCATCATGTATGGTTAATAAAAACGAGTGTATTATGCTTTTACATCCCAACGAGCATGAGACCATCAGACAGATTCGTAGATTCGTACATAAGATATCGCAGCACAGAATGATTCCAAACTCGAAAGAGACGTCGACCAAGACCAAAGCGTTAAAAGGAGAGTACAGAAGCAACATTACATATATCACATCACATATCTACATCAATCCAGCACTCAATCCTCTGCATGCTCTCTCCGGTGGAATTTCATGCGCGAAGGCGACGGGTCGAGTTTCGCGGTTGGCGGCGGTTCCTCGCTCTCCTCGATGGTCTCCTCGTCCGGGCCCTTCCACTTGCCCGCCCTCGAGCTACCCGCGTGCTCTGCAGCACCTCCCAGTGCCCTCTCCAGCGTCTTCTCCCCTCGTTTTTTCAATCTCAAAGACATGGCAGCCTGAAGGGAATCAATATATAGCTCATACTTGATTATCTCCGTCAGGATGTATTGCGATCGTTTCTCCCAGTTCGCTGTCGCCTTGGCAGCATTGGAAGAGCGAGGCACATACTGTGTCACGTAAGAAAACATCTAAGCATTGAGGCACACAAGTCATAACACAAATGAACGCACGAGTTTTGTCATGGGTGTCCGAAGCTCGTTGTGTTCAATGAGGTCGTGCTTCAGAGCAGCCACGTGCTTTTGCAAGGCCTCCATCTGCGTCTCCTCATCGTGGTTGCTCGGCACGGTAGGAGGCATAGGGGGCTTCCAGTCGTTAATAAGAATACGGTCCTGCCACGGCGACTTCTCCGCGCGCATCGTAGAAGCGAACTCCTTCCCTCGGAACCGGCTCCGACTACTGCGTTCGCTGCGTATACTGACAGAGTCCGACTTGTCCACGCCATAGCTATCTTCCGAGGTCGACCGATTGCGGGTGACAGGGTCCAACACCCTATTCCAACCATATTCCATGTTGGAAACACCACCCTGCAGCGGCTCCTTGCTCTGTCTCGCCGCCCAGTAGTTGCACGTGGACACCCATTCGTTGACCAGCTCTTCCGTGCCTGCTTGGAAGAAGTAGACACCTCCGTTTGCCAGGGTAAGCACCATGCAGTGGGGGCGTTGCCTGTTATAGCCGGGTGGGGGCAGGGCATGCGATAACGAATGGGCAAGCAACACGGTTCCAACCGGAGATGCGTTTTCCTACATGCAGGCATTAGCAAATTTAGATGGGACATGATCGAGGTTCGTGTAACTTACCAGCCAATTTCCGCCGCCGACAACGGCGCCACCGCCACCGCTGTGTTCACCAAACGTGAACATGCTCAGCTCGCCCTTTTGGATCACCACGAACACGTCCTTCCAATCCTTCGACTTCGCGCGTTTCCCTGTTGACTCCCAGTACTGCTTACGGCACAATATGCCTTCTTTGGCCCACGGAGGACCTAAAAGCGCGAGTTCTTCGTCCGTGATGCTAACATCGGTGGAAATAGAATTGTCGCTGTGGACACTGCGGGCGTCATCCTCCTGGGCCTCCCGTATGATCGTGTGAGACAAATTGGATGCAAACCCGAGGGCAGGCGTAAGGAACGCGGCGGTGGAAGCATTGATGCCCTGTGAAGGAATAGTAAATCAAAGCCGCCTCGAGGTGTAAGTGTATACAATTGGTGACGGACCTCATGGGAAGTAGCAAAGCTTGGCGCGGGGCTGGCTCTTCCATCCGTGCTGCTGCCATATGGATTGTAGCCTAGCTGAGGGGTAAGTATCGACTGAATCCCGCGAATACTGCCGCGTTTGAAATTGTTCAACCGATCCTGGGAGGCCGTTCGCAAGGAACGGTTGCGCAATAGAGTACCATGAGGGCTCAGTGATGAAGTGGACGAGCGGGCGAGGGCTATACTGCCGATGGGCTGCAAGATCTGCTGACTCTTGACAGAGCTGTATATTTCCTGTAACCCTGGTCAGAAGCTATCCAAATATGCAACGAACGTGCACACCTTCAGCATGACCTCCATCTCCGCCTCCCAGTTCCGATCGTAGACCATCGGAGCTACGCTGCTTTCAGACGACTTCGGTTCTCTGCTGACCACTGAAAGGGCGCTGTCGTTCACTGGTGTCTGCGGTTGGGTGTTACCTGAGGTGTCCGTAGAACCCGTCGTTAATTGCCCCGACGATGGAACTTTCAATCCAGACGCGAAGGCTTCGCGAGTTACGCTACTCCAGCTGGTCATGCTGTCGCTTCTCTTGATAGTCCTCATGTTTGCTGATGGGTCGCTCACGTCTGAGCCGGCGCCCCCGCCGCGTATACTGCTCCAGTCATCGCCTATCAGGTCCGATGTCGATCCCGGTTGCACTTGCATCTGGATGGCTGCAATGGTATTGCGAACAAATTGTCCACGAGACATGCGTGAGGTAAGCTCGGCCACATGGAGATCGGTGTTGAGAAGTAGAAGAGAGTATGCCACGGCATGGACAACATCTAAAGCATATTCAGTTGGCAATTGAACATCAGACGGAAGCTGAAGCGTACTAGCAGAGCCAAATATACTAGTGGGATTACAATCCCAGTAACGTCTAGCAAATTGTTCAAGGATACGATCCACTTGCTGAGTTTCAGCCTTCAAATAGAGCTTAGCACATAGCTTTCTAAGGGTTCACAGTTAGCGTGGCGCATGAACTCTGAATGTCTGACATACCTGAATGCGTTATCCAGTCGCAAACCAGTGAAATCGAAAAACTCCACATAATGACGTAACGCGACTTTGTTGATAGGACTCCTACACAGGAGATTCAAAGTGTCAAGGGTAATTGCGCGGGATGTACCGTGAAGACTCACTGTCCACCCAGCCACTCAGCGAACTTATCTTTGGCCATAAAGTCCTCATCTTCGTCCCAACACCGCTTCGCGAGTTCTTTACCTCGTGCCAGTAGATCTCCAGGTTCCTCGCTTTTGGATGGCAAACGAGCCGGTGAGAAGCGAGTCAGCAACAAATCGTTGGCAGACAAGTCATGCTGCGAGCCTGTCGATAAACCAGAGACTGTACGTTGTACGGCGTTCGTTAGATACTCTTGTTAACACAAAAGATGGTATACATACAAGTACGGCCATCCCTCACAGGAATGAGTGATGGTTCCGAGCTTGAAGCAGATGACCGGTGATGAACCTGCAGACGATTGTTATCACGCACAGGAGATGCCATGAGTGTGTTTCTGGCACCCGGCGAGCGGGGTCCATATCGCAAGACTGGCGGGCGAGGGATTTGAGAGATTTGGGGACTTCGTAAGGGACTCTCATGACCCGTTTCGTCGCGTTCACGCTGGGCGGGACTAGATTCTACTGAGGAGGTATATACTGTCGGCAAGGGTAAGGACGCCGCATGTTTCGTAGAAGGGCGATCCGGCGAAGGATGCTCCTCGCTGTGAGCACGATTTGAGATTGGTCTCTTCCGAGCTGGGGTAGAAGGATCTTTCAAGTCCAGGGAGGTTGAGATCGGGTTAAGTTCAAGTTGCATCAGTTCGCCTTTGAAGTCAGTGATGATGCCAGACAAAGATCGGTTCCAGTCTGAGCCTGAGCCCGAGCCTTCCTTTGAGCTATGGCCAGCAGGGCGGGGCATAGGGGTTGCTGAAGAGGAAGCTGCCATGACTCGTTTCAGGTCGACGTCGCTCACGCTCATGCTTCGTCGTTTGTTGCGCTTAGGCACTATCGTACCCCCTGGGTCGTGGTGGGTGACCGTAGAGGTAGGTGAAGGGGTCCGCGCTCGTGGCTGCACGACGACCATGGAGCGGTCGTCGAAGTCTTCAATCTCAGTGTCCGAGTCGTCATGCTGGATCTGTGGCAAAGGCTTCTGGAAATCAGGAGTACTTGCCGGGGTGCTGAAAACATCATCAATAGTCTGACTGCTGACCCGTCGGGGCAGATCAGGCAGTGGCGGCACGGGAGGGGGTGCCTCGAAATATGTTGGGCTCGTCGGCGAAGACACTGAGGTGACTGTCCGCTACGTGCACGGTGAGTATCAACGAATGGAAAGGGAGGAGTACAGACGCACCGACCGCTCGCGTGTCGTCCCTGTACCCAGCATCTTTCCCAGGAAGGCAGACGTCTTGGCGCGCATGGAAAACATGCCACTCTGCAAACCTCATGAACGGTGTCGCAGAGGGTGGGAGAGAGAGCAGCTTACCTTGGCAGCGCCACTGGCATCCCTCATTGACCCCATCGACCGTGGACTCGTCAGCACCCAATCCGGAGTGGCAACGCCTGACATGTTGGGAGATGGCATTGGTGGTGGCCTGAGTTTGTTCCTTGATGGGGTCACATTGGCCGGCTGAGAAGACCCAGTCGATGGACGTTGTCGACCCGACTTGCTGACGGGAACAAGCCTGTTAGGGGTGAGCTGCGAGGTAGAACCTGGAGCGACGACCGTTCGTCCATCTCTGCTTCGTTCTCGGCTCGCAGCCTCTTTGTTCTTGCTCTTCCGCAATAGCGTGGCGAGGTCCGGACTACTTGCGGTGCCCGCAGAGCGATACATCGACCTGCGTTTAGTCTGGAGGTCGCTGTCTTCCTGTGCGTCGTAAAACACTTCACGGCCAGAACTACTAGACGTGGAGCTCCTCGGTGGCGATAGGCTTGAAGATGTAGGAGGTCTGCCACCTGGCGAGGGGGTCGGCGGGACAATAGTGGGGGTAGCTGGTTGAAAGCCGGTATGTGGGGTCCTCGGCGCCGAGGCAGGTGAAGAGAAAGGACTCAAAGAACTTATAGAGGTGTTAGAGGTATCCAAAACTCCGAGGGTATCAACATCGAGGCTCTCTTTGATGACAACAGTCCCTTCGCCGCGCAGAGCCTGTTCAAAATCTAAATCCGTTCGCGAGACACGCCGGTGCAAGGACCCATTAACGTCTTTATTACCGACCGGCTGCAGCCCAGCTGGAAACGACGACGGTGGCACAGGCGACCGCGGTGATGGTTGCCGAAATAAAGAAGCCAGGGTGAAACGAGTGAAGCGGCCGCACGACGCGACGGTGAGCGTAGGAAGCAAGCTGGGTGCTCACGATGAGCCCTGAGCGCCAAAACGGCGATAGTAGCTTTTCAATTACCAGAGCTTGTCGTAGTGGATATGAAAGCATGTATGTCGTACATTTCAGTACAGAAGCAAGAATATAGTGCAGTACTCTAGATAGATGAAAATCTACGAACATGGTCGTACAGCTAGCACAAAAACGTCGTGAGGGGGTGGACATGGAAGATGGCATGAGAGACAGACAACAAAGCTCGATCCGCTACAACAACAATTCTATCGTGACATTAAGATTAATCAGCCCCAAAGCGAATGACATGTGGTATCACAAACAGAATATGTCACCACCCAAAGGAAAATACACATCAAGCCCCGACAGCCTCCTCGTTATCCTTGCGAGTCGGGGATGTCAATCCTGCTGCACCAGCCGAAATCCGCCGTTGTCGTTTCATAGCCAGTGAGCCACCTGCTGCAGCACTGCCACCTATTCGACTGGTGGGAGAAAACCGTGACGAGGATGCGCTGTTGGGCATGCCGCTGGTAGTGGAGGATCGAGGTCGGGTAGATGAAGCTGCAATCTTCGGCAAGGAAGCGCTTCCTTTCCGCGACGTACTGTGAGGCGTACCAGACGCCCGATTTCTAGGGCGTATCGATTAGCGACGAATGTGAACGCATATGGGATTTAGCTTACCGCTTCTTAATAACGTCTGTCTTTAACGACAATGGTCGTACAACTCCGTGGAGTTTCTGTAAATAGACAGTAAGCAACGTGCGTGAGTGCAACTTCAGTTTTTCAGCTCACATAAAACAATCCACATGCATTACCTGGAAAAATGGTCGTCAGAAACTTATACCACGCATCGCGAAAATCATACTCACAAAGCGGTTGGCCATCTGGGTCTCTCCTCCACAATGGAGTATTTGTAGTAGAGCAGTTCGTGCACACCGTCGGGGACGTCTCTCCATCTTCCCCACCGTTTTGCTTAATCTGCGTCGAGGATCCAGCCTGCAGCTCGGGAGTACTGCTGCAAAGACAGTCAGCAACAAGTCTATCAGACGGCCCAAAGTCTCGTAATACTCACCCTTTCCGCTGGGCGGGTCGCGCAGCATCTGACCGCTTACTCGTAATAATCTTCCGCGGCTGATTCCTTCCAGACGCGCTGCTGTTCGGCGGGCCCTCGACCGACGGTGGCGTCGACGCAGTCGAAGTGATATACGGCTCCGGCGACGCATTCGAGCTCGAGTTCAGCCCATTACCCCATCCGTCGCTCGACGGGCTCGGATGGAAGCTCTGGAATGGACCCTCGCCGTGGTCCGCCGGGAGAATCTGCGTGGGATCAATGTGCGTGAAGGGTTGATGGACGAGTGAAGGAGTGCCATCGAGGTTCGGGTACATTCCTAGCCCCATCCCCATCAAGGAATAGTCCAGGCCTTCATCGAGCCCCGCAAGGTTGGCGACATTCAGTTGGGCGTATCCCTCTGCGACGGCCGCAGATGCTGCAGCAGCGGCAGCAGACAGGCCTTCGGGGCCCTGGTCGTGAGGAGAGAACGTGCCGTTCATCGACGAACGCATTGAGTCTTGGAAGTGCGCGCTCGACAGACGACTCTTTGGTGTATGCAACGACTGCGACATCTGGTGTGGCATGGAGTGGTGTCCGTGCATGTCCATGAAGTTGTCATACGTCGAGAACGAGAAGTTGAACTGGGAGCTCGGGAACGGGCTGCCCCGCTCCATATCTTGGGAGTCAAGCGACATCGGCGGTGCGTCAACTGCGATAGGATCGCCTCTCAGCATGCTCTCGACATGGGGTGCATCTGCGCGGCGCTTTGTGCCCAACACCTGGTCAGGGGGCTGGGGTCGACCATTGACTTGATGCCGACCACTCACTCCTGAAAAAAAGCCCTCCCTGGCTACAGTGTGGTCGAAACTCGTCTTGCGAACGTGCTTCGGGAACGTTCGTTGCTCGTTGGGCGGCAGAACTGAGGGGCCGGGTTTGGGGACGCCATATATACCGTGCGACGGCAGCGACGACGGATGCCCCACAGGACTTGTCAGGGCTGCAAAAGGCGGGAGGTCGATGTAGGTGTGGTGCTCTGCAGTGGTCTCGTAGACGGGGCCCAAGGCCATGTTCCCTGTCGGGCTGCGGCGACCCGAGGGGATGACCTTCGCAGGAGACGACTGGGAGCCCTTGGGTGGCGACATGGAAGGGAACTTGTAGTGGTTCTGCTGGTCCGTTATCGACATTGGTGGTCGTGAGCGAGAACGGCTGGCTGGGCGCCAATCCATCGGCACGCGGGATCTTGACCTGCTCATAGCACGCCAGTCCATGGCCACTTCGCTATATTGCGACATTCTGCACTGAGAAGAGAAATATGTGGGAATATAAAAGAGACGCACTCGGTTTCCTCGACGCCATCCTGGTTCGTGCCATCAAAGCCAACAACCCGTACCTTCGTCTTCCCTTTGGAGCGCCCTCTCTCGTTGTCCTCGGCATCCGTCTCGTCGTCCGGAGAGCGAGCCGCACTGGAAGCTGATTCTCCTTTGAGAAGTGCGCTGTCATCCGGCAGTGCCTCTGCCTTTACTTTCTCCTCGTCCTCTTTCTTCTTCTTCAACGCCAAAGCCATCATCCGCCATGTCAAATTCTCCATCCTCTGTCCGTGCGGCAAGTTCGCTTTCGTCTTGGCGTACATCCTCCAAACCTGGGTCGCAAGTGGGTCTTCTTTTGCAAGTTTCTCTGGGTCAACATCTTCTGCCGCCAACTGCGCGGCCTTCAGATCCGGCGAACCGGATACCCTGGGAGACTGGAAGCTGCTTGGTGAGATGTTGTCCGGAATCGGATTGCTCGAAAACAGGTCGTCTGCGAAGATATCAGAAAGTTTACGGGATGACTGCGGACTGCTTGCGGTTGTGGGTGCCGTAGAGCGACTAGATTCGGCGTATGTAGAATATGTCGAGGCGCTAGATGAAGTGCCCACAGAATCCGGCAAGAGATGAGGGGGCAACGTTAGCTGATTAAGCTGATTGAGAGGAACGAACGGCGGGGCGTCAGAGAAGCTGGGGGACGAAGGAGTAGTAGAGGCCGGGGACATCCATAACGAGGGAGGAAGGGCTACTTGCGATCGTTCATAGTGGTATTCAGACCGACTTTGATGGTGGAAGCTACTGGGCATATTCTCGATGGGTGAAGGCAGGTTGTGTAGGGACGGCTGACTTCTGTACGATTGACCTGGCATTGGAGGGCCATAAGGCGACGTTGTAAAAGTCGTGCGTCTGTCATGAGGCATAGGAGTAGCTTCGCCAACGGAAATATTTTGATCTGCACATCGACGTAGAATGATCAGGCGAAGAAATCACGAGAGCGCATTAACGACCTACCTGCGATGGGAGATCGTCGCTTCATGAAGGACACGCTATTAGGGTTTGAACGAGGATGTGAGGAAGGAAGACGTTGCGGCATTGTTGCGGGAGAATATGACGACGACATGGCAGGCCAGCCGTTGGGACCGGGCTGACTTGGCGTTGAGCGGGGGATGTCCTTTGAGTACGCTTGCCCTCGAGGGGTCTGTGGAAACTCGCCGGGAGAGCGCATCGTCCGTGCCGGCAGGCTTGATGGAATACCGGGCGTCGCGGGTCCCAAGACTCCAGAGGCTGCCAAAGCTGCGAACGTCGAAGGGTCAAGAGGGGCCGAAAATACGTTGTTCCATTCGGTGGGCGGTATGGGGGAATTCGCTTGACTCGCCAATTCCGGCGCTACGGTCATGGGGGGACTTGTGGTGTGGTATGGGAGGGATTGCGGCTGGCTGCTGAGTGCCATCTGTTGTAACCAGGGTGAAGAGTGGGAAGAGTTTGAGACCGAGGAGAGATGCGGGCTTCGCTCTGCGGGGGTCGAGGTCGACGAAGCTCGGCCGAGAGACGTCGTGTTAAGAGTAGGGCGGTCGGGTGTCCAGACGCGAGGTAGAGGTTCAGTGAATCCCTTGGAGGAGGAGACAGAGGGTTCCATCGGTTAAGCTGAGCGAGTCCGACGGGGATCAGAGGGAACGGGAGGGTAAAACGAGGGTGGATCACGCACGTCTGCGACCTGGGTTTCAGCGGCAGATGGACCACTAGTGCGGGGGCTCTGACTCTCCTGCGGGGGTGGGAGGGTGTGCGAAGGGCGTGTGCGGGTCTAGCGGGCGGTGCGGGAGACGACGCGGCCTGCGACGGGGATGAGGTCGAGGACGATGAGTGCAGTTCGCAAGCTGGCGGGCAAGCGTGCGGGTGTGCAGGGCGGCGACGGTCAAGAGCACCTGCGGACCGTATTCGGAGATCCTGGACCCAATATTGCCATAATATTCAATTTACGCTCTCAAATTTTCAGGAGAATGTCCATAAAAGGAAGGCGCTGCTGCAATCGGGAGAAAATAACCCACGGCGAGCGACATTCCGGTGCCTTGCAAAATTGCTCGCGGAATAATTCGTTCTGGTGCGCACTTTGACTCGAGTTCCAGATTTGCCCCCTCTGATCACACCAGCAGCTAGCAGCAGGGTCTGGGATGCGCACTCGCAAATTTGCGTAGCGATTCAGCCGTGGCGAGGGGCTCAAGTGTGCGTGCGCGCGTATGTGCAGGCGGGCGTGCAGGCGATCTGTGCATGTCTGCATCTCGCCCACCGCTGCCAGGCTGCTATAGACCCACTCATAATGACCCAATTTCACATACAGCGGACTCGGATTCGCACCCAGCCGTCGCCGGCACAAACAGCGAGCAGCACAGGGCACCAGCGTCGGCGGACACCGTGGCAGCGTCGGCGAATACGCTCGCAAGGGCTTCACGGTGTTTCAGGCCGCGCTAGCCCACAACGGAGGCAGCCCCTCGTAGCAGCGTGTAGAGGACGAGCTCTGCCGCGGCCACCAGCGAGACGGGTCGAAGAGAGCAGCGGACCGCAGTCGACCCTGCTTCTCATCTGACCTCCTCTCTCGGACTCTTTCTCACTCCATTCATCTCCCTGCGTTCGGTGGCGGCACGTCCATCAGTCGTAACGTTGTCTCTCCTGTCCCATCGTCCAGCCAGATCTGATCTGTTGGTCTCGCAGAACTGCAGCACTGGTCTGGCACTGCATCCCGTCCGCAGCGGCGAACGACGGTTCGACTCGCTGTCATCTGGCGACTTCGGACTAGAATCATACATACATAGACCTCCATCACCTCATTACGCCCGCACCAAGCCTGGCAGCTCCTTGTCTTCTCCCCGTGACCACCGCGCGCATGGTTCTGGGGAGCCCCCGTCCAAGCAGGAGGTACGTGCTTAAGCGACCAGTACATAGCGAGTTAACGTACGCGTGCACGAGGAGGCGCAACGCCATGCCCGTAGATCCCAGCCATTCATAATGGGGTTTCGTCCCATCATCCACACCTGCAGTAGTCCAGCCGCCCAAGATTTCCCAAGGTACGCACCTGGGTGAGCGCGGGCTTCTCGCTGGAGATCATGGCAGCACTTGCCTGCTTCTAGTGAGCCCCGTGACCTCCGTTTTCGTGCTTGCAGTCAGGGCCCTGCTCGATGTGCAGATGTCGCGGTGCTGCAGGACGTTCAGGGCGGGCGGAACCTGGCGTCAGGGAAGTCTGCCCATTGTGCGTCCTTGCCTCTCCACAACATCCGTGAATCATCCAGGGAATTGGGATCTCAACGTGTTGACAGGCTCCCAACCGTGCCGTCTCCCCTAAGCCTCATCGTGCCGAGCCGCCTTGGTGCTCGACTCTGCGCTGCGCTCCTTCGGGTGATCCTTGCTTGACTACGGTCTGACATCTGGGGCTTAGTGGCTCTGCAGTCGAGGACATCTGACCTGCCATCGCCGCCACTGCCGTACCCTCTTTTTCTCGTAACATTTCTTCTCTGCGCGCGGACAATAAATTGGACTCAACGTCTGCAACAATACAGCGGGTTTCCGGGATGCCGTAATGCAGTCAACACGAGGTAGGTGTTTCGGTGCGATGAATGAAGTCAATGAGAATCAGCACTCAGATGGTGTCCACTCTCCTCGACTGAGGTATCCCTTTGTGGCCACGAAGTGGCTATACTTGCTCCAGTTTGGCCACCCATTGCGCAGGGGCGACGCCCAACGCAATTTGCGACTGGTCGAACTCTACGTACACGTCCGTGCCGTCTCTCCGGAGGAGACGCACGCCTTTCGCCATTCATTCTCACCCTTGGACTTCTTGCTCACGAGCTTTCCCCGTCGTGCGACCTCGCCCGTGCAGAGGACAACTTCCACTTTTCCCTCTCTCACTCACTCCCACTCTCTACGTCATGAAACCCGCAGTCTGCGCTCCTACGTAATCATAAACACTTTACCCTGCGCGGAAGCAATCGTTCTGCCACAAACATCCCGCCGTGCAGAATTGAAATTATTATTTTCTCCATCCCGCAGAGACAGGAGAGCCGGCGTCCGGCATCCGCACATTGATGTTGCGGAAGTGACGATCGCTGCAAGGTCAGCCAGGGTCTCGTTTCACGCTCTTCACCCACCATTCGACTCTCCTAGGCCAGTATCATGTGTACATGACGCAGCGCACAGACCCGACGACAATAGCACGCGCACGAAGCAGTGTTCAATAGACAGCAAGCCACATGCTTGCGCAGGGGCTCCAGATGGGTCCTTGTCCTACACCACACGCGGCATACCCCTGCAAGATGCCGCCTCACACGAACGGATGCAGAACGTCTGTACTGTAGCTCGGATGATCGATCACGCATCGAGCTAGTGATCTCGTTGGGCTATTTGTTTGTCTAAACCCCTTTCAGCAGAGACGTAGGGGCTACATTTGCTCCTGATCAACCGATCGCTCCGAGAGTGTCCACGGACAGAGGATTCTGTACTCTGAACCTTGGTGGAGTCTTTGCCCCCACAATAGCGCAGTGCAGTGGGGGCTCAGAACCACTTGCGGGGCACACAAGACCAGAAAGATGGGCACGAGGGTACGTGTCGAGCACCCCCAAGTCGCTCAGCCACTGATCCTACTGTCGTTTGTCAGCACTTTGTCAGCATCAAACGCAGCGGTCGTCAAAATGATTTTGATGTCCGTAGCCTCCCATCTGCAATATCCACGAAATCTCATCTCATCGCAGGCACTAGCGGGCACGCACATCAAAGAGCTGGTAAGTGGCACGGCAATCCCCCTCGCACGCTCCCTTTGCCTCCCTCCCATTTGTTCGAGGCTCTTAGCAGCGCAGCCGTGTACCTCGGCACCTAGCGTTTTGCACCAGGATGAAGCATCTAATCGATCCAAACCCACACGTTCGAAAGTCCGCCTCTCGCAAATGTCTCAAACCATGTCAGAGCATCCTCCATCACCCGCTTCAACCGTTCAGAGCTTGTCACCCCAGGACTTACTTTGGTTCCTCCCTTCACCCCAGGCTTACCTTGGTTCCTCCCTCCGTTCCTGGCGTTTTCCGACCTGGTTTTGCGGGCCTACGGATGGACGCCGCGGCGCACGTTAGCGCGAACGGTGGAGGCAAAAAGCCATCATCGAACTCCACGGTTACTCCGTCCAGGCGGTTGCTTGACAACCTCGCACGCAGGCAGTCGGGGAAATGCGAGCGAGCGGTGCTTGACCAAGATCAAGCCCATGATTGGAACCGCAAAATCGCGTTGGAAATCTCGTCCGCTGGTCATGTGCATCCGGCCCCGAAACAGCTCTCCCGCCCTTGTTTTTCCTCCTTGCTGGTCCCGTCGGATGACCGCACGCAGCGCACTCTCGGACGACGGCAGAAAGAGCTCGCACGTCGCACATTGTCGTCCTCCAGAACGAACTACGCTCACAGCTGCTCGGTCGGACCTCTCGAGAGCCATGTGTAAACGCATATGCTAGTGGGTCTCGCCACGATGTTTGGCCTGACAGTTTTCTCGCATGGCTGGCCATGCAGAACAATAGGTCCAGTTCCAGGTGGTCATGTCCCTTCAGCTTTCTCTGGAGGGACTAGGCTGATTTGTTGTATTACACTCATAGCCAGAAGTTTTCCGACATGCAGAATGTTTACCTCTGACTCTATACTATTCAACAGATGAGCGAATGATAATCTGATTTGTGCCCGGCCTGGGCTGTAAGTCGAAGGCTGTTAGACAACGCGTCCGGTGGAGAACATTATCCACATAACACCCGTAAGTATTGCATTGCACCGCTAGTGTTTGTATGACATCTCCTAGACGGGTACTGTACTGCGTCCTAACGCATCGGACACGTGGGGTACGCCGTTTTCGACCTACGGCCGATGATCTCCACATCTACGCTGAACCAACCTGTGCCCCCTCACTGAAGTCCAGTTATCGATCATTCCCAAACAACTCTTATGCCTGCCCACAAACACGTTTAAGCAGGGACGCCCGCGAGATAGATCGTCGCAGCCCTGGCGGGCTTAAGCACTTCGATCCCACCAATCATAGCTTGTTCATACTGCAATGATGTATCCTGTACGTCAATGCAAGATTAGAAATAATACAATGAGACAAGACACGTACTGGCTCGTCGAAGCTTGACTGCGTGAGCGAGAAAACTCGTGGCTGATCCCAGCACGGTATGCCGTCACGCTGTGAATACGTTGAAGGTTAACGCTCAAACTAGGCTGGCCACACTAGCCTGTGAAATTGTATACCGTGGATATGCAGCAGTACGTCTAAACTCCGTATGCCGTACTCAGCTCGAGAAGCGCGTGATATTTGCGTACAAGCCCCTAGCATAAGATCTCAGGAAGACCAATGCAGACGTCTGTACGATGCCTAGACACGTCGACTGACGAACTAAGGCTGCGGTTTGCGCACGGACGTCTGGCATTGATCACCCTCAGACCCAACTGTACTTTGAGCGCACAATACCCGCGTCTTCCACGAACAGAAAACCGAAAAAAATGAGACACACAGCGACATACGCGCAGACGGTGTTGTTATGTATATTTTACTTGCGACGACCTCCGCAGTGAGTACCGCACACATCACCGGACAAAAATAGACGGTTGTCGTACACCATCAACATTAACACGCGTACGCGACACTATCGTACAGCTTGAGCACACAAACACATCTCAGTAGACACCTCCTTATCAGCTCGTCTTCTTCCACGCAACTTGGTCCTCACTTGATGCAAGAGCCGTCGTCGTTGCAGAGGTCGTATTCGCTGATTCCGTGTGGTTACTGGCATGCGCATTCGACAGGCCTCGTGGACGGCTGTCTTCAGGAGATTCTTCAGTCCATTTCCAGGCGTCGGATAGCTCACCTCGCACGGATGCGGTGAGTACAAATGACAATATGCACGCGGGGCTAATGAAAGTAAGTGAGTTATTATCAGTTAGCAATATGTGGCGCGAACGAACCTCAAGTACAGCAGAGCGGGTTGGGCAGCACGGAAGACATGCATCACCGTCATGGTTGTGACAAGTCCAGAAACATAGGCTGTAAGGGCAGCATAGAAGTATGGCTTGCTCCAGCTCCCCGCGGGCTTGCCTTGAACGGATGCTCTATGCTGGTCGTACCGCAGAGCCAACGCCACAAACATCCCCGGGACGACAATGTCACCGAGTCCAAGCATAGTAAACCCACGAGAGGTCGAGAAAGTCAAAGACTTGGTCCAAAGGAGTTTGATCGGGACGTCGAGCGTGGTCGCCACTTTGACCATCTGCATCGATAGCGTCAGATAGAGTTATGCCGACATCTTCATTCAGTTGCTCACCACCTCGGTTCCGAACACCCACCAAATATCGTATAGGAAGAGCCCGGACAGGAGTATGGAGCCGGTCTTGAATGAGTCAATTGTGAGGAAGGAAAGGGCGTTGTAGGAGAATGAAAGGGCGAGCATATCTGTCAGGAGAGCGGATCTTCGGGTCGTGCCAGGCCCGAAGTTGTACAGTATTGACGGAACGGCTCCGAGGGGTATCAAGAAAAGTGAAGGGGTTCGCAATGACCACTTAAGCAGTCCTGTAGCAGAGAAAGCTTACAATCAGATTCAATTATAACCATAATAGAGTGCTTAAGCTGGCATACCTTGAGACCCTTTCGACACGTCGATTTTGATTCGGTCGTACTGTTTCCATACACGGGGACCAGCTGCCCATCTAACGAAAGAAATCAAGGCCTGTGATTGCGCTCAGTTAGTTTAGTGCAAACGAGAAAGATACACACGTACTTTGCCGCCGCTGCCTACTCCAGCTATGGTAAAGTACCATTGAAGCAGCCAATTAATCCACTCCTTTCCGAAGTACTTTACTATCAAGTACAAGCCGAGGAGCAGTACAGATCCTATCTATGTTGATGTCAGATACTAAGACACGCTCGCACTTGTGGATACTCACTATAGGGAACAGCCATGCGTCCTCTGACGACAAACGCTCCGGTTGTTCGTCCGGCTCGTCCGCTTCGTCATGGTCTTTGGTTGCCGCTTTGCCGTCCTTCGATTTGGGATGGAATGACTTTTAGGATGTCAGAGAGATTAATTCATACGACGAGAACAGCGACTCACAGGAAGTGACCCGAAAGAACCCGTGTATATCGAGAGGGTCGCGAGCGAGAGCAAGCCTGCGTACGAAGACAGCAAGTCCCAGTCAACTCCTTTGTCTGCCATTGACGGAATGCTAAGAATATTTACTACCACAACACACGGAGACTGCGCGAGAAACGTACGTACGACGTGGCTCGTGTGAGAGTTGTGCGCTGCGCTTCACGAATGCAGGAACCGAGGTCACCTCCCGAGAATATTGGCAGCGAGCCGCCGGCGTCTTCATGAACGCGACGTGTCGTGACTTCTCCCTTTCAGATCTGATCCGTCGCGCGTGCGATCTGAGATCCATAATGTACCGTATTTCCCACGCCTATCTAACCCAGCAGTTAATCTCAGATTTTCTTCTAACTCAACCAGCACGCAAACGTTATCTCGACCAAAGCTTGTCCGCTAACGTCCATGGCCAAGACACGCACGAACCAAAACAAGAAGCGCAACGCGGCCACGGGACCGCGTCAGCAGCAGCACGCGAAGCAGGCCGCGGTCAAGCACACGAAGACGCGGCATGGACATGCACGCAACGTAAAGGCCAAAATCACAGAGCTGACGATGGAATTGGACGATCAGCACGCTGCGCTGCAGGCAGCGCACGGGCAGGTGAGTCGCGGTCGATACAAAAGGGCTGTGAAGGTCAATGCTTATACGGTGGTTATCACAGGCTTCCCCGATTACGTCCTCGTCACTTGACCGTCCTGCGAACATCACGCCTGCTGTGGGGGACCTTGCAGAAGCTCTGCGGGGATTGTGAGCACTCAGAACCATGCGAGATTCGTTTATGCAGAAGTGCAGGGTGCGTGGTGGCTATGTCCCCTGACCAGTGGTATATTTATGGTCTCACACACTGTAGACCCTGCGCAGGGCCTGGAGCCGTCTTTACGTTCGTGAGGCGGCTCGTCAACACTTGTGAAGCACACGAAGCGTGAAGCTCGTGAGACTTCTACGCACGCGTGACTTCTTGTTGCCGTCATGCGAAGTTGGGACGGCGAGAGGTTGACGCGAGGCAGTCAGTCGGGATTACTTGGTGGAAGATTTCTCAGGGACGTCACTCACGACGATCTTCTCTTGAGACATGATCCCGACGCTTGGGACACACAAGCCATACATTACAAGCTCATCACGAAGCACAAGCACAATCTCATTTCTTTCTTTCTGATCCAAATTACAAGGTTCTACTAAGGACACACATTCAACCGAGCACGAGTCAAAGCAGACGGGACTAATAATGTGAATGTAGGAGCTGAGGGGACATGTCGATATGGCAGCATTGCAAACAGAACATCGCGGGACCGTCAAAGCGTGTAAGTAACCTCGCAATAAGAGAAAAGGAGAAGATGGTCCAGTTCGTTTGTCTAAGGCAGCCCTGTCCGTCGTTGTCGCAAAAAAAAATCGTTAATGCATGTCCTCCCAGTTCGGGCGAGGCGAGCCAATCGAAAGCTTGCCCAGGACCTTCCGCTGCCGAAGGTTCTTCACCTCCTGGTTGATGAGGTCACGGAGCCGCTCGAGGTCTAGACTGCGCTCAGCGCGAGACGCCATAAGAATGTTGCGCCAGATCCCTGCTGCCGCGACTGAATTGTCAATTGCGAGTTGCATCGGCCTGTGCAGGCGAACCATCTTCTGCATGAGGCGGTCTGGACTCGGGTAGATGAAGTCTGGCCAGGCGATGCGGATGGCGAACCACCAGCCAAGCGGCTAAACGTCGTGAAATAGTCAGGAACGGGTGCGCAGGACGGTAGCATGCGGGAGACGTACTCTTCCGTCGGGCAGGGACTTCTCTGGATACGTGTCATATGTGGTCAACGACCCGTCAGGCAACGAGAACCTAGAAGATGGGAGCAAAGATGAGCTCCTTCGCGTGCTTCTCGGATATTGGGGTGACATACCTATGAACGACCCAATGGTTGTCATCATTGCGATGCTTTGCTAGAACAACAAGAAGTCTCGGGATCCCCTCCAGACCGAATGGGGCCCACAGCTCGCGAAGCATCCCACATGCATCTCCGTGTCGCCCATTGTACACAGCCGTGCTGATAGCCTCTGCCATATTGGGAGGTACGAACAGTCTATCGACGCGCTCAGGCGGGCTTTCAGTCATGCGAGACCGAACATAACGTTTGTAGCTCTGGGTAGACCAAATGCTCAACGCCACCTCGTCCACCTGGTGCCCGCGAGTTGTGCTGTTCAGCGCATGCTCCAGCTCGCTCATGGGCCAAACGATCGCCCAGTTCAGCAGACGCTGGTGGATGCGCTGCCAGGGTGGCGGCCCACGAGACTCTGCAGTAAACTCGGCTGCGGCGGGCCACACCGGTTGTTGCTGTAACATATCCGATTGGGTGTCTCGGGGAACAGGAGGAAGACTGCGTTCCGTAGGGGGATAATTGCCAGTATGGGTGTCTGGGATCTCGGGAAGACCGGACTCGGTGACTGCGGCTTGGGTGTCGCCTTCGTCGAAGTCTCCGCCGTCATCACGGGCGACCTCCCAGGTCTTGTGGGTTGCCACTGATTGACTGCCGGTTGTAGGCTTGACACGCAGCTTGTAGAGTTCCTCCTCCAGGAACTGTTGACCAGGAGAGTTATCACGTTCATTATAATCGGAAGGCAGGCCACCTCGCGTCTCGCCGTCCTGGGTAGTCAAGTGGCCGTCATCCTCTCCGTAGAATTCGTCCTCCTCTACAGCACCGTGGTCATCATGATGTGGCGCGTCCGTGTACATGTCATCATCAAGCTCAGTTTGCGGCTGCATCCCACTCTGGTTCATCTCGCTCTGCGGGTATCCCGCCCGAGACTCCGAATGCGCGTAATAAGCATCGTGCTGTCCGTTCGGGAAACTTCGCCCATCCGCAGCATAAGATGCGCCACCGCGAGACGAGCGCAGCTCCACGACTTTGTCGACTTTGGTGTCGACGCGGTCCACTTTCGCCGTGAGATGAGCAACGTTCTCAAGCAGGCTCTTCGCCCATTCTGGAGGCTCGTCGAGATGCGCCAGTTGGTGTAATCCGGCAGCCAATTCTCCTGTGAGGTGAACGGCCGGGTTGTGGTCATGGTAAGATTTCCGGTACTGCCTGATTGACTGTTCAAGAGGGGCATTCTTAGCTAGAACAGGAGAAGGCGTCCAAGAAACGCATACACACCTCGTTGTCGTATTTCATACCCAACCTCTTTACTCTAGCCCTCACAGCCTTACGAATAGCCTTCTTGACCGGATCGGCCATAGGCTGGTCGAGGGCATGGAGCAACTGGCAAAGTTCGCCATCGTGGAAATGCGAGTTCTGAATCTCTGGTTCTAACGTAGATGGGGCCATGGCAGACTGAGCGTAAGATGTACGCGCGCCGGCGGGACGCGTCAGGAACTCGTTCACTAAGCGTTGTTCCTCAGCATTAAGATCCTGCAAGGGAGAGGCAGGACGCGAAGGAGTCGGAGTAATCTCAGGGTCGTTATGCTTATGCGAACGTGTGGCAGAGATGGCAGAGGCCGCCTTAAACAGCTCTTCGTTCGTTCGCTGCGAGAGGGCACGGCTGGCCTGGCTGCGCGGCGACATCGCTTGCGACCGGGCATCTGCAAATAGAGCCTGTCAGTTGGGACAAATATGGTATCGAATTAATCGCACCTTCGCGATGGGAAGGAGCGCCGCGAGAGACCGTGCTTCTCATCGGCTCTGCTTGAACACCGTTCATCTCGGACTGACTTCTGACAGACCTGGAAGGCTTGTGTGATGGCTCCTTCTGCGGGGTTTTCCTCTGCTTAGCCATAGAACGTTGTGAAGCAGAGTCAGAAGGCGCGACGGACGGCGTCTTGGCCATAGAGCGAGCCGGGGGAGAAGATATGCGAGACATCATCGGGTCTTCCATGGTTGATTCGGGGAGGGGAGGGTACGCTGACCGGCTGCTCTTCTGAGTGATACGGGAAGGTTGTGGCGACATTCCAGACCGAGGAGACCAGGCGCGTTCAGGGGATTGTTCGTTACCGTTGGTAGTGCGAGGGGGAGACATAGGACGCGCAGCAGATTTAGGGGAAAGGAACTGGGTAATATAGCCTGTTATAAATAAGCCAAGACAGATAAACAGCAGAACCCACATCATTCCCTACGGAAGGAGCCTTCTGGGATGGTTGCCCTGTCTTGCGGCTGGGACCAGACGTGACTGATGCCGGAAGGGGAACGTTTGCGCCATCCAGCGGAGCCATCCCGAATTCCTGTGACTGTCTGAGCGCGCTTGAAACATCACGGAGTACAGATACGTACTTGGAAAGGATTAGCATACTGGGTACCAGGAGATACTACTGTCTCCGGGAGGGCAATGCCAGCCGCTTTGGAGGGGGATGTCCATGCCTGACCAGTGACTACTTTCAATATAATATGGAAGGTAAGATAAGGGTGTGCATACGTTACCATTCCAGTTATTTACTGGAGGTAAGCTGTCACGTAGGGGCCCAAAGTTGCCAAAAGACGACCCGTAGGATTCGAACTTGGGCCCTGGCGGATCATTGGGCCCAGGTTCATGATCAGGAATCTCATCCTGCTATAGCAATGAACATTAATACAGCCACATAGACATATCTGGGATGCCACAACTCACCACAGTATGTATAGGAATAGTCCTAGCCACCTCAGACTGGTTCATCTCCTGTATGTCAGACCTAACATCCTCCTCGGCGATGCTTGCAGGGCCTCTTGACAGCTGAGAGCGAGGATGCTTCGAGGAACGCACACTGCTTGCACGATCGTCGTCCTCCGGAGGCGCCTTCTGCATTCCTTCGAGGTAGAGCAGCACTGCACGCGAGTAGCTATGTTGAGTGAATCCAGTATCATTTGATAATGAGCCGCCTCTGCCCCATACCTTTCTCATTGGACGCTGCGGAAGATGACTACATAAGTAATGACGCATTTATAACAGTAAAGTACACGCACCTGGAGTGTTGGATCTCAACATGTAGGTCCGCATTAAGTCGGGAGGTGGCGGAGATCCCACAGCAGACATTATTGGGGTTGCAATATGTGATACACGTGAGGGCGTTTGTGGGGGTGGCGCGAGAGAAAGAGTACAGGTAATGTAGGGTATCCGGTCAGGTCGTTAGCGAAATATTTATGTTTGGAAACAGGATGGAAGGGAGTGAGTAAGGAAGCCTCGTGTTTGTTTCCAACATCAACCTCCAATAGCTGAGCAACATGACGCAAATAAACCCAAACACAGAGCGCTAACTAGGGCTTGCAGGCACCTTGTACTGTCCATCGACCAACCAGCAACGCGAACTGAAGGACTACTTAAGGACCTTTTATTGCTTAATGGCCGACGATTGATTTACCTGTAGCATGTGAGTATTGATATGCTTGCTTCCTAGCTATAGCTGATATGTATTCGGCCAGTACACGAATATTGTATCATCACACTAGCACTCCGTCTTCTATAATCATGCTTGCTTTGATATCTCAGCAGTCATCTCCATGATTTGACTGTAGCTCAGCCGAGCGAAGCTGGCAGATAGCGCGGAAGACTTGGGATGGCTGATCGTCAACAACCCCATAGCAGTCGGCCGTTGGGCACGCATTCGTTCAACGCTCGCAGGACGTCCATCGTTGAGAGTGGGATGCTGTATCGGTTGAGTACTCCGTCCATGATACGTCCGCACTAGTACTCCCAACCTTATTTGGCTACCGGCTTTACCTGGCGCGAGCACACCTCAAACTTAATCTCTTCCGATTAATGTGCGAAGGAGGAGTAGGTTCAAGTTGCTCTGTCTGACCCACCTGTTTATCTCGAGGTGTCGTGTAATCCCGATGAGCGAGTGCAATTGCGGTGGATTGCGTGCGTACTTGAATACTAGTGACTTCCTCTCTCACCGTTGTCTCCAGTTCATATACAAAACGTGAGCGCCACTCATCATTGGACCGTTCAGCCATCGTACAAACTTCATGGACAACTCGGTGACTGATCAACTGCGAACAAGCACGAGACTCCTCCATCCTCTTGTCGACATGGCATAATAGTATTTTTCTGTCTTCGCCCACAGGAATGCTGTCAGCACCTACTTGTGTACCTTCTCGGTTGTCTTGGCTTCTTCATACAATGACCACGTGAGTAGCGCTGTTCTTACACGCACACGCCTATAACGTCAGTTTACAGTAGTAAAGGGTCCACGGCTATACGATGCATGATCATCGCAAACACTGTACCCCGCAGCGGGGAGATTCCAACTATCTCCAGAGCCGTCACGACACGCGATGCCGTTGTGTGCCCGGCCGGCATAGCATTTGATGTACAGACCTGTCTTGCCGTTGGTACCCTTGTGATATCCACTGTCCGCCAAGCTACGAATCATACCTTGCTCCTGCGCGATACAAGGGAAGGATAATGCCAATGCTAGCCGGGCGTCATGTAGTCTGTCCAGGGGTATAAATGAGGCTGCGTCTTGACCGTTCATGGCCATAACCCTCTCTGCCATCATGTCAACTGTCTACACGCATTCATTCGACTCCCCTGTGTATACGGGTACCGTGACGGTGAACACAGGACTCTTCATAGGTGGCAAGTTTGTAGACTCCGTCGACAAAGAGACTATTGAGTGAGTCCGTCGATCCTCACTTTGGACCATACTGAAGTTATGATCGGTATGAAGTGTTTACAACCCCGGTAGGCTATCCGTGATCCATAATATCTGTATACTACGTGCTCATTACTCGCAGCTAAGGGAGAAGTTATTACGAAGGTCTCCGTCGGCAACGTCAAGGATATAGACATCGCAGTGAAGGTCGCTCAGCAAGCTTTCAAAACATCATGGGGACTGAAGGTTCCCGCATATGAACGTGGAAGATATCTTAGCAAGCTCGCCGATCTTATGGAAGAACACGCCGATGAGCTTGCTGCGATCGAGGCCCTGAATGCCGGTATGCATTTGCTTCTGACGTGATCCAGGGAAGTACTTATACATCCTAGGCAAGGTTTTCCAGTTCGTGAGACATGCAGAAGTGCCGGCTATTATTAAGTTTGCTCGTTATTATGCCGGCTGGGCGGACAAGAATAACGGCCAGACTATTGAGGTATTTAGCAACCACAGCCCTCTTATCGTGGGTACGATGACATCTCCTTACTTCCTAGCCCAATGAGAACAAGCTCGCGTATACTCGCAACGAACCTATTGGTGTCTGCGTACGTCCCTCTCACGGATACGCGTACCCCATTAGTGGATGATGACTGACGTCCTCTCAGGCTTTGGTCACCCCCTGGAATTTCCCTCGTAAGCTCGCCGCAATCATATTGCAGCGGAAGCCTCGCCAATTGCTGATTATACTCCAGTCATAACCCTGCTCACCAAGATACTACCGGCCCTCGTAACAGGGAACACCGTCGTTATCAAACCCTCAGAGGTCACCCCCTTGAGCGCACTCAAACTCGCCGAGCTGGTCAACGAAGCTGGATTCCCACCGGGCACTGTGAACATCATCCCGGGCTATGGTCAAACCGCTGGCCAGGCGCTCGCGGAGCACCTTCACATTGGTAAAATCTCCTTCACGGGCAGCACGGTCGTCGGCCGTAAAATCATGGAGGCATCTGCAAAGTCCAATCTGAAGAGGGTTACACTTGAGTTGGGAGGCAAGAGCCCCACTATCGTCTTTGACGATGCCGATCTTTCGCAAGCCGTCCCATGGGTTACCGCCGGAATATTGTATGCTGGATCCCCGTTTAACTGCTGGGCCGTGTACTAATGCCAGATGGCCTCGACAGCTCCCACAGCGGTCAAATGTGTGTCGCAGGATCTCGCGTCTTTGTGCAAGAAGGCATCTATGATCGGTTCGTCGAAGCATTCAGTGCTGCCGCCCAGTCTGTCAACAACGGGGACGGTTTCGATCCCGCAAGTCAGCAAGGCCCACTGGTGTCCGAAACCCAAATGAAGGTACGAGTTCAACAGGCCGCATCAAGCGGTAGTAGCTCATCGACTGTAGAGAGTGCTGGGGTACATCGAATCCGGCAAGGCCGATGGTGCGACGCTTGTCACTGGCGGAACACGCAAGGGCGAAACTGGTTACTTCGTACAACCCACGATCTTCACAGACGTCAGCCCCGATATGAAGATTGTACGCGAGGAGATCTTCGGCCCCGTTTGCGCTGTCATCAAGTTCAAGACTGAGCAAGAAGTGATCGAGTTGGCCAACGACACCGTGTACGGTTTATCTAGCCAAGTATTCAGCGAGAACATCTCCCGAGCTCTTCGTGTTGCACACGCGCTCGAGGCAGGACAAACTCTGGTGATTAATATTTATATATTTCTGCTCCCATTATTTAGAGACTGACTTATGCGCTCAACTCGAAGGTGAATTGTGGCACTGGTGCTGAGCCAGCGATTCCCTTTGGTGGTGTAAAACAGTCCGGCTTTGGCAAAGAACTAGGGCAGCAGGCATTGGAAGCGTATGTATCCCTTTCCTGCTGGATATGGCGTAGCTCACAATGCTTATTCACTAGGTATACGGTTCAGAAATCAATTCACGTCCATATTGCTCCAGTCCAATGAAGCCTCTTTGTTTCGTGAAGGGAAGTGTAAAGTGTATGATCATCATTACCGAAAGTGTAAATACTATCACCAATGTCATATCGTCAATGTCATATCAAAGAGAGAGAATCTAGTTCGTTGTTTCCACAAACCGATGTTGAGGCTTCATAGCCTACGCTTCATGTATCGCTTTCGTTCGATTATCCTCGGGCCACACAACTGATTTAGTAATCAAAGTCTCTGAGTTCGTGGTCATCATGCTCGTACACAGTATCTATTCTAACCCAACCACCATCCCGCTTCTCCCATAGATAATCAGCCCCCAATGAAACTTTGGTCAACGCCGGTCCATATATTGACCATTCGTGCAATATCTCTCGCTGAGCCTCAACCTTTTCTGATTCGGGTGCAGAAATACCATACTCGTCAAACAAAGTATGCCTTGCAGGAATATCAGCATTGGGCATCAGCAGCGTATGCAACCTCGGAAGCTGCTGCACAATCCGTCCACCAAGCTCACGCTGAGAGAGATTCCGTATACTTTGCCGTGGCTATCGGAATTCAGTTCAGGCAGAGAGATTAGTTTGAACCATTTCTCACCTCTCTGTGCCCGGTCTGGACAGGTGCCCGATGGACGACATAGATGACTAGCGATTGCAGTTCGGATATGAAAGGTGTCACGTCCGGGAAGTATTCCGCATAGAGCATCCTTATTGGAGTGGCCAAGCTTTCAATAGGAACGCTGGAGTGTGCGAGATGGGAGAGTGCGGCCCTCAAGGAAGATCGGGTAGGCTGATTGCGAGGTCCATGATATGTACCTGTGGGCGACACGGCGTCCAGCTTCACACTGCGTATTGGTCTGCCTGCCACTGCGGTCGGGAGAAAAGCGTTGAGGTTGAATATTGCGCAACCAATGTGCTCCAAGTTGGGCAGAATATCATCAGGTAGCGGTTGCAATTTGCTATAGTCGCGTAAGAGCGTCAGCCGACGGATTTGAGGCATGCACCGAAGGATGTTGACGTTGAAGGCATCCCGCCGGATAGTCAGGGTTTCCAATGATCGCCACTCCGGAACGGTGCATCTGTTGTCAGACTGCAAGTACAGGTTTCCGCTGTCGTACCAGCAGCTGAGCATCAACTCTCGCAAGCTGTGTTGACTAGACTGAATGAAACACTGGATAAATCGCTTTGCATAGGATGGGTGGGTGTTGTCTCGTATCAAAAGTCGCTTCAGATTGGGTAAATGGGGCTGTAGATCCTGTAGCTGGTGGATGCTGCGTGATACCGGAACCGAGTGGTCGGTGATGCGAAGGGCGAGAGATTGCAGATGAGGGAAATTTCCGTTCGATAGAGCAATGCAGACTTCAAGGCTACAAAAGCTGATATCGCAGTTGAGGACCCGTAGGTTTGTCATATTCATCAATGCCTTGGCGAAGTCCCCAACGAAGTCTCTGCGATCTTCACCGCCATGAACTATTCGTTGGGGACCAAACACAACGAATTCTTGCACCAGCTCGCATAGCTCTTGAGAATCGGCCAGTGTTTGGCAACATAAAGCTGCAGATTGGTCGGTCTTGCATGTAATAGAGCGGTAGAGGAGATGATGGAAAGTGTAGTATGTATATCGACAGGTTGCGATAAAACTGCTCAACCGCTGAGCGTCGGAAACAAAGAAATCTGCAATATGTTCCACAATCTCTATAGGACAATTCGTGAGAGACATGACATCTAAAGAACGACGCACCTACTCAGGACCTTAGAATAGAATTCGGATCTGAGGAAGCAGAAACAGCTGCAAAAGACTTGAAGGATGACGTAACGCATACTGGCGCTTAGAATATAATCGACATTCCAAAGCCTGGCCAAGGACTCTTAAGCAATGATGCATAGGCACATTCCAAGAGGCATTATGTATAGGTGTAATGTTGGCTTTTCATATCATTATGCGAATTTTTATATACTATTCTATTTGTTTTACGCCTGCTGCATCCACGGATGCGCCATCACCTCCGCCATTGTCGCCCGCTCCTTTGGATCCGCGTTCAGACAAAAGCCAAGCAACAATGACTGCAACTCCCTGGAGCACTCATCCAGGACACCGCTGTCCCTCAGCTCATCTGGGCCACTGGTGCGCTGCACGGCCGAGAATCCCGTCGCCAGCTCGCACAAGATGAGCCCCAAACACCAAACGTCGGTAGGCGCAGCCTCGTATCGTTCTTGGCCGGGGATTTCTGGAGCCGCGTATGGTATTGTCCCGCAGAATGTGTCCCGAGTGTATGTGGGAGGGCTGGCCCCCGGCTCAGCCGTGACTGCACTTCCAAGGTCGATGATCTTGGTCTAAATAATCGTACAAGCTCAGCATGATAAAAACAAAAGGTATTGTGAGCACTTACGTTCAGCTTGCGATCGATGAGAACATTCTCAAGTTTGAGATCGCAGTGTGAGACACCCATATTGTGCAACGCCATGACCCCGGAAGCGATTTGCTTGAAGATATGCCTGGCCGTCCTTTCCGGAAGCTGGCCGACCTGCATCCTATAGTCGAACAGGCTATTGCCCGATCCACTGCTGTGATTCCACTGGTCACCATGCAGCTCCTGAACCTGGGAGAATTGGTATCAGTCCAACGCACGATAGAAACGGGGATGGGAAGAACTCACGATGTAGAAGTACATGTCATCATCAAACAAGTCGTTCTCGCACTTGATGATGTACTGATGGGAGAGATTGTAGGCCAGCACAATCTCCCGAGGTACCCATCTAGACTCAGAGACCTGCATCCATGCATTTTCCGCGATCTTGCGCTTCGCCATGAACTTCACCGCGACCTTCTTGCCAGTCCCCCGGTGGCGTGCGCTCATCACGAAGCCGTTCCCGCCTTTCCCGAGCTCCTTCTCCAGCACGTACGTGTCCGCAAACCCACGATCGAGCAGGTAATCCTTGGGGAACTCTTTGGAGAACATGTACGCTCTCCTGTTCGGTCCGCTTCTGAAGTGTACTGGGGGGCCACCATCGTTGGAGGTGAAAGGGTTGTCGTTGACGTCGGATGCTTGGAGGAGTCTGGAGGTTGGCGCATCCTCAGAGTCGTCGTCCGAGTCAGAGTCAAGACCGCTACTGGACGAGTCGCTGAGACTGCTGGTCAGGGATGCATCCTCAGAGTCTTCGCCCGAATCATCATCAAGACCGCTACTGCTCGAGTCGCTGAGGCTGCTGGCTAGGGAGATCTGGGTCGCGGAGGTGTGACTGTCAAAACCAACCACAAGGTCGTCGGAGGGTGGGGGAGCGATACTGAGTGTAACGCGGTAGTCCTGATGGTAGGGCGCAGTTGAAGGAGGTTCGCTCGCGAACCCTGCAGAGTCGTCCTGTGCATGGAGGTGTTCGGTGAGGAGAGCGGTAGAAAATGAACGAGGATATAACTCACCTCAGATGCGGACGTTCCGTAAGATTCCACTAAATCCTGTGGAGGAGTATCACCAGTGACCTCCTCCTCCGCATCCAAGGACCCATCTTCTTCATCCGTGGTTCCCTCGTCCTCGGCCCCGCCGTCCTCACCTCCAGTGCCCACGAAGTCACCGACTGGCGACACTTCCTCAGCCCACTCCGCAGCATCCAAGTACTGCTCGTCCGCATCTCCAGGATCGGACACAGCCGTGTCACAGACATCGACCGTAGGAGCAAGCCAGAACTTGTCGCCAGCAACATATTCTGCGTACCAGCGCCCCTGGCTGCCTACAACACACTCCATGCACCAGCCCTGCTGGTTATCACCTTCCGCCTCTTCAGCATAGACCACCCCTTCATCGTCGCAGGGTTCAGCATCTTCGCCTGATGCTTCGCGGCCGTCCAAAGAAGCAAGCTATATTGATGAGTGAGTAGGCTTCCCTAAACACAACCGGGTTGCACTTACCCAAGGCTCTACATGGATCCACAAAAGCACCGTGACCATTGTCAGCCCTCCGACCAGCAACCACTGTACGTCCGGTCGAGCGAGGGTCGGCGAGGCCAGAATCGTTTCGCCCACATCCATCACCCGCTCCAAGAGCTGGTAGGTACCTTCGAAGAGAGCCCATATGTTGACGTCGGGAAGGGAAGGGGGCCAAACGTGGAGAGGGAGAGAGACGGTGTGGAGAGATTGGTGTCCGTACGCGAAAGCAGCCGGAAGAGCCCAGAGCAGGAGACGAGCGAGGGAAGGGAGGAAAACAAAACCAGAAACGAAAGCAAGACCGAAAGCAAAGGCGACGATGGCAGAAGCCACCGCCACCGAACCACAACGCAGGGCGACACTCAGCAGAACTTCCAGGGGAGGAACGATCCCGGTGCCGGCGGTGCGGTGGAGGAGTGAGTTATCTTGAGTACGAGTCATGACCGCGGGGGATGCATGCTCGACGTGGAGGTAACTGAAGAAGAGAGAGGAGAGGGCTCACCGGGGGATATACTGTGGTGGGCTGACATGTCAGCCTCCAGAAGCCGGTCAGCTTCACGGGCGATCGAGGGCACGGTTCGCGGTCAACATTGAAATTTAGTCAACCTCACCTGCAGCCCTCTAGTATGTCCCTGTTTTCCTCTGCAAAGTACTCAGGGAAATATAAAGGATTATGCACAACCTGCTGTTGCTGTAGAGTGACGTTAGATCGTTGTGAGGTACCTATCATCATGAGCTGCATACCTGAAACTTGTGAACACATGGCCGTCGTAAGAATACGCGTAAAAAAGGGATTCGAACTCATGCCTGCACGTCATCCTGCGCTTCCAAAAGCTTTCGACGCTAACGTTCTATGAAGATGCTGGTATATGCAAAAACACGACCAGGGGGCCCGACTTGTTGTCCATCACCACTGACACTGGAGCTGGTCAACTCGGGTCGATTCATCGTCCAGACTCTTGTCAAGCCAAGGGATTGTATTCAAGTGATATATATTCACAGCTCTATGCCAGCATTCTATGCCGTACACGCCTAGAGAGACGAGGTCAGACTGCTTGCCAACGCTGTGAAGACGTTCTCACGCACCAAAATCTACTACCCCTTTCACGCGCCTTACGGCTCAACATCCATATATCACCGCTATAAAAATCCAACCGTTCACGACGTGCAGTATACCCGAGTGTTGAGAATGGAAGAAGAAACGCGTCGAATAGTTCGACGTCGTCGCGTCGCGTCACGCCCTAAATGACGCGAAGGCGCCTCGGGCGGTGCGGTCCCGCACGATGGCGCACAGTGGTGCGAAATGATTGGACTGAATGCTCTGGCCAGGACACTGATGACAAAGCGACGCCGCTACGTAAGCTATATAACCAGCAACGTTAGTGGAATGATTCGTTGCTGCGTCCCAGTTGTATGCTTATTGCTTTCCTTCCGCGACTAGTTCCCAGGCGACTGATTTTGCGACTCCCGGTCAACAACTTTGCGGATATGCGTACGACGCGGGCTTCGACGCGTGCTGCCAAAGCTAATGGCAATGCTCAAGAATCTGAAGAGCCAGCAGTGAAGAATGAGGTCAAGGATACCAACGGAGCTCGCAGTAGAAAGCGCAAGACCGACTCGGAAGCTGATGATGCTGAAGCGAGTGCTACTACTGTCAAGAAAGCGCGTGCTACCAAGTCCAAGAAGAAGTCTGAGGATGCGACAAAGACCGAAGAGCCAACGCAAGCTAAGCCAGCGCAAGCCCCCGCAGTTGTCAGGACAAACGGGACTCCGGAGGCTCTCGTCCCAGCCGTACTCACCTTTTCGTTCGAGGACGCCAAAAGGCATATTATCAATGCAGATGGTCGGTTCGAAGACATCTTCAACCGTATGCCGTGCAAGCCATTTGAGCACCTCGAACAGGTGGACCCTTTCCGGTACGCTGACACGCGTCCACCATTTGTCGTCGGCTAACCGCTGTACAGCACTTTGACACATTCTATTCTGTAAGCCTGAGTTCGACCTTGCGAGGGCCAGGATGCGCGCTGATTTCAGGTAGTGGACAGCAAATCTCTTGGCTTGCTGCACGATCTATCTCCCATAAGTTTGTGAGGCTTTTTGATCCCTCACTACCAGAGAAGCCTACCGACCACAACAAGTACATATTACATGCTTACACTACCCCAGCTGAAACTGATGTTTTATTGGCAGAACGACAGATTTCTTCCCTTCGGCTTCTCAGGTCACGACGATGGATATCCCCACTCTCAGGACCGCTGGCCTCAGCCAGAGGAAGGCGGAATACGGTTGGTATCGTTGTTGCTATATCATCTATTTACTAACAGAGAATCAGTACTCGACCTCGCTGCCAGATTTGCTGACGGTCGTTTGTCTACTGAGAAACTTCTCGCAGCAGAAGACGAGGAATTGTATGAATTGCTGACGGCGGTCCGCGGAATTGGCAGGGTAAGTCCATATACTGTCTAGACCATTCTGCGAGTTGACGCAGTCACCACTCCGTTGCTAGTGGACTGGTATGTTTCAGCACTTGCACGAGTGCAAGACTTGCTAATGATCTCCCTATCTTCGTAGTTGATATGTTCGCAATGTTTTCACTGCGACGCCCTGACATACTTCCCGTTGGTAAGTCTTTCGTAGTACCCACACGACTCGATTCTGACCTCTTGTGACATAGGCGATCTTGGGGTTCAGCGCGGTCTCCTGCGTTGGATACTCTCCTTACATTCTCCGGACCATAATGTTGCGCTATCGCCTCTCAAACTGCCTCAGTCTACTGCAGAAAAGCCCAAGAAGAGGAAGAAGAGTGAAGATGATGATGATGTCTTGCCTGTCCTAGGTCAAACCAGCAAAGTCGCTGAAGAGAACGAAGAGCCGGACAACGTCGGCGTATCTTCCATACCTCCAGTGCCAGTGATCACTGTCACGCCTGTAGCAAATAGTAAAGGCAGAAAGGGCAAGAGCAAAGCTAAGCTAGACAGCGACGATGAGAGTGAGGATGAGTCCGATGTGCTTCCAGTGCCGTTCACGCCTTCCGTCAACAAGATCCTCAATAAGACCAGCTTGACGAGCAATATTCCGCCGTTACCTGCCGGATTGACCGTGGCTGAGTTGAAGCGAAGAGTGAACGCAAAGAATAAGATAAAGTGAGTTTCGCACTACTTGAAGACCTCCCAGGTAATTACTGACTGTTGATTCCTCGGTCAGAGGGGCGTTCCTCACACCCAAAGAAATGGAGGACCTGACCGAGCCGTGGAAGCCTTACCGAAGTGTTGGTACGTCACTTAATCACTGCTCTCGAACAGCGTCGTTGAGTACCGATTGTGGCATTTACAGCTGTCTATTACATGTGGGCGCTGGCTGAAGAGCCAAAGTAAGCAAGCTCGAACCGCTGTATAGACTGTGCCTTGCCTTGCGAGTGTGCTGGATGATCTCTGTGCTTGGCGATCGTATATAGAGTCTGAGTGTATCTCAAGTCTATCTCGTTGTTTATACCGTATTTACCGCATCATATTCGTCATTCGGGGTCTGATTCGCCTCAGCCGGCGTCCGTGGCTTTGTACCGACATAAACAACAATTCGACTGTCTGCTTACACTCATACTCCCACCGTTGTGCTTTCACTCATGCTCGACGTGTCCCGCGTACTATGTTCGCTACACGGCGCCCCCAGCAACGCTCGTTTCATGATATGCCGGTCACATACGCTTGCCGCCGTACGCGCAATGCACACGAATCTGCTGACATAGCAGCAGAGCCTAATGCTCCCACATTGGGTCTTATCGCTCGGCTTGCGCGGACCTGACGTCGGCGAGCCCGCAATCCCTTTCCCTCACACAAGTCTGACCCCGCACGACGGTGACCGACGAGCGCGACACGATGAAGACATTGGCGGACGCGGACGACGTCACGAAGACAGCCGAAACCGAGGCAGCGCTTCTCCCGCTGCACTTCGCTTCCGATAATGCAGGAAAGACAGGCAGGCGCTATGGCTCGCGTGCATGGCGTATATTCATCCTCGTTGCTGCCTGGGCTGGTTTCTCCTTTCTCTACACCACCCGGAACGCTTGGTCGGACGACTTTGTAACGAGCACGCATACATGCGGATCCCTGTCCTGCGCAAGGAACCCGGCGTACCTCATCAAGGCTAAGCATGGTGCTGTAGCGAGCGAGAACATAGTGTGCTCGGAGCTCGGGGTGAGCACAATGAAGAAGGGCGGTAATGCAGTGGATGCAGCTGTCGCTACAACAATGTGCATCGGAGTGACGAATATGTTCTCGTATGTCTCTCTTTACGTCGCTCTGAGTTCGCCGTATTCACAGTACCAGGTCCGGCATCGGCGGCGGTGGATTCATGACCGTGCGCATACCGACGCCGGAAGGAAACAAGACCTCCGAAGTGTACACTGTCGACTTCCGCGAAACGGCACCGGCAGCCGCGACAGAAACAATGTACGTCGGTCGCGCTCGGGACGCGCGCTGGGGCGGCCTGGCGGTTGGCGTGCCGGGCGAACTACGCGGCCTCAAGAAAGCGCACGAGATGTGGGGTAAGCTCGAGTGGAAGGACCTCGTCGCTCCTAGCGTGGAGCTCGCGAAGGGATGGAAGGTGTCCAAGCTGTTGGAAATGAGGATCGAGACCATTTCGCCAGTGGTGCACAACGAGCCGGACTGGAAAGCCGTGTTCGCGCCCAATGGCTGTCTGCTGCGGGAAGGAGATATTATAAGGCGAACTGCACTCTCTCGTACGCTCGCTAGAGTTGCAGAGGAAGGCCCGGACGCGTTTTACACGGTACGTCGCGTCCAGTCGCGCTCGTGCGTATCGTCTCACTCAAAACACGACTTCGCCAATAGGGGCCTGTTGCCGAGTCCATCGTCGCGAAAGTACAGGCCACCGGCGGCATAATGACGCTCAAGGATTTGGCGCAGTACGACGTCAGGGTGGCACCTGCGCTCGAAGGGACGTACCGAGGAAAGAAGATCTATACTTCCCACGCACCGACCTCAGGACCTGTGCTCGTCTACATGCTGAACTTGCTAGAGCAGTTTGAGGACTTTGTGGACGAAGGTCGCACGAGTCTCAATGTGCATCGTATTTTGGAGATCATGAAGTGTACGTTTGAGCTGTTCTCTGTATCTCTACCTATAATAAGCTTATATACATGGATAGTTGGATTTGCTGCCAGGTAAGCACAGGTTTGGGAAAGTGGAACGTCCTGCTCAACAGGTATAGGACGAGAATATCAGACCCTTCATATAGGAAGCACGACTCTGCCAAGATCGACGAGATTCCTACGAAGGAATACGCGAAGGTCATCTTCCCGAACATCACTGATGTATGAAATCATGCTAGATGTTCTCTACCATTACTAAGCCTGTCACAGAATTACACACATCCGCCAGAGTATTACAACCCTGTATACGACGTGCCCATGGACCACGGAACAGTTAGTGCTCTATCTTAGAATGTTACAAGACGGTATAGTTGACGCGTGCTATAGAGTCACTCTAGCATTGTCGACAAAGACGGCATGGTAGTAGCCATAACATCGACCGTGAACCTGGTCTTCGGCTCGCTGGTGCTCGATTCCGCCACGGGCGTCATCCTAAACGACGAGGTCAGTATCGCTTATCCCGACTCTGCACTTATGCTCACACTTTCCTTAGATGGACGACTTCTCCATCCCCGGCGTCCCAAACGCCTTCGGCCTCTACCCTTCTCCTTGTACGTCTGCCATCACAACTCGCGCCTCCACCACTAACCTCTGTCTCGCAGACAACTACCCGCAACCGGGAAAACGCCCCCTCTCGTCGACAGCTCCAACAATTCTCGAAGACGCAGACGGCGAGTTCGCAATCGCCATCGGCGCCTCGGGCGGCTCGCGTATCTTCCCGTCTGTCTTCCAGACCCTGGTCAACATGGACTGGGGCCTCGATCCCAGCGCGGCGATCGAGTATGGGAGGCTGCATGACCAGCTGTTCCCTCTTGCTGTGGAGGCGGATAATATCTATCCGTCAAGAATTCTGCAGGACTTGAGGCGGAAGGGGCATAACATCACGGGTACGTCGACCGGGTTTAGGGGATACGTAGCATATTTTTGACTTGTTGCCTTGTGTGTAGTTTCGGACATTAGTCGTGCGGGAGCAGTGGTTCAGGTAGTAGCGAAACAAGGCGACACGATATATGGTGAGTTCTCTGTTCCAGTCTGGACTTGTTCTGCAGGTCTGACATGTATCGTTATAGCTGCTAGCGATTCGCGAAAGCTAGGAAAGGCGGCTGGCTATTGATATGGATGACTGCTAGAAACGTATTTCTCCGCTTGGAATAGAATATACAACTGTTTGGATGAGTGCATCGCACAATAATACATACTTATACAGATACATATAACCGTGTCCCGTGTGCTTCAAAGTACCAATGTGTCCGTGTATCTACGTTACGAAAGTTCCGAAAACACCAGAAAGATGGGGAATCTGGGGAATCTTATCTCGAAGTACCGCTTCGTTTGTATCATGAGAGCCTCTTGGATGCTATTTCGACGACGATCAGTCCGAGGGAACATACTGCTGCCATCAATGGGGAGAAGAAATACTGACAGAAGCGAGTTAGTCACACTTGATAAATACCGCCTGCGAGAGAGAACGAGTACGTACCGAGAAAGTGAGGTAGCTCGCGATCGGGCCCTGGTCGACGTCGACGATCTCGGCGACGTTTGCGAGGAGCATCGCCGAGGGCCCCGACGGGATGAGGACGAGCAGGAACCTACGTGACGAGGAAACATCAGACGTGGGTCAGCAGCCAAGGTTGTGCGCGGGGACAAACACAATACGCACCACACGAGTTTGTCGTCGACGTACCACCCTCGTCCTGCTGTTCCCCAGACGAAGAGGAGGCTGAGGCCTGGCATCACCAGGAAGCGGACGAGCATCGCGTACGTCGTGCCGGCGTATTCGGGGCGGACCTCTGGGACGAGTGCGAGTTGGGCACCAACGGTGAACATTTGCAGGGCGACACTGTGAGAGGAAAAATGTGGCGATGAGTAATGCGCGTTCGCAGAAGAATCGTATGCGCGGCGTACAAGAGCTCTCCGAGGTTCTCAACGGACTGTGTAAGGGTGCTGTACAGCGCGCTGTCTTTGTCAAAGAAAGCGTAGTTTAGAGCCGGGATGAGCTGGGGTGTGGTACAGAACTTCAGCAATCGACCGCGTTAACCCAAGAGAAAGGGAGCCTTTACCCCAAGTATCAGCGCAATAATGGCAGCGATGAGCGGAGGGCTCATCGAGGCGTAGATCCGCTTGAGCGGGCTCTCGAGGAACTGTATTCGTTGCGGCCAGTGGATATCAGGCTGGTCTGCAATAGGTGCCAATGCCGACGGGAAATCCGAGGCTTGCGACGTGCCATACGAATGCCCGTCGTGATCAGCCAACAACCCAACGTGCTCCTCATCTTGTACACCGGGATCCAGGCTTCCCGACGGCTTGCGAGGCACAGGAGCGAGCGTCGCGGGGCCTTGTTCCTCGTCCGCATGCTTCCCGTCGTCCATCCGGAGTACAGACGGTGCAAGCTGGAACGTGATCGTTTGCTGCACGACGACGTTGAGGAGAATGTACGACTTGGCGCGGGCGAGGACCTTGGCGGTGTCCGCCCCGGGTGCGGCAAGTGACTTGAGCACGCCGGTAGTTTCGAGGGACTGCAGGAGGAGTAACGGAAGCGCGCTCGTGTTCGGGCGGCCGGACGCGACGATGACCCAGTACGGCGTCTTGAACACCGCCTGGCCAAGCCAGCCGAGGAGGTGTGCTACGGCGGTGCTCACCAAACCCCAGGCAGGTATGATCCAGAGCTTAGCGAGGTTCGCAGCGGTGAGCTCCGGCCCCATTTGCTCGACGATGAGGCATGGCAGGAAGAGGCTGGAGCAGATCTTGGAGAGGCGATGCACGGTGTTGTGGTCGAGTAGGCGTAACCGGGCGGCACAGTATCCTGCGAATAGGGTGAGGAGGACGGAGAGCGAACCCTCTAGCGCGCCGAGGAAAGCTGGTCCGAACGTGCTGCCTGCGTCCGACATTGTGGTCCGTGGCGAGCTGTGGTATACTGCGCGTTTGCAGAGCCTTGGACGTGGTTGGGAGGAGAGAAGGATGTCGTGCGACCAGCAAACCGACGGGCGGCGTTGCGCAGGTGGGTATTTTAAGATTGTACATCCGCGGACAGCGATGGAGTGCTTGGCGCTATGTATGTTGTTGGCGGTGACGACTGTGACGTGGTGCGCTCTATGTGCGTTCCTGGCCCGTGTCGCGTGACGTCACCGCACGTGACCGTGTTAGTGAATTCGTTCACAAGATCATGCATTACAGTCGCGTTGTGCCAAGCCTAGAATACAGAAAACACAAGTCGCGATACGCACAGGTTATAAGCGGGCCATTATTGCCAATCCCTTTAGCAAATATCCTCGTAGTCCTCGCCGATCTCAAGATACTTGCGAATGTCTTCCGGGTCTACCGAGTGCTGCTTGGTAAAGTAGGACAGTAACGCGGAGTAATTGTCTGCAACCTATGTTATGAGAGAAAAACACGCTGCAGTTCACTCCTACTCACCGGTCCAGCGGATTGCGGCCTCCGTCGCCAGTATGACGGCGCGTTTCTTCTCATCCACCTTTGCCGGGTCGCACGCACCGTACTTCGCTAGCTCAGCCTTCAGCGTGTCGAGCTCTTGCTTCATCAAGGCAAGCTGCGCTAACTCCGCCGTTCTTTCTTGCTAGAGTAACGCGCCAGTCAACGTGCAGCATAAAAGAGATGATTCTGTGACAGTACGCACGCTCTCAGGACGCGCCAACTGCTCCGCGCGCAGCGCAGCGTGGAGCTCAGCCAGTTGTGCCTGTAGCGCCATCTGTGTCTGGGTTACAGATTCCAGCCTGTTTTGCATCTGCGCAACGCGCATACAGCCAAAGGTTTGTCAGTGACTCGTCTTTGTACGTCGCCCGGAGATCATGCTACCATTGCGCCGCGCTGCGACGGAAAGCTCCAGAAGACTGGGTATATGCGTGCCAATCAGAACGGGATGTATACGCGCGTTTAAGAAATGGAAGCTTACAGTTTGAGGATCCGATCTTGTCTGCTTGGACGAGGCCGTCGTCGACGAGGGACTGCAGCACCTCTTTTACGGTCTGCGACACTGGGGTTACGACATTGGACTCGATTATCTGGGAATAGTCAATCGCGGGGGGCGCACCTATGCCTTTCATCTTAGGCCCGAGCTTTTCGAGCTCCTTCAGCTGTGGCAAAAGCGTTTTGTGAGTGTACATCCGAAGGTCTACTCAAGCAATGTGCGAGAAACCTGAAAGAAGTCTTTCTGTAGGTCGAGGAGGGGTTAGGTGCATACACAAAAAGTGTTTATGTGGATTTTACCGTCTCATGGAATATCTCGAGCAACCTCACGCGCTTCTCTTCTGCGGAAAGACCTCTGGGTGCCTTCCCCAGTCACTCTATAAGTGCCTTGTATATGCGTATGTGTCGGTAGGGACTGACCATTTCTAATTATTTGGATTGGTTGAAAGAAGTAAAAGCAGTGGTTTATGGAGAACCTCTTTGAAGAAGGGACAAAACAGAGACTGGTATGGGGGAGAAACGCGGACGCGACTGGCCGATCCTGTTTCCAGCGCTACTGAGTTATCCTGGCCGATTGGTGGCGTGGGCATGTGGCTGAATGTGGAAACCGAAATTCCTTCACTCGCACCGCCTTGACTCTGTAACATTTATTGTGGGGCACACCCTCAATATGAAAACCTACTGGCATCTATAGCCCATATATAATGCGGAGCCCTAGCTACTCTCACGAGCAAGCTAAGAACTCTCAATTACGAGCAGGCAGTCGCAGGTACGTTGTTGATTTCCGTTCATGTGTGCTTGGTTAGTTTCAACATGGGATGTAATAGCACAGCAATGATGAGCAAAGCTCGGAGGTTTGCGACATGATAACCTGGAACCTGCAGAAAGGCTCGCACATGACGTGAGGAAGGATGATAACGCGCTATTGTACTCAATGATCTTGGCTTGGTTTATTCTGTTCTCCAACAACGTCTTCGTATCGATGAAACCTTTGGGCAATCCGACGCAGACTCTGAGTTAGGCCACCTGGCCTCCCGGACGACAACGCCTTATCTCTCCCTAAGGACACTCCACGGGTTTGGCCGAGTGCCTCCTCCTCCCTGGAAGCCTCTCGATGAAAACCTTAATATATTCGTCAGGGTTTCTGTCTTTGGGCCATCTGCGCTGGGACCGAAATCTCTTCTCCTCCCTAAGGGCTTTTATCTGGCGCTTATGCAAATCTATGTCCCTCCTGAGCGGCACTGGAGGGTGAGGAGGCTTCAGAAAATTCTCCCTCAGGACCGAGGCGGCTGTGAAGCACGTCGAGGAATACCTGCGCAAATCTGATGCAGACAATTCGGGTGTCCCCCTGTGAGTACAGAGGGCCAGAAGGGACTTGGATAATCTGTAGAATAGCAATGGGCTAGCGAGAGTACGATAGAAGATACGATATGTCTTTGTCATATTCTCATCACATAATAAAAGGACAGGCTTCACATACTACGCTATGCCGGCTCTTCTGGAGGTCTTCGCGCTCGAACACCAGTGTTCGATGCATGCTTTCCAACGTACGAAATCTTCGCTTGTTTCTAAGATTGATTTCGGCTTGTCAGGTTCGGTTACAGTGTATTTTTTGCAGCGGAAATCCTGAGCGCTATTCACCGCGATGGAGGCGTGCTTGCGCAAGAGGACTGGCTGGTGATGCCAGATATCGCGCGTGTGACGTGTGACATCGCTTGCCTATGGGCGCTTGCCCGTGGAGGTAACTCGGGCCCGCACGTGCAGCGAGCACCTTACGAAGCCTCTGAACCAGTCTCATCTCAACAATGGACGCCTTCATCTTTTTCTCAACCGCTGGCTGATTGCGCTCAGCAGGCGAGTTGCTTCTCTCAGGTGCACGGGTCGCAACGTCGCTAACAAACAGCCTCATGAAGCAGCCATGATCCGTTGAGAGGATGGCGCACAGTTGACTTCACCACGATGCGCTTCGTACCCAACCGGCGGCAGCTTTTACCATACATATCAATCTGATTCAGGGTGCACCGGTACCCACGGTATGACTGTATATCACACAAGCAGAATGTGCACACACCCAACCCTGATCAGCGCCGACCGAGCAAAAAGTCTCGCCCGTCTTTCTCTTCCTGACCGCCATCCAGTCCAGCATGCCCTCCGAGACGACGTCCACTGCTCGTCCATCGATAGAGAAGATCGACGAAAAGTCCGCCGCGGGCCATGACGCCTCTGTGGACGCACAGACAGCTAGCGACAGCGAGAAAGCTGCCCCTCAGACTGGCGTGGTGGACCGCTTCGCCGATGAGGGAGGGTTCGCCGCTTGGAGCACCGTCGTAGCTGCGTACGTCCTCCTCGTCTTCCAGACATAGACCGCGGTGAGCTCACGTCAACTTTGTAGTTGGATCATGCAGTTCGCTACATCTGGCTACGTCAACGCCTTTGGTGTCTATCAAGGTATGGTCAAGTATGCTGCACGAATACCTGGCATTCACCGTTGTCATTACACAGATTTCTACACTCGTGGGTACCTCCCAAGTAGTTCGGCGTCTACGATCAGGTTCGGTGCAGACAGTGCAGCGCGCAAAGAGAGGCCACTGACTAATGTCATTACAGTTGGATAGGAAGCATGAACAATCTCCTCGTCTTCGGCGGTGGCCTCATCTTCGGACGGCTGTTCGACGCAGGATATTTGTAAGGCATCCTTCTCCGTGTCATCGCATTATGCTGTCGCTCAGATTATACCATCATAGCCGCTTCATGTTGCACGGGGGCACGGTACTCTTCATATTCTGCCTCTTCATGGTCTCCATAAGCCAACCGGACCACTGGTATCAGGTACGCCCTTCCCGTCACCTTTGCGTTTCTGCGCGCTGACGCTTGTGCTGCATACAGCTCTTCCTCGCGCAAGGCATCGGTCTCGGCATAGCCCAGGGCCTGCTGTACCTCCCGTCTCTTGCGATCGTCGGGCACCACTTCAAACGCAAGCGCACGCTCGTGATGGGCATCGTCGCCACCGGCGCATCCGTCGGCGGCATCATACACCCCATCATGCTCAACCAGCTCTTCGAAGGCCCGGTGGGCTTCCACAACGGTGTACGTATCAGTGCGGCGATGAACGGTTTCCTCCTGCTCGTTGCGAATGTCATCTCGCTCCAGCCCGGGACCGGAACGCAGGAGAAGGAGAAGACGGCGACGGGCGAGGTCGTGCAGAGCAAGAAGTTCTGGCAGTTCTTTGGCGAGCCGGCGTACGCCACCGCAGTCATTGGGTGCGCTCTTTCTCATCCTCAGTCGCTTTATGTGACGCGCGACTGATCGACGCTCGCATTTGCGCTTACAGAAACTTCCTCTTCTTCACTGGTGGCTACTTCCCGCTGTTCTACCTGCAGCTCTCGGGCATCACGCACGGCGTCGACCCGACGCTCGTCTTCTACTCCGTAAGTCCTCGCCCATCGATGCCTGCGCCAGTTTCTCATTGTGCACACAGATTGCAATCATGAACGCGGCGAACCTTCCAGGGCGCGTGCTGCCGAACCAGTTCGCGGCTCGCCTGGGCGTGCACAACCAGATGATAGTCGCCGCGGCGGTGTGCGGCGCGCTCGCGATTGCGTTCATCGGCATGCATAACGCTGCCGGCGTCGTCCTCATCGCGCTCATCTACGGCTTCGCGTCTGGCGCGTGTAAGTGTCTATCTTCGCGAGTCGTATAGAGTTTTCTTATTGATCCTTCGTTGGCTGTTTGCATAGATGTTTCGCTGCTTGCACCGATGCTTGCGGGGTTGTCGCCCAACGTACAGGAGATGGGGTGAGTTGTGCTGCCTGTCCCGTTGTGATCTGTAGACCGCTCATGGTATACGCGCACATAGGAGTCGCATGGGCACATGCTTTGCGCTCGGAGGCCTGGCAACGTTTATTGGCCCGCCGATTATGGGCGCGCTGCTCGGGACGTCCGACTACAAGTGGCTCCGGCCATCTCTCTTCAGCGGGGTGCGTCCCATTTCCTCGTCATCTTTGCCGGCGAGTTTACTGACCTTTGGCTTGGCAGTGCTGCGTATTGGCGGGCGTCGCATTTATGGCTGCCGCGCGCCACTTTAAGATTATCGCGCTTGAGCGGGCACGGCGGGAGGCAGGGACGGAGGCGACCATTTCACGACATATTGTTTGATGCTGCTTTGTCATGATGTTATTACTTTGGAACTACTTTGAATGATGCTGTGCTGATTTTTGTCCCTTGTGCATTCTATAATCGTTTCCGCCATCCGACCGGGTCTCTTGAACGTGTGCAACACACCCACGCGGGAGAAGCTCACACGCTGCCAAATCATGATCCACGTTTCTATAATTCCGTGCCCCAGAATCCAGAAACCTCATATACGCATCACTCCACGTCCTGCGCAGCGTCCGATGGCGCAAAGGACCACGCAGTACACGTACTACACGAGCACCGACATCACCGGACAGTCCTCGCTTGCAACAACAATGCACACGCCTCGATCGTACCAAACACAAATTAGATATGTATCATCCCGCAAGAAAAAAAATCTCATCAATCGGAAACCGGCGGCATCGCTAAATCATCAAATTTAAACACGACCCTGGCCGGAGTGCGCAACAAGTGAACAAACCAACACTTCCCGATTTGGAGATCGGGCTCTTTGTGGCTGATATGCAGTGTTGGGCGCTTATCACTCATATTTTGAATTTTGAATTTGTTTTCACATTTCCGGCTATCGGAAATCTAGAGCCTGAGCTGTGCTGTCCCCTTCCGCCGTCCTAGCTGCGCAAGATTGACGTTGGTGCTCTTTGCTCGTTATTGCGTCATGCATTTGGCGGTGATCACGCTGAAGATGAGATAGGTGGCGTCAGGTCCGTAGGGTCTCGCAGCACGTTCAACGCTGTCCAACGTGTCCGTGAGGGCAGATCTGGGTACATATAACGAAGACAACAATCATTTCCGCACAGTACATCGGTATGTCGGCGGATCTTACAGACGCGATATCAAAAGGAGGACCAGTGTTGTGGATATGTCGTGTGGAAAGAGTCTACTGCCCGAGACCGTATGTCCGGAGCATGCGTAACCGGAGTAATGAGGACCGAGACCACATAGTGCAGAGCCTGCGCAAAAATCGAAATACTTCCCACATCGCACACTCCCCATACACGTCATGGAGCGGGGTCAATAGTTAGCCTTTCATGTTGCGCGCAGCACAATATCCTGTTCCGTGATCAAAATGATGGAAATGAAATTAATTACATAGTTCAAAGTTACACCGACACGAGATGCCTACACTATCCGCCCATCAAGCAATAAATATACAAAAACTACGCGTGCAAACCCGTGTGTACCTCTCCTGCCAAACCTAGATGGATACTACACAGCCCATGGCGAACTCAGACCGTTTTTGTGCCCATCGGGATCTCCCAGGATCTGAAGTATCCCAGGACACCATCCGCATCTGAGAGGGTGGTCACGAAACCGACATATCCGTCAGGGCGCACGACGACGAGGGCACCCTGATCCGAGATACCAAAGTTCTCGTACGCCCGCCCGCCCTGCTCGCCTGTAATGTCGACATCATCCACGAAGACCCTGAGAGATAGCTCAGTCAGCGGGGGCGTGCAGGTGTGCGCAAAGACTGGAGCACGTACTTTGTCCAATGAGTGTACAGACTCGCGGGAACATCCCAGTACCGCGTCTCGCCCTTGAGGCCCTTGATGACGGTGAAAGTATCCACCATCCGCATCGTGTCGATGCGGCTCCGGCCGACATATGACCGCTCGGTGCAGAGCTTGCCCTCTACAAACTTATCCGCCACAGCCTTGACGACGGCGCCTCGGCCCGACTCATAGATGTCGCCTGTGAAGATCAACACCTTGAAGCGGGTGTCCGAGAGGAGCACGTCGTGGATCTGCGTCACTCTGTCGTCGTACGCGACGAGGACGATCTCTGGTGGGAACCGCTTTCCCACTGTGATGTGGCGCGCGATAGACTGCTGCGCGTTTTGCACGATGAGTGACTCTGGGTAGTGGATACCGATGCCGTTCTTGAATAGACCGAACGTCTGCACCGCCCTGGAAGCATTGAAGATGTGAGAAACGTGCTATCTCTGATGGACACCGTTGAGGGGACTCACTTCGCATGGAATACGGGGTCGATCGAATCTTTGCCGTTTCTTGCCATGCTCTCGAACATAGCAACGTATCGCTTGTCAAAGTTGATCAAATCAACTGCGAACTGGCGACGCTCGAATTCATACTGCGCCGGAAAACTTCCTGTCAGCCCCACGAAGGACAATAGCCAGAGTCAAGGAAACTCACAGTGTCGAGAAGTTTCCTGTCCGCCCATTTTCGGATAACATAAGTCAATTTCCAAGCTGTTGATGAGGTTAGACCGGTGGTCGGAGACATGCAAGGTCCAGCCATACCTAGGTTATGAGCATCGTTGATGCCGGCGTTCATTCCCTGGCCAGCCTTTGGCGAGTGGGTATGGCACCTATGCCTCCATCAGATACGCGATATACGGCTAAACCTATGCGAACTTACGCGTCGCCGGACAAGAAGACTCTATTGAATGCAGAGTATCGTTGGGCGACCCGCTGGCCGACTACAAGACATTCGTCAAACTTTGCCAAGAAATTAACAATGATTGTACTTACCGACATACACTGTAAACCAGTGATATCCCTGCTTCGCATTCATATAATACGGTTGGAAAGCTCGCTTGGCTATCTAATAAAAACTCAGCGAAGCTCCCAGCGTGCAGCGGGAATATCGGTGGCCTACCTCTAAAAGATCATCCGGATTGACTTCGCTAATCCTGACGCGCTTGGTGACAGGGTCGAGGTATCTCTCGGTCTCGTCGAGAGGGATGTACAAGCGGACCATATCATCTTCGCGAGGGACGATCAGACAGAAGCCGGTACTCGAATGGACTTGCGAGGTTGCACGGATGTCCGGATAGTTTGTATCAGGCACGAAGTCAATAACTCCCCAGCAGCGGTCTGTGTGGGGGAAGGTACTCAGGAGGAAGGCTCGCTGGCATCCGACTCATAGACATACCGGTATGGTCGCCAACAGCTTGGATGTCAAGCGCCTTTCGAACCCATGAGTGCGCGCCTATTTAACATCGGATCAGCAGCGGAACAAAAGGCCATTCGACCAACATACCATCGGCGCCCACGACGTACTTCGCGCGGATGGTCTCCTTCTCCGAAGGGTCATTGCAATTTTCTATCTCCACCTGGTGTGATTCTTCGAAGTCAGGAACGGCATCAAGGAAGCTTCGAATGTCTTACCGTCACAGGGTATGCATCCGCATCGTCTACCTTATCTTCGTCGATGGTAAGTGCGCAAGGAGCATACGGTCGCTCGACACTGCCTCCATACTTGGGCATCTCTTCGGTAAAGATGGCTTCATGGGCACCTTGGTGGTTTGTGAGCTGCAATGAATGGATAGCATTGTTAATCAGGCTATGCGGACACGTGAGAGTATGATGAACGCACGTTGAATGGGTAGAGGCCTCGGGGAGCTGTTATGTTTGGAATACGACTGACACGCTGGAGGAACAGCGTCAGTGTTGATTGACAAGGATGATGAACGTGCAAGTACCTCGATTCCCCCGCTGGGACCCGGGTGCCAGATAGCCTATGATCGCGAGAGGTAAGCGTACGATGACGAAACACAGACGTAGAGCAGCTTACTGTCGTATTGATCTTGTTGCCGCGAGCAATAGCTTTGTCGACGAGGCCATGGCTCTGATAGACGTGCAAACTGTCAGCATATTCACTGAACGCCATCCGCCCGTTGCACTCACGCGCAACACCTCCAACACTCGTGGTTGCAGGGCGTCAGCGTGCCCGCGATCCACGGGGGCATCCCTGAGTAGAACAAGGACCATTCTGTGAGCTGCAAGCACGAACATATACGACGAGGACATACTTTTTGTCGATGATTCTGGTGGAGACTCCCGCCTTCATAAGACTGAAGGCGAGCATGGATCCGCTCGGTCCTGCTCCCACGACGAGCACGTCGATGAAGCTGGTTTTGTTGGTAGGAGACTGCATGATGGGTGAGAAAGGAGATGGAGGGGTTAGGGAGTGAGAAAGGCACAATGAGAGCTGTGCAGCAGCAAGTGGCCTTATTTTATATACCTGCTTGCACGCTCCGACTCAATGCAGTGATAATCGAGCATCTGTGAGGTAATAACCATGTTGAGTTGTAACTTCTGTTTGTCGAGACTTGACTCAACCATGGACCTCCGGAATAGCCAGTCCTCCGCGCGGTGAATCCTTGCATGCACTCTTTCAATAGGGTCATCAATTATTTTGAAGATTTACCCACACTTACCATAGCGAGAAGCTTCCCAACTCTACTCATGCATTTGATGCATATGCCTCGAAATCGGCAGAAACCATCTGCCCGGGCGGAATATGAAGCTTGGCCTTGGCCCGCAGGCCAGAATCCCGACCCGTTAACGACGAACAGGACAAAACAAGAACGTTGACCCTCTTTGTTAGCCGCCATGCGTCTCGGACTACGCTGGATACGGCAAATTGACGACATGGTATGTTAACCGCACGGGGCAGCACGCAAGGTGCCGCCACGGGTGCATTCACCTTGGGGGATACGCCTGATGTAACAAGCTGGTGATATGAGCTGTCGAACTGCCACTCAAAAGGCGCCGCAATTTACTTACTTACTTTTGATGCACAACACCAAGCGACAGTCCGATTGAGCGGAATCGAGAAGGTACTCATCACTGCGGAACAAGAGATGGATGGGCCTCAATGGTGTTCGGCCAGCGGTCGGTACTTTCTCAGCAGACCTCATAGGCGCAGTGTGGATATCCAATACGTTATGAAAGCCTATATTCAGTGTACAGACGGAGCGCTTTCTGTGTTCTTTGTATCAACATTGGTATTACTGAGACCAACGTGCGCATTACACACCGTTCACGAGTCGATGCTTGTGGGCTGGAGTATCGGTGTGCCAGCGCACCTGATATGTTTGCAGGAAGAGCCGGTCATTGACGTCGTACAGCTTGCAAGGCAATGCTTCGAGATTTGCGTGCAATATTTTGTACCGATTAACAATCGTATTAGCGGACCAAAGCTTACAGTCATATCGTGGTCACTGCAGAAATAGGATTTGATCTCGGTAGGTGCAGAACATGATCGTCACATGCATGTCACGCTCTGTCACGGAAGGCGCGACATTGATGCGACTCATGGCACAGTACCCTCAAACGTTCATGAGGTTGCCATTGTTATGTCGCTATAGTTGTTGTTGTAAATACCACACCGCATCCAAACTGAATAACACTGGGTCTGCATTCCGATCAGAATGCTTTTTAGCGAGAGCGGCAATATTTATGTTCTCGAATTATCGATCGTACGGGAGCAGCATCTACTGAGCCTCGCTGCACTGACGGCATGTGGGTATCTACATATGATGCGCTCATGAGTTAGGCGATATCACACCTTCATGACCCAAGAGAACTCACACTCACTCCAACGCGCGTGCATAGCACGTAAACGTGCGGTTAGTTTGTTTGTGGCCCCTCTACCGGCGTCGAACCCTCGGTCTGGAAGTTTCTTGAAGTAAGCGGACGCTGTTCTTCTGCAGTGTGACGTTCGGGATTGCTAGCAGTGAGTCCATAGCGGGTGTTGAACGTGTCTACTCATCATGCCATATCTGTAGAGCCTAATCACTACAACGCCCGAGTCCAGCTTGGCGTTGTCAAATCGCGGTACTTGTAGGCTAACAATCGATTGTCGGCACTCGTTGTGGCCTCGCTGCGGTATAAGAAGCTGTTCATTTCACTCACCGCGCAGATCCGATCGCAGAATTGCTGGCCCGTCCGCGTGCACTCTCATCCACCCCTGTTCAAACGCCATTTCTCCCGGTGGTGCCAGGCTATTGAAAGGCCTTGATAGAACGATTTAGGCTTTCCAGTGCTGAATACATGTCCGCCGATGTCGGAAATCAAATACTGTCCTCGTTCTCTCGGAGTGTGCCATCGCACGCACGAGCGCAACTGTGTTCATCAGGATGGCGTGATAACTTGGAATCATCGCCGTGCATCTTGGCTAGGGCGTGTTCTAACTGAGCAAAAGGTGTCAAAAAGGCGAAATTCTCTTCCCGAAATGTCGTCCACACGTTCAGACTTGAAAGCCGCAGCAACGGTGCTTGTTCTCGCACTTGAAGTGGATGGGGCGAATAGTTGGCGATCCGGGCGTTTTCCACGCAACAGTACACACCTCGTGTCGTGAGGGTCTATGGAGGGTGGCGTGGACGCCATGCAAAGACTCTACATCCGCGCCTTCGAATGTGCTGAAGCGGCTAAAATGTGTCATCCCGCGCGTAACGGCGGTAGTGGCAGGGTGGAATGTCAGCAAAACCTCGCGAATTGGCACTAAGGGTACACACGGCTAGAATATTGGTATGAACGCGCCTCCGGTTACGGCATCGCGAGAGGGTAAGGTTCGTCTCTGACAAACATCGGAGCATCTATCAGGATGATGTTCATTCATGAGCCTGGCTACAGTGCTTCGTGCGGAACCGCCAAGCTCGTATGCGTAGCTCCAGGAGCTCCGTAACGAGGAGAACGCTCTTGCTGTCCTAGAATGCCGCTGGGCATTGGTCGCCGAGGGACTTGATGACTTGATGACTAGAAGTACTCGAGCTGTAGAAACCATCGATCCTGTCAGCCTCACATCCCACTGATTTTCCTGAGAAGCATCGTCAAGAAAGATAGTCGCCGACTCCTGGGCACACGGATCTGCAGCTCACTTCCCCATCGCTGGCGGCTCAATCTCAACTCAAACCTCTTCGTTCGACAGGAGTTTCCTTTTTGGATCCTCGGACATATCGCTTGGTCATGACGGCCGAGCCCACAGGCGAGTTGCCGTGATGGGTTCAATTCTTCGAACCACGTGAAGCGCACTTACCGTAGTACTGCTAAAGAGCGTCGATCGCACAGGAATAAGACAGCGCACTACATATACACAATTCAGTGATGGCCTCAAGTATACTGGGCACACTCACAGAGATGCCTTTTATTTTGGCTCGGACGAGGCGATGATCAGATGAGAGATTCCAAGTGGAATGTTAACACATACGAATGTGATGATTCCTCCTGTACGTAGATCTTGGGCCGCCAACCACCGCAAGGACGATAAAGGGACGCCCGCGGGGGAGATGACTCGTACAGTCCTTGCAAGCAGATCTGAAGGCTGACGAAGGGGTGTGTGGGCAATCTCGCAGATGTCATCGCTCGTGTATGGAGAAAAGGAGAAGAGGGCTTCTGGCAAGATAGAATCTCCCAGAATGTACCTATAACAATCCACGCTCGTGAGATAGCTTATTGAGTTCATCCCGTCCCAGCAGTTCGCTAGTTCGTGATAGCTATGCATAACTACGATACGTAACGTGGAAGGATTGCTTGAATGAGTGCTCTGTCCGGGCCCGTTTGTCATTGGTACTCACAGTCGCTTTGCAGTATCGAACATGATGTACATGAGCACTTTAGATTGAGTAAACCGTATATTTCGTTTCACTTAGATTATTTTCTTTGCCTCCTTGTCGGTCACAATGTGACATCGTTGACGGCGAAATGAGCGTGCTTTTGAACAAATACTGGTGCGAGTATAATGCCTTTTTGTTTGAAGATGGCTTTCTTCAGGATGTCGGTAGATGAGCAGAGTAACATCGTGTGTAAGAACAAAGAAACATACTTTGCGACCCCATGTCATAGTTCTATACTCATTCGTTACCGGCAACATGGAGCAAGCAAGATAGCTGAGCCGGAATCCACGTCTTGATGGAATCCTGAGTTCGTGGCAGTGTTATCTCTTCTGTCCATCTTGCGCCCACAGTAATTCTCAGGAAGCAAGAGCAACCATCTATCAAAAAGCTAATCAGGGTGTAGGAAGACATAGTAATGTGTGTAACGAGTGAACATCGGTTATTATGAGCGGGCAGGTCTTCCCTATCTGTATAGCTGAACTTGAGAGACGCATGAATGCACGGTCATGGGACGACCAGAAGTGCCGTCAGCACATGTGGTGTAGGATGAGAATTGTACCCACGTCCGTCTACAGCATGACAGCAATCCACGTGAGCAACCCTACAGAAGACGAGTCCAATGATAAGCCCCGCATTCTGTTCCTGGGAGCTTTTATACCGCTGTATAGAGGTGCTGGGGTATACCAACTTCCTCAGAGAGCGGCCACGCGCGGTCGTTGAACATCACAGGACATCGCATACGTGAGGGCTTTCGCGGTTCTAGATAGAGGGTGCCACCAACGGATAATCAATATATCTATGAAGTAGCCATGCACAAGTCACTGGGGACGTGTTCGCCCAAACTATGATAAGCAGCCAGATGAAAATAGACTCCTCGGTCTCACGACCAAGAAATGGATCTTATGTTGAGCATGAGTAACATAACAGTCCAGAAGCCAAGAATAACTCACTATTGGCACATCTTGCAAGCTTGAAGCTGATAGCAGTGTACACATGATAAAACTGAGCTGTAAGCAATGGGATAGCAGACGGGACTTGTACGTATACCACTGCAGGTGCCATATGCGAGCTGTGCCGGCTGATTGTATTTGATGCTATTTGGCCGTTGTTGATCAGATTTCCTTTTGTGGATAATATTCCCATACCCCATCCTTTTCAAGGCTTAGCCAGCGTCGGCTCGCATCTCCCAGCGACGGCCCCCACGCTCCGAATCTCTCTCATCGCTCTCGATGTCTCTGTCACCAACAACGCCCACTTACAGCGAACAAAGCGGTCAAAAGCGGCGCAGAACAAGCGAATTTGACAACATGCAGTTCCAGGGCGGAATGGCACCTGCCCAGGAGGAATCGGGCTCTGCCCAACAGTCTGTCGCTAGCCAAGGCCCGCAGGCTCCGCCGGCCCATATTCCCAAGAGAGGGGCGCGAGCGTGCACCGCTTGTCGCAAAGGAAAGAATCGATGTGAAGGAGAGGTGAGCGGCCGGATTGTTACCCTGCGGAGCGGACTGAACGCTCCCTCTCGTCCCGCTGCTCATCATAATGGTCCGTCAATCCGCCCGGCCCGGATATATCCTCTAGGCACCTTGTCGTCGCTGTCAACTCAGTGGTACGCCATGCATCTTTGAGAAACCAGAGAAGAAAAATGTGCAGCCAATGCCTACTGGAAGCGTCGAGTAAGTAAACCTTAGCCGCTCAGTCTCATCATCCATTCTGATTGACATATTTGCAGACGACTTTCACGTCTGGAGGGCCAGTATCTCGTATGTCATGCCGTCTCTACATCTCATGCAATCGACAACTGACTCTCAATGCAGGTCATGCAGAGTCAGATGATAGGCATGCAGTCCACGCTGGACCGCATCCTTTCGGCGGTCCAGCAAGGTCCCCATCAGGGGCTCCGAGAGCAACCCCCAGGTCCTCCAATGCGCGGACCTGACATGTACAGCCCTCAGCCAACGGATCACCGTAGTAACAGAAGCTTCCCTCCTCTCCCTGGCTTTGCCCCTCCAGTAAGAACTCACCTCCCTCTATTTGTCGTATTCTCATCGACGCGCTTCACCCGTTAGCCTCACAAGTATGCCACATATGGCATCGTCCCCAGCACCGCGCCGTCTTCAGATGACGAATCGGAAGACACTCTTCCAAGATCTACTCTCAACGCCCCTATCGAGGCCCTCCAAGGTCTTGCAAATGCCGCTGCTGAGGCAGCCGCAGCCCCCTCTGCTTCTCCCCCTAGGTACGGTGAACTCCCCATCGGCATACTTGATTATGGCCTCACGTCTTTCAGGGTCAAGAAGCGCAAGAAGGCTGAACCCACTCCCCGCAATGCGTTCCCTCATGTTGTAGAAAAGGTGGAATCTCTCGTAGACTAGTGCAAAGACTCCAACTTATGTATGTGCAGGGCCTTGTATCTGACGCAGAGGCCCGTGAGCTCTACCATATGTACGTAGCTCATGTGTTGTGCGTGCTTCGCCAATCCTGATATCTCAACGCCCAGATTCTTCTCTGGCTGCAACATCTTCATTCCTGTGTTCGACCCTGCGTACGATACATATGAGGGCCTCATGGAACGCACTCCATGGACCTTTGACGCCATTCTTGCCGTTGCCAGTAAAATCCGAAGTGGCACAGGCCCGCTTTCGCCGTCGTTCTACAGGGCCTTGGAGGAAGCTCAGGGCATCGCGCGGTCATCTCTGTTTGGTCCTGTGGTCAGAAAGGAAGCTGTCCAGGGCATGCTGCTTTTGGCGGCGTGGTCTACGAATGGCTGGCTCCCCAGTGGACACGCCATGCGTATGGCTCTTGACCTTGGGTTACACCGAGCGTTGGAAAAGCTTGCGGATGAACCCAACAAAAAGCGCACTGAGGAAGAAGAAAGAAATCTAGGTAAGTTGCCAACACGATGGTATGTTCGCCAGTGGCTCACACGGGCCCTTCAGTTGTTTCCGCTCGGATTTGGCTCTGCCTGTATTGGTTTGATCACCAGTACGTTCTCTATGATTTGGTTCCTGCTATGCTATTGGTATTGACGTCTTCCTAGAATGAGCCTAGGCACTGGGCGACCCATTGTTCTTCGTGATGAAGGCTCCATCCGGCATTGTCGTCTTTTGCTCAAGCATCCAATGGCCTCGCCGACAGATGTACGACTAGTGTCCCAGGTCGAACTGATTGCTCAGAAGAGTACGTCACACCACATAAATGGCTCCGAATGTTCGCTAACTATTTCCATAGCTCAAATCTACGAGACGCTTTCACCTCTCAATGGTCAGGTCAACCACAACACATTGGCGTTTATCCGAAGAGCCAACGTTGCGCTCGATAAGTGGTGGGCAGATTGGGACGACTTACACCGTAAGTCCCAAGACTTCTGTGTCCAGTGAGACATGCTCACGTATAGTTAGGTCAATCAATGGACGAAGAGTCTTTGCAACGAAAGATCCTCACTGGTGAATTGCACTATGCCAAACTTTGGCTCGTGTGTGTTGCACTCCGAGGAGTCTCTTGGGACAAGATGCCATTCGAGCAGCGCGAGCTGGCCTTCCAAGCAAAAGACGCAGCGTCAGCATGCCTGGCCAACTTACTGAACTCTTCAACGTATCGGTACGACTCCCATGTTCCAAATGCTGTCTCACCTACTCACTGTTGGAGCTGTACAGTGCTGCGCTCCGTTATGCGGTTCACGACAGTCTCGTCACGGCTGCGTTCTCTGGCCTATTCCTGTTGAAGATGGCCAACCTATTCCCTGCCGAGTTGGATCTTTCTGCGATCTCTGGTCAAGTTGAGCAGCTTGCAGGTCTATTGTCCGACGTTGCTGCTGAGCGGTGAGTTTGTTTGAGATCAATATTCCAGAATCTCGCGCTGATGTTCCACCACTTAGCTATGCCTTGACGCTTCGTATTATGCTCGCCAACCTTCGTCGCAAAATGGGCATGGTGCCTCCTGGCGTTATGCAGAATCAACAAATGGATATTCCCGCATTCATGGACCCAAGCCTTGTTGCCCCTGCTCCCCCACCTCCGCCATTCACAATGGAAGAACTCGGAGTGAACTGGTCAGCAGCTGGCGAGCAACGCATGTTCAGTCCCAGCGCCATTCCCTTGTGGCTCCAGGAACAGGTTAGTGCATCTAGTCGTCGCGCGTGGATTTCTGGCTGACAACTTTCTACAGAACTTGACCGATCTCGGCTTGCCAGTCAACGGTTCGGACGGCATCTTTTTACAGATAGCCAGTACCAATGGCTGGCATGGCGATTTCCCCCAGATGCCAGAAGCGTGGTGATTCAGTATTGACCTTCATTCCCTTATGATATTGATCCCTCTTCATCACGAGCCTCGCGTATCAGGTTCTTTTTTCTTCACGTTTACAGCTATGCAGAGAGATTTTTCAGTTTGGATTGGAAAAGTATACTCAGTGATGCAGTTCATGAAATTTCTTTCTCTTTCGATCATTCTTGTCTATATACATAAAAATTGTAAACGCCAACCATAGCTGCGTATCTTTCATACTTTGTCATCTTTTGGAACATGTCGAGACCGGTGTGCAGTATTTGTGAGACTTCCAAATGGGCGTCTCATGCGTCACTCGCTTTTCTCAAATGCGACCTGCTTTACCCTCCTTTGCGCGCAACAGCTCGAGGCTATGTGCTCGGCTACAAACGACAAGTCTTAAGAACCACTTGCACGCCGGTATAAATGCAAAGCCGGTAGCTACAACCAGCCGGGCGTTCTCCACGTCCCGAGCCCGAAAGGCTGAAGACCCGTTCACGAGCGGAGGTCGGGACAGAGCAGCAGTTGGGGTACGTTCTTTTCTCTCCGAGTTCCGAGATCGTTTGCTTATGAACGATGGGAGATAGGTCTTTACGCCTACGGCAGCAGCTATCTTCGTTGTGACCGGTGTCAGTCTGTTCTGGTACTTCCGGTATGAGAAGCAGAAGTCAGCGGAGCAGCGCGGTAAGTGCATCCTCTCCCTTCTTGTTATCCCTCAGCCTCGACCGCATTGCTAACTGTGACGTAGAGAAAGAGTTAGCGGATAAGCAAGTGGGAAGGCCGACTGTCGGTGGACCTTTCTCGCTGACGGCACACACGGGCGAGACGTTCACGGAGCAGAACATCCTTGGGAAATGGAGCCTCATCTACTTTGGGTTCACGAACTGCCCCGACATCTGCCCCGAAGAACTGGACAAAATGAGTGCTGCGGTAGAGGAACTTGGTGCGCCGCGCCTTCAGAACAAATATGGCCAAGGACTGATACTGTACATTCTCAGAGAAACGATATGGACCAGTTGTCCAACCTATATTCATATCTGTGGACCCCGCGAGAGATAGCGTTCCTCAAGTCCGAAAATACGTGTCCGACTTCCATCCACGTCTTATAGGCCTCACAGGCGCATATGACACCGTGAAGGCGACGTGCAAAGCCTACCGCGTTTACTTCTCGACGCCACGCGACGCTAAGGCGACGGACGACTACCTCGTTGACCACTCGATATTCTTCTACTTCATGGACCCCAACGGCAAGTTTGTTGAGGCGTTTGGGAAGGCAAGCACGGCGGAGGATGTCGTTGAACGGGTACAGAAGGAGATTGACGCGTGGAAGGGGCGCACTGGCTCGACGGTGTAGGGCCCAAAACTGGTCTTCGACCTTCGTCTTATGTATCATAATATTAAGTAGATGTCTATAATCACCACTCTTTACTCGTAGAGGCCCTTCATCCCTGTGGGCAAGGTCAGCGAAAGTCGCGTGAGGTGAGCGCTCGGGAAAGCCCGCACGCGCGTTTGATTGAGGTCATATCGAGTCCAGTTCAAGCGAATCTCTTCGCTTTCTTTACAACGCCCATCCTTTCTCTTCAGATCCACTCTTTCGATAACCTCGAAACCTGTGGATGTCTACACAACAAGCCGCTGCAAAGCCTTCGCTGCAAGGGGTCAGAATCAAAGCTAGGAAGGGTGCTGTCAAGGCACACGCAAAGCACGAACCCTCCAGTGCGTCCCCATCCTATCGCGCACGCGCCCACGTCTGCATCGTCACGCGTATATGCTCACCGTTCCTCCTTATTCGCAGTCTTCCGAGATCAGCTATACAAATATCTCGAGACAATCCCCAAAGACGACTTTGAGGGATACACGCAGAAACTAGTCCAGGCAGGCTCCACCCTTGAGTTCCTTAAGTATGCAGACGCTCTTTTTGAAATCCTCCTCGTCGGCGGTCTCCTCCAGCCAGGAGGGAGCTATATCGAGGACGGTGCATCCCCTTCCCCATTCTCTATCTTCAATGCGAAGGAACCAGTCGAGGTGGCGGACGTGAAGAAATATGTTGATGTTTTGAACAAGCTCATCAGAAGGTGCGTCTCTCGCGATGATTTCTTTTTGTCCCCTCGTCGTTATTAACATTCATCCAGGTACAAATACCTGCAGAGACCCTTGGAAGAATCCTCTCTTGCTGCGCTAATGCAATACATCCATCGTTGGTCCGATGTTCAACGGGAGAAGTTTGGTGTAGCTACAGGGCTTATGATCTCGCAAGGCCTCGCTCACGCAGGCTGTCTGCTCAGCTTAACTAAGGATCATCTAGTCAAGAACAGTTCGTCGTTGTTCATCCTCATCCCCCCTTCCCTATTAACATCACATATCATTGCAGATATCTCCGTGGATGTGATTACCATTGTGTTCCGCGCATTCCTCGCGGAACAGTCCATGGAGCATTTGGCCACTGCGCTTCGCAAGGCTAGTGTGAAGGACCTACTCGCTTTCTTCCCGCCGAACAACCGACAGGATAAGAATGTGGACGAGCACTTCCGCAAGGCTGGCCTGCCACAGGTCGCTGATTGGTGGACAAAGAAGCAGTATGCTGCCCTGAAGGAAGGGATTGTCTCTACAATCAAGGAGGCCCTCAGCAACGACGAACCGCACGCTGATGTAGGTGTAGATGTTCATTTGACATGAGACTCAAACGACTGACGTCTGTCGCAGATCGTCGCAGGAATCAAGACCCAGCAAGCTGAACGGCCCCTCCCTGACACTGAGCTTATTCAATGTATATGGCAAGGCCTCATCGCGTCTATCGATTGGAGTGCCAGACAAGATCAGAACGACGCATTGGCCATCCGCGAAGTCGGGGTACGTCCATGGTATACTATTTGACTTCATATGCTGAAGTGCTACAACACAGAACTTCGCTGATATACTCGAGCCATTCTGCAACGGAGCAAAGACAGAAGTCGCTCTCATTAACGCTGTACAAGTATACTCTTACGAAGACACCCGTATCATCAAAGCATTCCCTCAGATTCTGAAGGTCCGCGCGCCTATGTTTTCTGGTGTTCGCACATACTGACGCACCTTGACGTGAACAGGTTTTGTACAATAAGGACTGTATTTCTGATCAAGCTATTATTTATTGGCATCAGAAAGGCGCGAAGCCTCAGGGCAAGCAGCACTTCCTCACTGCCACACAGGCACTCGTCAAGGTATGCTCCTCTTGCTGTGTTTCAGCGAGGTTGGATGTTAATTCTGCATACTGTATAGTTCTTGCAGGAGCAGGAAAGCGAGGATGAAGATGAGGAATAGGCCGTGATTTCGTTGGCCACCGTTGTATCATTCGGACTGTTAATCCAAGTATGGAAGACCTACAACTACGAACCTGTGATTTATGTAGTCGAGTAAACATACAGCTCCCGGTCCTAAGCGTTGTGGGAAGTTGAGTGGCCGTTTCCCCATGGCTTGGAGCTACTTCGACTGGTCGAGACTCACAGTACGCCGAAACCATCTGGTTTCGGAGCGGATCAGCAGCGACGACTACTTATTGTGATGTAATAGTCATCTCCGGTTCGAAGATCAGGCTGTATGCCCTGAGCTAGCGGTCTCGAACTTCCAGCCCAAACAGTTCATACGTCACCTGAGGTGTACAGCATTCGCCTAGAAATAGTAACCCGTTAATCTCTGAGTCTTGTGGGAATAAGAATCCGGTAGCCAATACTTGTTTACGAGGCTACCGTGTTTGTTGTGTTTGACGGTTCCATAGCCGACAAAGTCCCTATAAATTTATCGCGTAAATCAAGGTGAAGCTGCAGGAGCCACAACAACAGTGGGCCGCCACCACACTCTGGAGCACGTGGCACAAGGAGTAACGATCGGATGTGACGCGTCCGCGCTTGGGCTGCTCAATGAAAGCACTGCGACAGGACTCCACAACTCTTTACTTAAAACCTTCATCTCCTTCAGTCTCTCGCTGTACTCCCCACCTTTACTTTCGGTCCAAGAATGCCTTCCATCCAGATTGACACAGACTCCAGTACGCTCTTTCGCTCTTGTGCACAGCGTAGCCATCCTGATCTTCAGCAGGTGCAAATGTGCCGCCCATAAACCAGTGAGCCTTCCTCGGAAGTAATCCATACAGTGCTCCTTCTCAACATCTCGCCAGAGAGATTGTAGTAGGACTCAATGGAACATCCACCTTCTCAGACAAGTATGCGTTCAAGTGCGGTGTCGCTGCAGCCAAGGGGCCACGGCGTTTCATGGAGGACGCACACTCCGTGGTGATACCGTTCGCCGGCATCCACGGTCAGGGTTTCTTCGCAATATTTGATGGACATGCAGGAAAACACGCGGCTGAATGGTGTGGCCAGAATTTCTCATTGGTATGCTGGTCACTCTTTTGGAATTCACGTGTGGCTTACGCTCCACTACCAAGTGTTTGCTTGATGCACTACGTAAATCTCCCTCGGATAACATCCCGGACGTGTTGAACCAAGCCTTTCACGATGTGGATCTGAACCTCACCGAAATGTCGGAACAGTCGGAGGGTAAGATGCATTCAGGTTGCACAGCAGTAACCGCCTTCCTCCGTCTCGAAGATGCGAGTGGCAGACAAACCTTCCTACCACCAAATTACGATCCATTTGGGTCAACACAAGATCTCATTGAAGCAGATGGTGATACCGATGCAAGCGGAGGGGATGATGCAGATAAATCACAGTCTGGCACGGACCCCAAGCCATCGAAAGCAAGTAAGCTCAAGAACGCGCTTCGCAGCATCGGCACGTCTTCTCACTCTCGACGACCCTCCCAAGGTCAAACCTTTGATTCCTCCCAAGTCAGCCCCCGCGACCAGAAGGGCCAGCATATATTCACCCCCACGCCAGACCTCTCTGTACGTCGCGTGCTCTACTGTGCGAATGCCGGGGACGCGCGTGGTGTGCTTTGTAGGGCAGGCAAGGCAGTGAGGTTAACGTACGACCACAAGGGGACGGATAAGCAAGAGGCGAAACGCATTATGGACGCCGGTGGATTCGTTATGAGCGGTCGCGTGAACGGCGTGCTCGCTGTGACGCGTAGTCTGGGCGACTCGTCGATGAAAGAGTTCGTTGTCGGCGCGCCATACACCACGGAAACGGATTTGACTGATGAGGATGAGTTCATGATTTTGGCATGTGACGGTGTGAGTATATGCTGTTTACAATCACACGTAATGATCGTCTACTGATGAACACGGAAATATCAGCTCTGGGATGTCGTGGATGACCAAGGAGCCGTTGATCTAGTACGCACCATCGCGGACCCGAAACAAGCATCAGACACACTGCTCGAACACGCGTATAAGAACTATTCGACCGACAACGTGACTACTATGGTCGTGCGCTTCAGAAACCCCGTCGTAGTGTCTAATTGATCTCGCTATCGCTTCCGATAAGCAAGAAGGGCTATCCTCGAACTCTGCTCTACCAGCATATACGTATGTGGCTTTTATGGCCACCAGAACTCATCGTCTTCCCGGGTATCTCCGTCTCCGCGCTCCGAAGAACATGTCTGGATCGCACCCTGATGGACACCCACCCTCAGCATTCCTCTTTCTCACAGGTCAAGCATTCTTACGACACGTCTGGCATCCATCTTTGTGTTCTCTTTCCTTTGTTACACTGGGACATTCGTCACCGGGCTATATAGCACTCTTCGTATTCCCTTCCTTCTCTTATCTGTTCCCTCCTTCCCTTCCTCGCTGATGTTCCGTCACATGCAATACTTCCGGAAGTCTGCGAACCGCACTCACACGCATATCTATCGGCCAAGTCTCCTTAATGTAGCCCCTCGCAATGACCACAGTAGTTGTTACTCATATCTCCCTGTTCTCTCTCGTTCATTTGTGTAGTATGCGCATAAACAGCGGGCATTGTAAACATAGTCGTAATTGCAGAGCTTTGCCTTTCATGTTCGACTCCGAGAACACCGAGCGGAAGACCTATACCGTACCCGCGTGATAACGCTTCGGCAGCAGATGTGAACGAGCAGTCGCACTGTAGCCTTTCTTGTATTCGCCGCTCTCAATGTTCGGCCTCCAGCCGGGGAGAGATGTTGAGCATTACTCATCTGGATTCAAAGCAAGCCGATGAGAGCGAAGGCACTCACTCATCCCTCACCCACGATTGGTTCAGGATAGCCAAAGCCTATAGGACGCTATACACTACCGCTGATGTGGCGCAAGTAATCCATTCGGATTGGGTAATTGTAGTGATTGTAGATTGCTCCGGCTGTGTATTGAACGCCAAATTATAGTATACGAGGATTGAACCGTCCGAGTTCCGCTACAATTCGTCCTTGACATTACAAATCCATTTCTTCACATGCAGGCTCCTAATTAACTCCGGTGCGATGCACAACGCGAAGTTATAGTTCCAGGGCCCTTGCTGTGGGAGCCAGACGTTGAGCAAGGTATGCTGTGGAGATGGCTCCCGTAAACCAAGAGCTTATTGGTGTTGACGGATCACAGTAAGCAGTTGATACTGTGAAAGTTGACTCCTGCATCTGGAGATGGCATTGACGATGGAGAAGATGAGGAAGCGGGAAGCAGCGGCGTGTAGGTGTGAAAGTGAACGATGCGATGTCAACGACCGCGCGATCTTCATGGATTCTCCTAGGAGGTTTGTATTTCAGAGGTGAAAATTTTCTGGCAAAAGCACATAGCAGACACATCCATTTCGCGCTGATACGCGGGTGAGTCTGGGAGCAGGTTTGTCGTAAAAGACATATCCAGACAAATCATTCAGATGCCGGGAACTTCGCAGAGCGCCGATGCTTCGACACGTCACTCATTTCTCTCACTTCCAGGGCCGCGATCATGGTGTAGGCCACTCCGGGCAGGTCGAGAAAGGTCTCTGTTCATTCGCTTTATAGGGCACCGTTCAAGCCATCAACATCTGTCAACGAGGATGACGCCGTTCGCATGACTGCAATAATTCAATAATTACTGATATCGTCGGCAGCGCATTGTATTTGAAAACATAACTGGGTCATGTTCAGCTTGCGTGGCTCGTCATTGGTGGTCTTGCTAATGTATGTCATTTCGGACATGTGTTCATGCATATCGAATAGCCACAGGACCGGATTTAAAGAGATCGAAAATGCGCGCGTCGCACGTTCTGTATACTGTGAATACGATATCAGATAGTGGTCGAACGGGTGTCGAACAAGCTCACCGTATATGTTGCAAAAAGTCCGATCTATTTGTATTTCGAAGCATGTGACCCTTGAGGATGAGCGGACCTGCCGAATTCACTGAAAAACACTCCCAGAGCAGAGTCATTTGCCGCTGGTCTGCAAGGTATAAAGAGGGGTGAGCAGGGGTTTTGGAGAGCAGCAGCAACAACATCGAGTTGTAGCACGCCCCAAGCCTCACTCTAAGTCATATCTCCAACGAAAGGCAGTCCAGGTATGTCGATTCTTCAATGGTCGATGAATGATAATAATCCTCACCTTGCAAAGTCATCATGCGTTTCGCCGTCTTCACCATCCTTGCTGCGGTCGCGGGTGTCACCAACGCCGCTGCAGTCGAGAAACGCCAGAGTGCTCTGCCCCTCTGTGCATCGCTTTCTTTGCCACTCGTTGGTAGCATCATCCCGGCCATTTCGTGCGCTGCTGGAACCCCTTGCACCACCGTAACCACCGCGACCGTTACTCTCCCTGTCCCCTTGCTGCCTTTGTCTGTGGGCCTCACTCTCGGAGTAAGCATTGAGTTCTTACAGTGTGATACGTGACTGACCGATATTCTCAAAGACTTGTGGCATCAACCTGTAGGAATATTGATAGAATGAACATGGAACGGGAACTTTAGGCGGGTATTTGAGGAGGAAATCAGATGTTGTCCTGTCTGTGTACTGCAAGGGTATACTGTATTGTTGAAATGTGAAAGTGTGCGCAATGTATGAAATGTTGTGTTTGAAAGCTGTAGAGAAATATGTGAATACAGTGCAGAAAGAGAGGTACGCTGTGACCCATGGGAATTCAATTGACAAAGTCTCCCCAAACGTGAAGCTGCCTGATAGAAATTTTGTGGCTTGCAGGCTAGACGGTGCGATGGGCCAACGAAGAGAGTAAAAGTTGTGCATCATTTGCGCACGAGTTGGTCACGCCCATTCTACTGGTATCCGTAGCCGTGCAAAGGTTCACAGAAGCTAAAAGGCGATGGTAGAGGCTGAGGCGTTCTATAAAGCTCTGCGAAGGGGCTTGGCACCGTTATACTATTGGTGATCGTTCCGGCAGCGGTCGTCATGAACGCAGCCGTGAGCTGGCAGGGAGCACGGCGTCCATTCAACACCGTCTGTAGCATACATTATATGCCTGCAATACCTGCGAAGTGATGTATGAGACATAGCGATTTTGCCTATAGAAAATCAAGAAAGCACTTAACGATCTTGCGGACGCACGACTGGGCGTATTAGTGCTTCTTCGCCATACTAATTTCACAACAAAATAGCCCTTCACGGTATCAAATTCGGGACTCAGACGTATACTCCACTGCCTATACAGCAGTGATATGTCATCTTAGCGTTAGAGTAACATGCAGTGAGGATAGGTCAGAACCATGGCACCACGCTGCCGCTCGTCCACATCGCTGACTAATCACTCACAGTTCCCAATTAGGAAACTGTAGTTCAATGGATGACTAGCGCCGTCGCATCACAATTGCATACAGCACCTTGATCTTATTGTCACTTAGTTGGTACCGCATCTGATATTGATAGGTCCATTTCTTCCTTGCTTTCCACTGAACATCTGTTTGATGCAAGCCTGCAATTGTACATACATTTCACAGGACATCCGAGCCAGAACGCCAAAGATAGCTCGCAAATTGTTACCCAAACCTGCATCCGTGAGGGGCATATGTAATTTGCTCGTTTTCCTGAAACACAACCATTCACCCTGTTATTGTGTTGTGGCTACAGTATGTTCAGGTAGGCAGTGATAGTACTGGAACAGTGGTCATACCTACCTTTCTCGCCTTGAGACTTGAGCGGTAGATTGTAAACCGGTCTTTTGCGTGGCTTGGCCGATCGTCGGCGCACAACGTGCACCGCGAACGAATAGAAAGTCGAGACGTGCCTTGACTTGTGTGAGAAGAACGATTAAAAGTGCAGCAAAAGACTCGTTCCATGTCTCCAATATTTGTTATGGGGGTGATCACTATCAAACGAGGCCATACTTCTCAGATGTTTGTAGCGGCTATGGCAGCTGTGGCAAGGACCAGAAGCGAGAAACTAGCGGGGTCTACAACACATACGATCCTTTAGCATGGGTTAATTTATCGGCTGATACCAGCGGAGCAGTCTTGTCAGCCCTTTCCGGAAGCCCTCCATCACAAGACTGGCATGTTCGCTTCGGGAATCGTCAAATTCCGGGTGTCCATTGTGGCGCGATCTCTGTGAGCAGATCGGTAAAGAACACTGTTACATCGGAGTATTCAGCTGCTTACTATTCATTAGCAGGTTTGTTCCGAAGTTGCGCGCATTATCAGCATTTTCTGAACCGCTGGGATGAGCCCTATTGTGTGTCGCAGGAGAAAGATGTTGCTGGTCGCATTATAGCGTGAGAGATGCCAACGTACGTATATGCAGTAAGGGGTGCGGACCTGACCGATTATCATCGGAGTTGCAGACATGTAAGGAGTCGTAACGCGAACTAGATCACCCACGGCGTCCTGATTAGGAACTCCAAGTTCCAGTTGATAGCGCTCCCCTTTCGTCACGCAACTTGATAGGCAATAGGGCACCTTACAACAGCAACTTCCCGGGTGACCGTAGCATGGCACAGATCTAGAACATTTGTGCTTTGGAACAATGACTGATGATCAAGGATTCCCGACGTGCAGCTGAGTCCGTGCCACATGCAGAATGAACGCGGAAGACGTCGGAGGGGCCACAGACATTTACGTGGACGTGGTGCGAGGTGTACATGCCTTCACATTCACCGATTTGAGACATTTACGGCCTGAAAAAGCCTAGCAAAAGCTTTGTAAAGTTACGACGTCGATATCAACATCCATTCGCAGACCTTCTCGTTGAGGAATTGCTGTGGTCTGCGTTCCTCGCCACATAAATTCATCAATGTTACACTTCTGTAATCTTTGACAGACGGTGCGATCGTGGACGCCAGAACTGTGTCGCCGCGGCCTGGCTGGTGTTCGGGGAGTGTCAACCAAGCTCACGGGCTCGCAGACTAGAGAGAATAAGTCGCAGGTGAGCTGCTTCCGGCTGGAAAGAAGGCAAGCCTGAGTGTTATCGCTCGACATTGTGCACGGAACCCCCAAAGCTGTGACATTTGGCGCCAGTAAGCTAGCTGTATAAAGGGGAGAACTTGAGCTGCGAGGAACAGCAGCATAATTGCACGCACTAACCTCTGAGCTCTCCAATCCTTCAATATAGGTGCGTCGGACTTTTGCAGGCTTTTCGCCCCTGCTAACCATGCTACCCCCGATAGTCACAATGCGTCTCACAGCTCTTCTCGCCCTCGCCTTAGGCACTATCGCTGCCAATGCGCAAGAGTGCAAGCTATGCGGATCCGCTGTGCGTTCAGATATTCAGTTAGGAACCTGCACTGGGGGGACGACATGCATCCCCATGCTCAACATATCCGATATCGCTCTAATCGGCGTAAGTAAACTCGGTACGCTAACTTGATCCGCAGCCTAACGTTCTTGATTGCAGACCTGCCAGATGCCTGGACAATGAACCATGCGGCCGAATCTCAGGCAGAATAGGTACTTACCGAATTGAGCCTTGTGTAAGTGGAGGAGGAACGCGTATGAAGACGAGCGTATGGGTCAGTCGGAGAGTGCATGGTAGCTTCGTATGCTTGTTTTATGTCATGTTCCAAGAGGCGGAATTCTTTGGCAGACTCCATTGGAGGGAGCGGTGATGAGAGATAAATTGAAGCTACGGGTAGCCCGTGAGCAGAGACTGGCAAAGCTCGCCGGCAGTATGTGAGATTGCAGACGGAATCCACCTCCTCTACGCTCAAAGGACATCGGTGGTATAATTTGACCAGACTGCATGAAGCCTGGTTAGGGACTCGAGCAGTACGGTGGCGCCATCACGTGATCTTCTATTGTGCGACCGCGAGTGTAGCCTGTTGCACATACCAGTTTATAACAGAGTCAACTATGGCACCTCACTCAGAAATCGCCTTGAAGAGCTCATACTCACAGTGCGGAAATTCCAGGAGCTCATTGGGCGGCCCAGCAGATGGCGAAGTTGTATGCGTCTCCACCGATGTTCATCGGCTTCTCGATACGCCAGCGTGTCTTCATTGATATCTCACCTTCCTGTCGAATCGAAGTTCTCTATCTCCTTTGATAAGCACAGTGCCAATCTTATCCTGAAAGAATGAGAGCGCAGTTGAATATGGCCCCTTGGTGAGACGCGTTGTCATGTGATCTAAGATTTTGCAACCGCGAGTGTGTCCGGTGTTGGCACCTGCCAATTTATAACTCCCTGTCAACTATGGCACCTCACCCTGAAATTGCTCTATAGAGCTCATACTCACGGCGTGCAAGTTCCAGGTCTACATTGCGTCGCCCGGCGAGTAGCAACGCTGCATGCATGTCTCCGCTGAAGTTCACCAGCTATTCGATACGCTATACGCCATCTACTTCCGAAGGCCACACACTTGCCATCCAGATAGTCACGGAGGTCAGGGGTTAGAGAGTGTGCAATGAAAGTTGGCGGTGAGTTAGGTTGAGACCAAGGAACCTTGGGAGTGTGTCAAGCAAAGTGGAAAGAAGGGATGTTGCTATAAATTCGGCGCATCTGGTGGGTTGGTTGTTTGTCAATTTGTTACAGTGGGACAGGGGGGAGCTGCATTATCCGCCCCCACGGAGGTGTGGTCCTTCACAATAGCGCTGTGGTGCCTCCTGGGAATGTCATGATTGTATTCAAGATCCCGTACACGTGCCTACCTTCTCCTGCAACATGCCTTTCGCTACTAGATCCGATTGGGTAAACATCCCTTACTGGGACTTGTCCATGAACCTCACACTACAATTGAAGTTCAAGATACGTTTCTAGCTTCCTACTACGACTGAGGTCCAAGGTACGTCTCTGGTGCGCCTGAACAGTGTCAGTCTCTGAATCATGACTGTTTACCCCCAAGGTTATTCTCGAGTTCCATTAGCCTTGCGACCATGTGCGTTGTGTTTCTTAGTCATACTCTCCAGTTCGTATTCACTGACGAGTCCTTGACTAGCTCTTATCGCTGCTTGGCAAGCTGAACCTCAAAACTGATGGCCGTCCTTCCCGCCGAACTCATCAAGCTCATCTTCAATCAGTACTCTCCTGTGACGACGGTCACATCGACCACTCCGAAGGACACACACCGCACAACAGCTGCGCAACTATACAGCCAGCATGAGGCCTCTCTGAAGGAATACTTCGTTGTGTGTAGCCAAGTCTGCCGCCTCTGGCACGATCTCTCACAGCCCTACCTCTTCACCACCCTCGCCATCCCCTTCGGGACGAGCGCCCCTTCGGATCTACTAACAATTCTCGCAAAGTTGGACGCATATCCCGCGCCGATAAAATGGGTGCATCACCTGAGGCTCGTCATGCGCAGCCCCCCGCCCCAGGACGAGTACGAGGGATGCGACCCCCAACTGTTACGCGCCCTCCTATACCGATTCGAGCTCGCACGTGTGGTGGAGATGGTGGATGTCGTGTTCCGTGTCTCCGAAACAGAAGGCTATGCAGAGTCTCTTCAAGCGGACCTTCAAACCACCGGCACACCGATAGAACCTAACAACCGCCTGGAAAAGATATCGTTCAGCTATCCAGGCAGCGATTGTAGTCCGACGGTGGATACTATTCTGTACATGCTGAAATGGATGGGCGACGTCGACGAGGTCAACATCGAGCCGTACTACTGGCTCCATTGGACCACGCGGCTGACACGTGAAGACCTGCACCTTATCCCGACTGCGTTCAACGTGAATACATTGAACATCGTGGCATATTATCTCCCAGACATCTTCCTCCAATGTCTGCGCGGATCGAGGGCGTTCCAAGATGATGCGCAAGGCTTGAAGAAACTGTACTTCAAAGCCCACGGGACGAGCGACCAACATCTCCGGATGCTGCTATTGCCGACCTCGTTGAAAGAGCTGCACTTAGACTTCGACTCGTTCTTTGATCAGGGCCCCCGTGGGGAGCTTACACCGTCTATATGTACGTGTCTCACTCTTAGCATGGGAACGAGTTCCTCAAAATCAAACACAATACAGTGGCAGATGTTGCGCGACTAGAGGGTCATATCCGGGACCTGAAGCACCTGCAAAAGCTCACTCTCAAAGTTCCAGCGAAGAGTATTTCCGAATGGGACAACGCGTGGTCGTACATCCTCCGGGAGTTCAGTGTACTGGCCATGTCCGCCTCGTCTGCGGACCAACCTCCCGTCCTGCCCTCGCTGCAAGTCGTGACCATCATGCTCGTTCTCGTCAAGGGACGCTTGCGAACGGTACTGCCCACGCTACGTGTGGTATTTGCGACGATAGACGGTGCGCTAGTGCAGATTCCAAGCGTGGAACGAGTTGTGATCAGGATGGGACGGATGACTAGCGCTAGCGAAGGTGTCGGTGCGAGTGCAGATGGAGGCACACGAATGACGGAAGAGCATCGGACATGGTTCCGACAACACATGACTGCTTTGGATGCAAAGGGGCTGTTGGACGTCTGAGGTATGGGTTATGCTCTATGTGATAGCTGCTGCTTAAACAGTACGTTTCGCAGCAAAGGTTACGCATCACTGTGCCCGGGTCGAGAATTCCACTATATTTTATCACTGGAAAGCCCTCTGTGTCTGATGCACATTCACGGTTCCGCGCGTAAATTGTAGACTGATGTGAGCCTCGCCACTTAGCATTGGGCCATTCGTAGAGGAGGCTGGATACACTTGACTCAGTTGTGCGCTGTCGACCGTATAGTACGGTGCAGTTACATCGCATATCTTCAGGAACTCAATACACAGATATATAAATACTGAACCGTGTAACATATAAAGCTGGGAAACCGACCGCTGTCCCCAGGAGCATCAGCGAGCTGTCTACCATCCACTCCAATCCTTTACAACCATCTTCTCATCCAACACAAAGCAATCCTTCTGACGAGGAAGCTCCATGTCCGCATTCCAGTATCGACCATCAACCCTATAGATCACCCTAGGAGGGTCAGATTCCCAGTGTTGGCTCACTCCAAACCGGGCCATCTTAAGTGCACGCTTGTGCACCGCGCGGAATCGTCCTGCTAGCCAGTCCGGCGGCTGCGAAGGGATTGACCACGCCGAGCTTCCTGTCATTGCAACAGTTCCAAGAGCGACATAGTCTTTAGTCGGCGGGACAGCGCGCCAGACTCGAGTGACTTGGGAGTTGTAGTACGGGCCTATGTACGCTTCCTCCCATTTGACGGGAGAGAGCGCTCCCGGCACCAACTCTTGTGCCAATACTGCCTGGGTGCCTCCCAGACCAGAGCTGATCATGTACCACGAGTCTGAACGATCTATCAAAAGTATCGAGGTCAGGCGTCTTTCTGTAGGTATAAAGAACAATCAACGGGCTTACTAGACGGGTACATCAACGTGATATGACCTGTATGCTTGCTGACACTGAGGTACGCATTCTTGCTCCAGTCGAAGGCGGTCGTTAAACGAGCTTCCAAGTATGGACCAGGCAGTTTTGGGATCATGAGAGTACTGCCTCACAAACGTTGGATACGCATTCTTCAAGGTTTCTTGGCGCTCTTTGGTAGACGCTAACTCCCAAATCCCCGAGAAACATGGCTCAGAGCCAAACTCAACGAACCTAAATAAAACAGCGTCAGTATGCGACTCTACTCCCTAGTCTGGTGCGGTTTGGAGAAACCTACTCGGGGTAATCAACAATAGATGCGGCCCAGTCTTCGACGTTCTGCAAGAAGTTCTCGTTGCCGTACCGAGGATCGCCTCCCTCTGCATAAAATCCATCAGCATCGGAGACTGAGGGGTGAAGTAGTCACTGTTGGAAGATACACTCACTGGTGACAATGGAATTCGTGCTTGACTCGTTGAAGCTGTTCATAGCCTGCTTCTGCTCTGCGCTCAAGTCGATTCCTCCCGACGCGACAGAGTAGGAAGCGGAGATTTTCGCTGCGGATTCAATAGAGTATGACGAACTGTAGTTGCGAGTGTCGGTTGCAGATAAGAATAAAGCACGGCCGCCGATGGTGAGCGAGCGCAGAAAGTGTGTGCCGTATTCTTTGAAGAATTCGATGGGATCCATGTTCTCGATATCCTCCACAAACCAATCCTTTAGGAATGCTTTCATTCGGCTCACGGGCGGCAGCGAGAGGTTATAGTGAGTGACAGCATACGAGATACGGGTGAAAGCGTGGGACAGGTCTGTGCGCTGAGACTCGCTGTAATCGGCAGAAGCAGAGGCGGAGAAACCGGGGAAGCTCGCCTCGAAGCCTGCGTGAACAGAAAGGCTTCGAGTGTACTCTTCAACAGTCTTGCCATAAGACGAACGATAGTCAGAGGTAGTGTTGATGTTATAGTTGACAATATTAGGGATGATGTAGTCCTTGCCACCGAACGGCTGGCTGCGAGTCTCAACTAAAATCAAACACGTCAATAAATACTTGCAGATCGATCAGAGTTGTTGCGTACTTTTGGTCCAATCGATAACTTGTTGTAAGCAGGACTTGGAGTCAGCGTACTTGCCGTTCAAAACGTTGTAGGTCGAGCCAAGTGTGTATAAGCCAGGGATGTAGTCGGCAGGCGTGTCGTCCTCGTCCAGTGTGGCAGGCGGATTAAGATTGTCGCGGTCCTCGAAGGGCTGGGCTTGGACAAGTGGTGGGGTTTCCATCTGCAGTTTGGTCTTTGTGGCCGCTGGGGCACCGTTCTCAGAAGTGTTGTCGGACATGATCAGTTGTTGCATGCAATGAGTAGTGGTGTCGAGAGAGATGTTTCGCTACCGTTTCCTTGCAATGAGACCAAGCTTATATACTCTGCTGTCCTGGCTGAGCTACTGATCAAGCCCCAGCAGATATGCTCATTCCGTTCCTCGAATAATGTGCAAAGGGTCTGACAGGAGGAGGCCTACGCCGTGTGCAGTACGAAGTGGCCGAAGAATGGTAGGGGACGGCCGTCTATCCTATGAGACACTATGCGAGGGGAAACCATAGGATGTTGAACATATTCATGCACCTTGTGATAGCAATTACAAACATGTCTGGTAGAAGCGATCAGTCTGTGGATAGAGAAATAATCATTCTAGCACCAACCTGTCTAGATGTTATTCGGCGCTGCTAAAACATACTCGGCATATCGTAAGTTCCGAAGGTTTGCATACAGTGTTGTTTCACGCATGGGCACAGCAATCCGGCTTGAGACTTGTCTATGATTGTCCTCGGAAAGGGTCCAGGCGGCTCCAAGGTCTGAGGTATGTCATACTGTATTCATAGACGATTCTTAGCGGGTGAGCTGATCCGGAAGGAAACTGGGGTGTCAATTTACCAACGATCGTCTCTCAAGTATCGTGGGAGCGGTGATGTAGCATGACCATCACATGAGTAACTTCAGGAGGACCAATGTAAGAATACGCCAGAGGGGCATATTCCCTCAGGTCTGAGTCAAAGCCTCCAACCGGTGGGCGAAAACATTGACATTAGGTAGAGCGCGTGTCTAGATCAGTCGCCCTTGACACAAGGACTGGAAAATGTCAACACAACATTGTCCACGGCGCGACAAAACTCTCTCACAATACCGCTCCATGATCTTTCCGACTTGCAGTGCAACAGCGACCAGAATATCTACCGTCTTCTTCTGTGCATCCAAGGTGAGTATTGCAGAGGAAGGGGTTAAAGACGAGGCGTTTCTATGGGAGGGGAGGGGAACATGGCAGACATTTGGGGGCAAAGTAACAGTCGCCACCACCTCGAGTGTACTGCGCTGGTCTAGGACGCTGCGGAAAATGTGCTGCTTGGTGGCCGCATCCAGAAGGGCACTTTGCTGAGGACGGCATGAGGCCGAGCAGGCAGCGGAGGGACCTATGTATTGTAATCGGATCGATTATCATTGTTCTATTATATCTTCAGCGGCCAAAGAGGTGGGAAATCTGTTTGAGTAGCAGTACGTGAATTACACGGACGTAGAGAGCAACGCACCAGCACCCGTCAGTCACTATACGCTCAACCAGTCCACGTTTCCCTGGGATGGTACTTAAGCTCTGAATCGCATATCGCGATTTGATTCATGATCTATGTGGTATGTTGTTGTGTATGCCTTGCGGCATGAGCAAACGCAGAGGACGGATGCTCAAAAACGAGTGAGAAGGGTCGCCGTGGAATGGAGTGGCGCCTAGTGCTACCAAGACGCGAGTGTCAGCATGCTTACGCTGATCAACAGAACGCCACAAAGCTCTGAACTACTGCTATCAGACTATCACCCAGCGGTGTACATGTTTACAAGTTGCTTCACCGCCACGACTCACAAACGAGCACCAGCTGAATCCGCTACTTCATTACGATAGCTAACCTGTCATGATGTGAAGCTGAGGAGCTCGGTCGACAGCCTCGACATATTCCCGAACAAACAGATTGAATAAGTTCTGCAGGTATACGTTACAGCTCAGTATTAGTCGATACTGGCGGAAATAGGACGCTGGATATTGCTGCCATTGCGCCCCGATGATTGCAACAACACTCTAAAGAACCCTATCCTTGCGTGGGACATCTGTTAAGGAAAGTTAATACATCAGCACCGGCGTGTTGAAGATAGTGCCTCATTCCAGCGCACTTGAAGTAGCTGGGTGCTAGGCCGGAGAGACCGATTATACAAAATGGGGGGTGCCAGTGTGACGGGCCTCCGGTGGAAAACGTTGTGTAATAGTATCTGATAGTACAGTACGCTACCGCATTGCGATGTATATGTGTCGTTCAGATGATAATCTGCTTCATGACTGGAAAAAGTGCGCTCAGAAACAAGATAGAACAACCCGCACTCACACTTACACTTTTAGTAAGGTCTGACCAGCTGCACTGTGAGGTGAGAGAAGGCAAGAGCCCTACCGTTATCGCTATGATTCTTATCGTTTCGATTAGCCGTGGAATGTGTGCCTTGTGGCGATATCGTACCTAATGGCACAGCACTTGTTCGTTGTATTGGTACCCGGATATTGGTTCGATTGCCCGGCGTCCTCGGTGTTCCACATCAATAGTCAGCCACTGCAATGGTCAAAGCCATTTTCTGGTAAGCAATGGGATGCGAGGATACAAACAAGCCGAGAAGCCAGAAGAAATTCGGAGAAGGCCAAGCCATTCGCCTAAATCAAGAGACCAGGTTCTGACTATCAGTCTTGACATTCGATGAGAACACTGCGACATGCCGTGTACCTTGGGGTATGAAGATGCCAATTAGACGACTTGAATTGATATACTGAGAGCATAACTTACACCGGGTATCTAGAAGTTCAGTTGATCCGGTGATTCGGCACCGACGCGCGGGATCCCTCCCGACGTTGAGGTCCATGGAGGTCGCATAGGCTCGCGATACCTAGTAGAGACACGCGACCCAACGAACGGTAAGGCGTACAACATGCGCACAACCACAAGGTGCACGCTTCCAAAATGCTCGCATCTTCCCACTTATTGTCGTGTATCATGCTTTGCGTGTCGGCATGTCGAGACTACTCACCAAATTACCAACCAGCGGAATGTGGCGTCTGCGATTTGGCGTCGTCGAGGGTATAAAAGACATGGAGGATACAACCTGAGGATCAGAACAACCTCGCCTCTTAGATCGCATAGAAAGGTAGGTTTGCTCCTCCCTGCATCGAGCCTACCCAGGTTGCTGACTTGGGGGTTAGACATAGCACCTCGTTACAATGCGCTTCACCGTTGCCACTATTCTTGCCATCCTTGCTTGCACCGTCAGCGGGGCTGCGGTCCAGGAACGTCGTAGCAGCAGCGGCTTCCTCGGCTGCGTGTCGGTCACGCTTCCGGGCAGCGGCACGAAAGAGCTGGTTTCCTGCGCCGCTCCGACGACGTGTATCATCGACATCAGCGATGAGTTCAGCTTTTTCGGAAACAACTTCGTCATCAGCATCGGAGTGAGTAGTCTCATACAAGAAAACGTACCAGTGACTGACGCCCCTGTGTATCACGAAGGGTTGCGAGTCTTGAAACGCAAGGGGTAGACAATGCTAGAGGCTTTGGGGCTTAGAGATTCCATTTGCGAGTGTACTTTGTTAATAGTGTGGGATTGAAATGAACGTGGTGGAGCAGTACCTGAAAGCAACCACTGGCCAACTATCGGCGACTTCGTCCGAACGACGGACGCTATACAAGCCGAGGAACTGGTAGTGTACAAGGAAGGTGCCCTCTCTGATACGGCCATCTGCGGACACACGTTGGGTAGCCTGGCTTGCCGTCCTCGGGCATATTAACCTGGGAACACGGTGTGCGTCATGCCCATTCAGCGACGTACTCTCAGGAAGGCCGAGGACTTGGGTATCTGATGCTGTTCGCCCTGGGCGCGACATGCCGGCTGACTTCTTTCTGGATGCAAATCTCATCTCAACCAGCCTCGCCCTAAGCAGAGCTTAGATAACGGTTGTTCGCCGGCAAGATAGTGGGGATACCTACTTGCCTAACCAAAGTATGACGCGGAGCATGGATACACCGTCATTCAAAAAGAGAACTGCAACCGAGACGAGGGCTTGTAACATCAGCCCCGTGTTCTCATAGCTTCCGAGTTGTGATGCTTAAGCATCTCTTCGAGTGGAGCGGGAAGATGGGTGGAGCCAAATGCAGGGCACTGTGAGGGCCGAAGAGCAAGAGTAGTTGTTAGCCTCCCACAGCTACAAATCGAGTGCTTGAACTTAGTTCACATGTGCGCTGCTCTTTTAGTTGATGAAATAAACGGATTTGCCTATCAGGATATTCTTCAAACGTGACATCAATATTCGGTTATTCTGAATTTATGCAAATGGTTCACCACACTGGCCAAAATGAATCTTCTCGCCTCCGGGTCGTGAGCTGGCCTCCCAACATGCTCAACTTCTCTTTGCCAAATGTTCCCTACACGTGACGACGGGAAGAGCATTACCATGAAGCCTGCTCAATGCCGACCGTGCATCCGTTACACAAGGTTGTTACGTCCTCGGCTCCAGTCTTAGTCGTCGTTCTTGCATCGCGAAAACACGACATATTTGGGACGACGCGACACAGGCCAGGCTGCGCTAAACATATCCCCAGGATGCCGCAGCACATATGTCGGACAAGCTCATTTCATGATCTGCAACTCAATTCCGCTCACCTTCGACAATGACGACGGACGGTGATAGTAGCGTTTCTGCCGTCTCATCCCGCACCTCTCGCCGAGATGCGCTCGCCGTTCCTCATTGAGTCTCGCGGGAAACGCTCCCAGGGAGACTACTTTGCATTCACACTGGTGGATTATTTCAACATAATTGTACAGAGAAAGAATACACATGTCTTACCCATCACTCAGAATTCAGGGTGATCCAGGTAAAAACAGCAATACCGAGAGGTATAAAAGGACCAGGAGATGCAGAGCTAGGACAGCAGCAGCACTCGAATTAGTGTCGCAACTCCTACGACTCCAGCAAATACACACACCTTTCATCACTGTAAGTGCACCACTAGCTTCATCGTCTCGTCGTATATGCTGACCAGCTCGGTGGCTGGCAGTGACAATGCGCTTCACCCTCGCCGCCGTTATCATCGCAGTGGCCACTGTTGCCAATGCAGTTGCGTTCGAGAAACGCCAGACCGGGGTGCCCAACCCCGCAACTTGCGTGACAGCCACTCTCCCAGGTGGTGAAACCCTTCCGGTCTTCACGTGCAGCGATGGTACCTGCACCGATACCACCACGAGCACCTTCGATCTCGGGGACCAAGAGATTACCATCACATCTGGAGTAAGGGTCAATTTATTCTGGGCCACCGTACAGACTGACTGATCGTATACCCCAGGTTTGCTCGGGAGCAACCACAGGCTTGTGAAAGTCTGACGTTCTCTGTCTGCCGTCCAAAGAGAATATGTGAAACCCTGTACCTATTACGCACCCCGAGCTGTTAGTGGAATATTGACGTGAAAGAACGCATGACATACATTATAGTTAGTTTGTTGCTGAGAATGGTTAGAAAGAGTAAGTTGCAGTCTGATAACTATGTCGGCAACGATATTGGCCTTGTCCCTCATCGTATTTGCCGACTGTTATTATCTAAGCAGGTATACCATGCAGATCCGTACGAAAGTACTGGCTCTTACATCTTCCTTGGGGCGGCCGTGTTAACGTCCATCGTTGACATCCATTATTACGTGCTCATGACTGCGCGCAGAACATTTAGCCATTACACGAACGGATAAGTACAGGAAACGACTCTATCTCCGATCCCACGTAACTCGTGCTCACTTACGATACCTTGAAACACGACGTGAGCAAACAAGACATTACAACAGATATGAGAACTTCTTACCAGAGTGTCGCCTTCCTGTTTCTACGCATCTTCCGCTGGAGCTGGAGCATGCCGTACAGAAGAGCTTCGGCAGTTGGCGGGCAACCAGGGACATAGATATCGACAGGCACAATACGGTCGCACCCGCGCACGACGGAATAGGAGTAGTGGTAGTATCCACCGCCATTCGCGCAAGAGCCCATGGAAATAACCCATCCTGGCAGACCATTCAGCGACACATGTATGCAATATAAGTGCAGAAGAAACATACGAGGCTCTGGCATCTGGTCGTACACGGTACGCAGGGCCGGTGCCATCTTGTTTGTGAGAGTGCCGGCGACGATCATAATGTCGGACTGCCGCGGACTGGCACGGAAGACGACACCCAGTCGATCCTGGTCGTACCGTGCGGCAGCCATGTGCATCATCTCTACGGCGCAGCAGGCAAGACCTGGTAGAATAGAGGAGTAGGGTTGGAATATGTTTGATACAGGAGCCATGGATTCGCCACTCACCGAAGGTCATAGGCCACATTGAACTCTGTCTCGCCCAGTTGACAATCTTGTCCATAGTGGAGAGCACATATTCTATTAAGTCGCCAGTTTAGTGGGACCCTGAACGGCTGAGCAATGAGTTTGTAGACTTGCCTGCCCTGTTCTGCGGGTTTTCAAGGCTGAGCTGGTTAGAGTTCAGTTTCGCAAGTTCGGTAATAGGTCTTGTGGCAGAGGTAGTGGATGTGGAGGGTATTTCTTCTTGTGCGGGCTGAGTTGTGTGGATTGCCCGAAACGCCAAAGCTTGCAGGCAAACATGCTTTCAGTACAGCTGTGCATGACTCCAGTATGTTACAAACACACCGTTCACCCCTGCGTGTGGTCGGAGAGCTGCTCGTCGCCCAGCGGCAGAAACTGAGTATGAACAGCATGAAGCGTGAGTGATAGCGGATGTGTCGTATCACAAAGACTCACATGTCGACCTGAGCATAGTCAGCGACATGACGGTTTGAACGAGAGAGGAGTGAACGAGTGAGTGAGCCTGTCAGCGACGTCTGCGATGGTGAGCTCTAATCCCTGGGTCCTGAGTGGGCCAACCCGACTCCGGCCGGCGGGTCGTTCTGCCGGGATGGAGACGGAGCGGCCGGAGTGCTCGGAGCGCCTACTAATGGCCGGAACATTGTACGTCTATACTGGCAGAGGAAGACAGCAACAATGACTGTAACCAGTGCTCTTTCTTGCTATTATATCTAGTCTCTAAGACGTATATGTATCACAGAAAGAAATTTACAAGAAATTACGTTTGGGAGACGTTGTGAGCGACAGTTCGGTCGGAATTGCGGGCAACGGCGCCCGCCGGCATATTGACACCAGAAAGTGAATAGCTTGGCAGCGTTCGGCGGGTGCTCACCGTCCCCCACAGCAACTGCCAGTAACAGTCTGCCAGTTCTCTGCATTCACAGAACGGACGACCACCGTCGTTTCTTTCCTAATACCTATCAGTTCTTTCGTCTCTGTCTTCTCTCTGGACTTCCGAGGCGTGTAGCGACCTCGTCTGATATCTCTCGACTCTCGCTAGCCATTTCGACCGCCTCGTAGACTTCCACTTCCCATTTGCCAACTCAACTCTTCTCCCCTTGCAACCACTCGTCGCGTGCCGAGATATGGCCGCAGCTATGCATGCCCCGTCGACCAGCGATGCTCAGCTGCCCCCGCTGGCATTACAGGACTCCTTCTCACGACGACTGACGATCACGGACTTTGACCTCCAAGACAACCGATACCCTTCCCTCAGCTCATCCTCAAAACACCGCTCGCCGATCCCCAGCACGTCGTTCAGCAGCAATCCTGCATCGTATACAGACCGTCCAGTGGCGGATACCTCGACGTCGGGCGCTGCAAGAGATAGCTGGGTTGAGTACACAGCCACGGCGGGCAGACAGTCCGCATACAGTGAGGCGTGGGTAGCGGCGAAGCGGTCGGAGGAGCCTAACGGACAACCCTTGCCCTCTTCCCCGCACGGTTCTGGCGCCATCCTGCAAGCGCAGGGCTTCAACACGAGCCTTGTGGCTGATGGCAGCGGCTCATACCTCACACCTGCTGGAAGCAGCACCAATCCCCCTTTCACCAGTAGCCCCGACCGCACTTCTCCTCGCGACGACTATTACGACAACCAGCCTCAAGCTCAGTCTTCGCGTGAGCAGTATCGGCAGAGCTTGGAAGCCGAGAAGGCTCTGCAATCACCGGAAATGGGTCAGCGTCTCTCCCAGCACCGTGACAATCAATACCGCTTTTCCAGTCCTCGACACCCTTCCCTACCCGCCGCTGGGGTCGGGGCAAGCCCAAGCTCTCCTGGAAACTCTCCTTCCCCAATCGTGCCCATGTCTGCTGGCCCTTCCTACACTCCAGCCGTCGCTGCCGCGGCAATGGCGATTCCAATATCGCCGAAACCCCGCGCATTTGCGCAACAGCCAACATACATCAACCAATCCTCTGCTAACCCGTCATATGCCCCGCCACAGGTTCCGAGAGAGGAAGTATGTGTTGAGTGTGCGATGCGAGATCAGGACATGGCTGATGTAGACGTCACTGGCCCTGGTGTTTGGGAAAGAGAGAGTGATGCTATGTACGAGGACCTAGTTAGGCGGGAGGCTTTGGAGGAACAGACCGGTCTGCCACCACCCTCAGAAGGCCCACCAAGACCGCGCGCGAAGGGAAATAGGTTGTCAGAGGAGAATCTAAAGCTATGGATGACCGTCGTACGTCACCCTCTCTCTATTTTTTGGGTGCTGTAACGAACATTGTCCTTGCTACCAGAACCCGAAAGAGCCCTCATCCCGCCAGCAGACCCTTGACCAATATGTCAAATCACAACGGTCACTACTGGAAGCGGAGGCACTGGCTCATGCTCGTGCCATGCGCGAGTCGCGGATGCTTGACGACAAGATGCGAGACGCCTACGCCCAACTTCGGCGGTCCGCGTACGAGCTGGGCAGTACGTCGCAGCCCCCAGACGACGGTTCTGGCGTCCGCATCAAGGTCCCTCGATCGGCATCCACTCCCATTGCACCACCACACGGCCATGGCCGGGAAGTTACGTTGCTACAGAACGGCATGATCGTCGAGCATGTCGACGTGAGAAAGGAGGAGAGAGAACGCAAGAGAGACGAGAAACGCGAACGCAGCCGTGTGCGCAAGTCCTCCCGCAGTTCCCGCGGTGCAGATGTCATGTCCGTGTACTCGCTCAACATGCCTGCGCCCACCGACAGCGGGTTCTTCTCCGGCATGCGAAGTGAATCCCGATATTCGCAGTCAGTCTCACAAAGACCTACGAGCGTCATGACCGCGGGCAACGAGCGTCCAGCTACATTGCTGAGGGCACAGTCTCAGGCTTCGTTCTCCGACATGCAAAGCATAGGCTCGACGGCGTCCCCGAGACGGTCAAGATTCTTTGGCTTCAAGAACCTTAGCACAGGCTTCCGTAGCCAGGACAGTCTCGCACCGACGGGAAGTATGGTTGATATGCAGTACGTATACGTTGTTTGTTCCGCTGTTGCAGACCTGACTTAACACGACCACAGTCTCGCATTGCATCGCGAACAGCAATACCTGCAGCTCGCAAATGCTAACCATGATACAGTCGACATTGGCAGCAATGCACCCACATTGCGCTTGGCTGACGGGTACCAAGCACCTATACCGCAGGCCGAAGCTACTGAAGTTCAAGCGACCAAGAAGCGCAAGGGACTGCTGAAGTTCTGGAAGTTTGTGACTGGTCAAATGGACAAGCGGGACACGGCGTCCACCAAGAGATCAAATTCACGTTCTTTAGATCGGACCGAGGACGATGCGCCTTTGGCTCCGCCTCCACCGCTGTCGTACCTCGTAAACCAGGGCTCGAGACGACATCTCTCAACTCCTTCCTTGCCATCCGCTGCCTCTCCCCACACTCTGTCACCATATGCTACATCACCTCCCACGGCCCCTTCCAGCATCATACCCTCCCCGACCTCTTCTCGTCGTTCAACGGGGGATAACGGCGAACGTAAAAATAGTGAGCCGAGTGTTGCCGAGGTGGATGAGCAGCAGAGCGGCATTCCCGAATCCTCATACATGGACTCAGATCCTCGGGGGCGAGCCACGCAGGCATCATGGACCATGCCCAGCAACACGGGCGCATCCTCGCCCATGTCATCCTCATCGCGGCCCAAGTCTACGATAGGTCGTCGCGACAAGTCTCTCCCGCCTCTGCCAGGAGAGTCCTCTGTTGAGTTCCCTTATCAGGCAAGACCACAGACAGTATTCACATATGACCCGCAATCGTTGCCCTCGAGCGCACTGCTTCCTCCACAGGCGGGTTTCCGCCTTCCTGAAGCTCGTCGACAGTCGTTCGGTGGACTTTCGTCCTCGAAGCCGTTCAGCGGCTCCCAGACTCTCCCTATAAAGGGCGTGGGCATCGGCCTCCGCGGACAGCCCAATGTCCCGCCATTCTTGGCTGAAGAGAAGTACGGCGAGTTTGGGGTACCTCGGATGTCTCTCGGCCAGTGGCCGGGTGCTCAGATGAGTGCGAACTCTCTACAGGTACCGGGCGACCGGCCGAAGAAGCGCAAAAGCAAGTTCGGGCTCTCATCCCTCTTTGGCCGGAAGTCGTCGCAGAGCAAGGAGGAGCCGATCCCCATCGTGGATCCGCTGGACCTGTCGTTCAGGAACTCGCAAGACATGCGGTACATGTCGATGTACGTCAACGAAAACGGCTACGCCAGTCCGTTATCTACGAGCAGCCATACGCCTGCACCTGCGTCCGTCCCACCGCGCATGTCTATTGTGTCCAAAAAGAATCTAGAGGACCTCGTGGATCAAGAGCCCGAATTCATTGCATACCGTTACCCCTCGAATGATCAACGCCTTGATCTTCTGCGGTAGCCGCCGAGGCCTTCGCTGCATTTCTTGTTCCTATACTTGTCGGTTCTAATCCAGGCTCAGCGTACTACTTGGGATCATTGCATTCATCTGCTTGGTATATAATGCTCTCTTGCGCTCCACCCTCCATATCTGATGGTTCTGTATACTGCTCGCCTCACGTCTTCTGTCATGTGTCATACTCGCGTCTGAGTTTTTCTGTACATCCATTTCGCTCTCCTGCCCTCTGGTTCACTCTATTACACTGTGCATGTTCCACCGCAACGATCCAAATCAGCATGCCCCCTTTTTTCTATTTTCTATTCTCCCGCCTGCTTTCCTTTTGCTAGTTCGCTCTCATACGCTCATTCTTACCCGTCGGACTTATATCATCTTCTCGTTGGCTAATATTCTGATGTACATGTCGGTTGACAGGGCCGCGCTTCAAATATCATTGCATAGGAACACCCTGGGATGCGCTTTGCTGTGATGGCTCGTCGGCATCGCTTCGTCATCAAGTTTCATTATATCTTCATCACGGCTATGAGTAACTTGTCAGGTGCTTCTTTTACACTTAAAATCATTGTTGGTGGGGTTATACTGACAAGAATCAAGGGTCATATAAATGAAACAGCTTTTAGTCTGCTACTCCGACGCACGAACATGACAAGAATGGATAACGATGCATCGCTGTTCACAACTCGCTTTGTCTCATCTAACAAGCCTCCAACAGGCAACACCGACGTTGTCTTTGCAGACCTAGGCGTAGCCAGTTAGTCTCCATCGTGCACAACATCTTCGCACTAAGGAATATGAAAGCGAAGAATTCAGCTCCAATCGCGGAACTGAAAGGAGCTACGTACCCTCCGACGCGTGGGCCGCTGATGTATGGTTTTGACAGTTGGCCAAGCGCACTGATGGACGGCATGTCCGCGCAACAAGGCAGATGCTCCATATATGGATCGGCGGCGCTGTTTACGAGCCGGCGGACTGGTGGTGACGATGCGCTGCTGCTGGTCATGACCGATAGTGCGGTGAGTACTATGATGCTTCCTTTCATGACGTGCGAGTCTAATCGACCAACGTGTGAGCCATGGTTCTCGACATACTCATATGCTTGACATACGTAGGATGGTAGCTGTGATTCACTCGAATTGGTGGCAAAAGCTCTGGAGTCGATGTTTGACCTGGTCGCCTGGAATGTGCTTTTATAGGCTTCCACATCGGAGTTTGAGTAGGTTGGAGTGGATGTACCATCTATCCTCTATCCACTGCAGGCTCGGGGCTATTCAACCAACGCCACCATCCTGACGCGTTTGGCTTCGTTCTCGATGGTGGCTAGCCATTCAGTCGCGACGGGCCCATGTTGGAAGCTGGAAGGAAGTTTGAGCCAAAATAGCAGTTGTCTCGTCTCCACTCGGAAAAGGATAACTTTCCCTCGGAATTACCCACGAGCAGCCGGATAGCCACCACAGTTGGGTACGTATTGGCTCTCTCTGACCGCTCTCTGTGCCTGCAGCGCCAGTTGATACCCACTACCCTATAGCCAACGTGTCGTACATCATAGCCTTCCGCTATACAACATGAATGGACCCGGACCGTACTTGTCAGGGGCTGGTCGCGGTCTGCCCGAGCGTTCGTGCGCACTTGAGTAGTGAGTCTCTTACTTTTCCTTCTATTATTGTCCACGCACCAGCCGCGGAGTTCAGTCTTACGCAATGTCGAAGGTCACCCCACATGGTCATACATCCTACCGGGAGTTCAAGAACCTACATGCACGTATGCATCAAAGGTGGGCCCGTCGACTTCAGATAAGGGATCTCCCGGGATCAATTCTTCGAAAGCTTAAGGACGCTAACGATGGATCAGCATGCCTCACCCGGTCGCTCATCTGCCCAATAAGCTTTCGTGCACTATAATACGGGCGTTTATCTGCTGCCTTCGGCATGTACGCCATTCTGGATATTCTCCCGTGAAGCATACTCACCGCACTGTTTTCTGTGAATAGTAGGTATTATAGTGCGCTATGATGTAGAGATGACGTTGGCCGCACCGATCTCTCGCTTGAGAAGCTGTGGTCAAGACGGAGTGCTACTTCTATCACCGGGCCATCCGACCTAATGATAACTACCAAGACCGGGGCAAACTACGCGCTGAAACTCGTGTATTTTGGCCGTTCAACAAGCTCTCTGATTACCTGATATATTGCCCTCTGCTCCAGAGGGGCGTCGGAGTCTGGAGTCGACAGTGCTCAATCGGACTCAATAACACAGCAGCGTACTTATACATTACCCATGTACCAGCTATATCTATCAGTCTGCTATGATCCTAGGATTGCCATCCCTGTATTACACCCAAGGACTCTACCCACCCATCCGAAAACAAGCCCATTACTAAGGTGAGCATCAGACTCTCGTGCCCGAGGATACACTGAGCCTTATCTGAGTAGATGTTCTGGCTCATCTCTCGCAGTCCTACTTCACACACCCTCTCCATATTTGTGCTTCTTGCATGCCACGCTTGTGTCACAATCGCCGTAGCGTGTTCCTCGCCGGAGTCGCTGTCTGTAGCACCGGACAGAGATAACGTTGATGTAAGCCGCATACTGCACTACAGTCTATAGCAGCTTTCCCACTGGGCGGAACCCGTTCCACAGACACTCAACGAGTGCACCAATGTTATCCTGCAAGACAGCCCCGTAGACGAAGATGTCTCACGCTGGTCTAACCTCAAGATTCGCCTAACACATAGCGTTGGAGCAGGATGTTTGTATTCGCTGAGAATGTGGAGATCGCGGCGGGCTGCAACGCTAGCTAACTCAATGCATACTATTCCATATTGATTTCGATGTGGGTGCCCGTTGGTAATTGCCAACGCTAGGCTGCTGACTCAGTGAGCCACCTCACAGCCACCGAGACTCCGACATCTGTGGGCGCGTGTTCAGAACCTTTGTGGCGTCAAGATTCCAAATCGAGACTTTGGTGCTCATTGGAATGATGAACCGGGTCATTCCGGGTGTGAACGCAAAACAGTGGGCAGCCGGGTTACTGCACTTACAGCACTCTGGTGCTTGCACCTGCAGTCCCTACATGAGGCAACGGTACATGCCATAGACCATGATGATCTCCTGCGAGATGCACCGACTGATGAGTGGAACCAGAAATATCTGACGAGGAGTCATGACGTTGCGTTTACTTCCGCACGCCTTAGTGGCCATTAAACTTTTACGGTACCTGAGTGCGGTGTGTTGCTGTTCCTACGCCGTCTGAATCCGCCCTGAAATTTCAACGTCCCTAGCGATCGACCTGTCGTTAATTAAGGATCCTGGGAACTACATTACCTGAATGCAGTCGGGCCGCGAAGATCATCCACGCTTTGGAGTTTAGTCAACTGCAAGCGTATTGACCCCAGCAAGCCAGAATCGAGCTCTGATTGATAGAACGCGTGTTTCTGAGCTATAGAGAAAGACATTGCAGATGACCACACGGTTGGCTGAGTTGACCCACCGCTCACCGCAGGAATGATGCAGAATGCACATACAGCGTGGCATATCGCCTGCGAGGTTGGTGCCCATGGTATGACAGAGGATACCAGAGCTCACCCCACTTTCTCCAGCATCCGTGCTCTCTCTGATTTGCGCCCCTCATCGGGGTCGACCTCCCGGGAGATTCACTCGCCGTATAGGATGCAATCGATACAGAAGGTATTCGAATGAGACCCTTCCAGTGTACCCGCTGCTGAACGTGAATAGCATGGCAAGAACGACGTAGATGCAGACAAGGTGGGTCTATCCGCACGGAGGTGGCATATGGCACACGCCCCATGCTCGCACGGTTCGTTTCATCATACTCCGCCAACCCCACCACGCTCAGCGGAATGCTGTATTCAGGGTCTTGTCGACGCACGGACGCAAAGGGGCTGCCTGACCAAGTTGGAACGAACAGGGAGGTGTAAAAAGGTATAAAAGCCCACCAGTCTTAGCCATAATCCTCATCCCAAAAACCCCCACACCAAGCAAAGCTCTTCTTCCAAAGTCCTCATATCCAATCCCTTCACCATGTTCAGCGCACGACTTTACTTGCTCTCCGCCATCGCGGTCGTTATCTCCGCTGTCGCAGCCATTCCCGCACCCGCAGCTGCTCCTGTGCTTCCTCAACGAAACGCCACGGATGGTACTAGAGTCGGCTCCCACTCGTCGGCCAACAACACGGCGGCCAACCGCCCCGCCAAGAACGTTACGATCAACAACCATAGTACGTCAATTGTCTGCGTGCTAGGTTTTGCCTAAATGTATTCCATTCGACAGCCATAACTGGTACCAACGGAGCCCAAGCAGCGTGTGATCGTGGCCATACCGAGTGGTGTACGGCAGCTCCTGTTGTCCCTGTTGTACCCGTTGTACCCGTTATCCCCCCCGCCGCTCCTGTCGTTCGTCGTGAAGGTAAGTCTTTCCTAAGCGAAGAAAAACACACAACTTACGCTGCTCGTTCCAGCGTACGCAGTCGACGAGTACTTCGACTGAACGTCTTCTCAATGTAGAAACCTGTTAGACCGCACCTCCTGCTTCTTGTCATGATCGCTCGCATGTTGTATCAGTAGCTTGTCTCAAATAGTGTATTGTTTGGAAATATGAAGATTGTGATTGTACAATGATTGTACAATGTCGTCAGCCACACGTTCGCAGGATCTGCAAAGTGCACTGCTTTCGGGAGAGGTATATCTGTGAACATCTGCAGACCTGGCAAGTTCACATTTGTGCCTAATGGGTGTATTGTGCGTACGCATGGTTGTGGCCTGCATCTTCATTAGTGCCATTTAGTCCCAATGTCGTCAAGAATGACAGTAAATGTACAGCGTACTTCAGCGACGGGCAGTTCGGCCCATAGACAATTTGGTTGTTCCGCTAGAAGGTGATCATGGAGAGTGGATCAATCTGGGGTCAATTGCTTGCTCTTTCGAATTGTCTGCGGTAAACGAGTGACGCATGCCGAGAGACAATGGCCTCGAGTCCTCATATGACAACAGTCGGAACAGATCTGATACTTCGTCGCAGAGGAACGGGGAATAGACCCGCTCAGCATGACCACCAAAAGATGGACGAAACGGAGAAGACAAGCGGACGACAGAAGGTTGCATGGTTGACGCATAGGATGGAGTGCTATTCAATGGTATCGCATTCGACCCCAGGGACGCATCTGTGGCATGCTTACGACGCTGCGTCGGGGGTGAAGAAGCCTGTTTCTTTGTGGCCTGTTCCACAATCCGACTTTTCCTTTTGGTCCTTGTTTGCTCTCGGAGCTTCTTCTTCGATCCGGGGTGATATTTGTAGTGAGGATATTTCCTGTCGTGCGCCTCCTTGGCCGCTTTTGCTTGGGCATACCAGTATCCCCGGTCTGCACACTGCCATCGATTGCGAACTTCTCTCGAGACGTCAGCTTCCCTCACACTGGAACCCTTTTCCTGCAGGAAGGCCTTCGCCTCTTCCCTGGTTGCGCTACGAAAGAGTATCCAAGGATTTGGAGGTCTGGTAATGTATGGAGGGCTGGCCGGCGATAAGGACATGTCTTGAACATCCTCGGAGAGTTTCGTTGTGGTGGAACTTGTGCTGTTATCCACCAGCATCCTGTACTGTCTCGCTGTACAGTTTATCATAGTAGAGAGAGATGATGACGACGAGCTTTGAGGCAGTGGTTGAGCGATGGAGGAAACTTACGCGACAGACCTTGCCTATGTATACTCTGTCGGAGCCAAATCTCTGTGGCCATGAGGAGGCCAAATGCGGCGCACGGTATCAGGCCAGTTGACTTGGCTTGGACCGGACCTCAGTCCGAAGTGGCCAAAGCTTCATGTTGTGAACCTTGACACGGGGCCACAGGGTGTGCATCACGACATGAGCGACGCTGAATGAGGGTCAAACCCGTGGTGTGCGGAGCTCCACGGCGGGGTATACAGGTTCCCACACGTGGCACCTGGCGACGTTTTCTGCTGAAACCAAGCATCGGCATGAGTGTTGTGGCCTTCCATGGCCTTTGTGCGATGAGATAAGTCGACACATGAATAAGGACGCTCAAGAGGCTCAACACGTTCATAATTGCTATATTCCTGTAAGTACACCAAACAACGACGCTGACAGCCACTGTGATCAGTTTCAGGTACCGAACCCTTGCTAGAAATTGCACACTTAACAAAATCCCCTCGCACAAGAAGCTGCTACGCCAGCCCAAGTCGTTGGTTTTTCGTCATTGTCTCTTTCTTTCTCTGGGCATCTTCTTGGGCAGTAAACCCTGGAACGCCTGTGGCCGGCTTAGGAACTGAATCCTTCATGTTGGCGTCCGACCGGCCGCGCGACTTCACAGCATCCCTTACATCCTGCACGTCGTTGTCCGTTAACGGAATCAGAGTTGGGTCTCGGCGGATCATTTCCGATGCAACGACCGATGCACAGTCGCAATAGTAGACGTGTTTTATGACGAGTAGGACGTGGCAGACTGCGCGTTGAGAGGTGTGCTAGAGCCAGACAATGGTGGCAAGAGGATGGTCGTGTTTGGCAGCTGCGCGTCCCGCAGCGACTCGTGTCAAGCGCCCTCGACCTTCTTTACTGAAATACTGACCTTACCCAACGACCTTCACCACACTTTCACCAACGTGTAGCTATACCCATCTACTCCAAACCCCTTTCCCAGAACTTGCCCAATCAAACCCGGTGTTATTATGGAGGCTATCTTGCGAGTATCGGAAACCCTCAGATCCTTCAGGGTACGCGTATTCAGAGCGCGTCCACTTCTTCTGTGTACTGAAATCGCTGCACCCTATACAGGAAACACGCCTGAGTGCCCTGCGTGCACCGCATGAATTCTTTGACTACCATCGCATTTCACGTCCTGCAGATCTGAACCAGGCGACATCAGTGCGTTTTCTAACACGAATGTAAAAGCAACTGGCTCACAAGACCGTCGCATAACGTAGCGTATATCATACAACACTCGTTACTTCTCTGGTGAGTGAGATATGGAGTGGTCCACTGAGTAGAATCTAACGATTTCTCGCTACAGGCAACTACGGTCTCATCGTGGCTGCACTCAGTGTATATGCTCTGTGCGTCTCAATGTTACACCCACAGCCCTGACACATGCTTATGTGGTTTGCGATATCATCAGGCTCACAAACCCCGTTCTCCTGATTGCCATTGGATTCGTTGTCGGAGGATTCGCAGCCATTAACAAATTTGGTACGTCCACCGTCCAGCACATCACTCCATCATGCAACTTCCTGCGCCTCCAAGCTGACACGTCTTTGTGCAGGGGCCGACCCAGTGCAGTTCGGCGATCGCATCATCACACAAAAGTCACTATACACCGGCTTATTTGTCATCGGCATACCCCTCATATGGTATGCTTCGCCTCTGTACACCATCTTCTGGGCAGTTGGCGCATCTGGTCTGCTCATCGTAGGGCATGCGTCACTGATGGAGCCTGGTATCGAGAGCGAGTATGCCCAGGTATCAGATAGCGTGTAAAAACGTGAACTATGCATTTGCCTACGTGGGAACGTCTGTCCTTCCTCTGTACAGGAATGCGGCGTATGTTAGAGAAAGTATTACCACTTTCACCTTTCGATTTGGTGGCGCACCCTAGACATTCAAATTGGTTTGGCACTGTGCGATGTGTTCTTTATTTAAAGCGATATCAATACGTAGTCTGTCTCATGTGGCAATAAATACAGAAGCACAGAAACTGTAAAGAGATGTTATCTGAGATGACGTAGTAAGTGACATTTGGGTTAGGACCATGAATGTTTCGTGAGAGCAGCGTAAATAGCATGGAAGATGAACAACGCCCAGGGGTTAGGAGGAGTAGTCTACGTGGGTTAGAATGATGTACGTATATCAAGAGATCATACGGACGACGAGAGTATCTGGATGCAGTCCAAAGCAAAACGAGAGACGGAGCACGACAAATAAAAATATGCAGAGCATGAACGATGTAGATGATAATGCAATGCAAACCGCCACCAGGATGATGGCGTGAGTATATGAATTAGAATTACAGATAAAGGTAGACTTCGTGGTGTCACTGCCATTTTGGTCATAGCAGTGGTAACCATTGGCCTGTCATTGTGATGAGCCGGGTAAACGGAAGCGACGGGGACGAGACATACCAATGACTAAGCTGGGGAGGTCCATGATATCCCTGCGTATTGAGAAGCAGAACGTGCAAGGAACCGGAGCTCCAGACGGCTTGAGGATAACACAATGCGAGTAGACCGACTGAGTCGTGTTCTCAAACGCATGGTTGGCAAAGTTCTCCCAATACTCTACGACCGATTGATTCTCAAACAGCTGGAAGGATGGAAACAAACCGGAGTTAGCATAATCGCAACGGATCCACGTTTCCGTAAGCGCACCTCGTAGATATATTTCTTCCTCCCTATCAACTCCTCGCGTTCCCAGCCAGTAAGCATGCAGAACTCCGGCCCGACCAAGCATATCTCTCCTGTCCGTCTCCACGCTAATGTCGGAGTGCCACTGAAGGACACGAGCTTTTCGAGCTCCTAGATTACATAAAGCCAGGAGTTAGTCCAGATTGACGATTGACGGAGATAAGCATCGCCAGGTACGCACCACTAATGACCTCTGAAAACATCTCTCAATAAACACCTCATCCTCCTCAGACATGGGCATCTGCAGCGCGATGAGCGAAGGCCTGAAAATCGCCAACGCACGAACGATGCGCAAGATGTCGTTCTTTTCAAATCCACTATGTAACGATAATAATCATGTAAGTCGATAGTCGCAGACGGGGTTGACATCATGGGACGGCAATACGCACCGAGTCGGTAGATGTTTCATCAAGAAATGGTAGCCCTGTGTGTAGTCGTAAGGCGAGGTCACGGACTTATACACACTCGTCCCATCCAGCGTGCCCATGTCCGACGAAGATGGTCCAACCCAAGACGCAGTTCCCGTTGATACCGTGCGGTCGATAAGAGAGGTGGAACTAGAACGCGCGGGCTGGCTTGACACGACGCCGACAGTGGCCGGTGCTAATGTGGCCGGTGCGGCTTGACCGGCGTAGTTGGCAAGACTTGACGACGGTGGTTGATTGTTGAAATCAGCGTACGGGCCCTGTGCGGGGGTCGACCCGTTCGTGGTCGGAGAGAATGTTGGCGTGCCCGCAGAGTATTGTGACGGATATCCACTAGTCGTAGCTGAAGAAGACGACCCTGGGAGCGTAGTTTCAGATGGCTGGATTGCCAATGGTGCTTGCGGGCTAAAGCCACTACTCGAGGCCGGCCAAGAAGCGTTGACCAACACAGGCGGTGATTGCTGCGTTGGATACGTACTACTGTGCTGAGGTTGCGCTGACCCTGTTGAGGGATTTGAAGGACTTGCGGCGCTTGATTCGGAGGAATTACCCAATATTGTGGATAAGATGGAATACTCGATATTTGCGGCTTCTGACGGAGCAAAGCCATATGAGGCCGTAGTATTGTAGGTGAACATCGGCTCTGTTTTCAGGTCAGTGCGTTGAGGGTGAGTAGGAAGAGGTCGATCCAAGATCAGTCATGAATCACGTTACAGGAAGACGAAGCATCTCACGTTGCGATGTCGGCGCCTCTGTGCTCTTCGCAGGGGCTTCTCCAGACTTACTCCGCTTGAGTGCCTCTGGGATAGATAGTGAGCAAAAATGGCGTATAACGTATTGTAGTACGAACCGAGTTCCTCTTCATCTAACAGATACTTCGCCTTCTTGCGGTGACCTTCCGTGCAATTATCCGCCATGCCGCGCTTCACACAACGCTGACAGGGCCGCGCTGGAAGAAGAAAAGAAGAGCGTAAGCCAGAGTCCAATTGATGCGTGACAGTAAGCAGCAGGGTTTGAACGGCCATACAGGACATGATCGAGGTTGGCTTCGTGCATCCCACGATTTACAAAGAACACGTGGATGATGATGGAGTTAACGTTAACGTGAACACTGGCTCGTAAAGTGAGCTGATATGAACAGTAAATGTGAACCTAGGCTTCTCCCGGCGGTGTCTTCCGGAAAGAATACAGGATTGGCGTGTCACGCAGAGGCAACATAGGAAGAAGCGCGTTCAGGCAAGATGCCGACAACGTAGCACCTCACTGCCAGCACAACTGCAGGGCATTTCCTTTATCGCACCGCGTTCAACCGCTTCATGGAGCGAGGATTTTGTGTGGCCTTCAGCGAGACCATAGCGAATTGGGCGCGCTCAAGCAAGACTGGTCCGCGTCAAATTCATCAAATTCAGCGAGACAGGATCGTGCGACGCAACGCCGACGAGGGGAGGAGCCGAAAAGCATGAAGGACAAGAAGGCTCACAATCGTCGCAAGTAAGGTGCGCTTTCTGGCAGTGGAAGCAAGCTCTGTTTGCCTTCTTTTTCTTTGGTCCGTCCCGTGTCCGGGGTGTTTGTGAGGAGGACTCGGCACTGTCGCTCGCCCCGTCGCCCGTGCGTTTGCGTTTCACGGCTGGCTTCTTTTTCGCATCGAGCGTAGTTGTCGAAGCCGTGGCATTGTCAGGGATGGAGGCAGCTACTCCTGAGAAGGGCGGAGGAGGAGCAATTTGGGCCATGGTGAGGCCAAGAACACTGTGGTTATGAGGTTGAGTGGAAAGCATGGCAAGGCGGAAACATACAGCGAACAGGATGCGCGTATGAGGGAGGGCGGTGGTGGTTGCGGATGAACGGCGAGGAGGGGATTGTTCGAGGCCTGAGTGTTTCCCTGAGCGTAGTTAAAGAAAAGTGCCTGAGCAGAGTGAACACATGGGCGCCAAACCCACCCCCACAGTCGCGAGTAAGCTGGCAAAAATAAATGATAAACGCTCCGGAAATGGGCATGATAAGTGCCAAAATGTAGACGTCCCGGACTATTCGGAGTTACCTGTCCTCTCGGACCGCTCGGCATCTGTTGCCGACAGCGCGGTGGCGTCGGCCGGGTTTTCAGCTTTACTCGCACATTTCGCACGATGACTCACGAGTTACCTCATACCATCCTCAGCCACGGCACCTGTGGCAGCAGGTTGGATCAGTGCTAGCACTCATCTACTCTCGCCAGACACATGCGTCCGGTGGGCAGCCAATGGACACAGCACCTGACACAGCTGTCGCGTGTGCTGGGACACCAGGCGGCAAACCTCGAGCTCAAATGGATGTTTCAAACTATTAACCGACGACCGAAGGCTGATGGCCACGCTGCAGACGCGTTGGCGTCCATGGTCGCGAGGCGTGTCTCAGGCGAACCGCTGCAATATATTTTAGGTGAGTGATTACATCCCCAGACATTTATTTATATCCCAATTTATCATGGTAGGCACTCAGCCCTTCGGTTCTTTGGAGCTCTTGACGCGCCCACCTGTTCTTATTCCGCGCCCCGAAACAGAAGATTGGACCATAAGACTCTCAGAGTATATAAAGCCTACCCGCAGCATGCCGCTTAGGTTACTTGATTTGTGCACGGGGTCTGGCTGCATCCCACTTCTCCTCTGCAAGTTGTGGCCGCCTGGGACCGTGCGCTCATGGGGGGTAGACATCTCCGCGGAAGCCATCCGCCTTGCAGAAGACAATGCGACCCACTGCGGCATTCCTCTCCAGACATCGAAGGCGTCCAATGAACACCCTTCCACGGTATCAGACGCTCATAATACATTCCGTCCTCTACAAGCCGACATGCGAAAACGTGGCTTTGTTCACAAGTTGAGATCGTCCGGTATAAGCCCGCCTTTCGACGTTATAACCTCGAATCCTCCGTACATACCCAAACATGAGTACGAAAATCTCCCGATGTCCGTCAGAGGATACGAGGACGTACGGGCGCTTCTCGGAGATCCTCATATCCCGCTGGGACCAGCAACCAATCCACCTCAGCCACGATCAGAGTCAGGCCGTGGTCTAACATTTTATCATGATATAGCGATGCTTGTCGCTGAGGAGCACGATAGTCTACTAGCTGATGACGGCGTGATCGCTGTCGAGGTAGGCAAAGGCCAGGCACGGGACGTCGAGACCATCTTTCGGGAAGAAGGCAATCTGAAACGTACCACGATATGGAGCGATCCTTGGGAGGTGGAACGCGTCGTTGTGGCCTCGCGGAAGTGAGACGGTCGGGCGATCGAATCGGACTTTCGAGGCAGCGAGATCATAACATATACATATTGCAGTAAGAGTTATGAATGATATCAGTGCCGAGGGACTCATATGTCGTGACCTCTAGACACGTGACGGCGACATTACATTTATGCAAGGTCTTTTGGTTTTACTTATTCCCATCAAGCGCCAGCATTGTGGCGTAACCATGCTTAGCTGGTAGCCGTACCCACCGGGCGCGATAACAACGATATCGTCATGTCTGCTTATCACCCGGCAACGCCGTCCATGACGATATCCTACAATGGCCACACGGTGACGGGGGCAGGCCTCACGGTCACCAACGTTTCATGTCCGACCTGCGCCCCAGCACGTCCTGTCGCACAAATGGAGGGGATGATATCTTTGATGTCCGACACGTGCGACACGGTTGTGTAGACGACGAATGGGTGCTTTGTAGAGCTGCACAGCGCGTACACAGCTTGCTTGTGGCTAAGATGGATGATTGCCGCAACCATCCAAGCTATGTTTGGTCTCGGCAGCCTCCGGTGAACCAAACACAGCCAAACGTGGTGAAGGAGGAAACGGCGGCCACCAAATACGCATTTCAGCACTGGCCGAAGTCCTTTGAACACTCTTCTCGTGACGATGTGAGTAATTTACGAGATGACTGCGACCAGCTCATGAACGGATTAGATATGATTTGTCAGACCCGTATCGCGACAAGAGTTCTGCTTGCTTATTGCATCAAGCTAATGATCTTGTCTGGTAGTGAAATCCCGTTCACAGCAAGCCCGTCAAAACCTGGATATTGCAAAGCATAAGCACAACTCTGAGTGTGGGTATATTTAATACCAGCGAACTGAGGCTTTATACACACTCTGGACCTCAACTGGAGAAAAGGACGCAAGTCAGTGACCGTTGCGGCTCGCTAGAATGCCCGAGCGCATGCGTATGTGCCATCTAGCTTCACACACAGTCTTTCCAAAAGCAGATCCGGCTTGCTAGACAACGATTACTCTAGCGCGGACTGCGATTGATCTTGTAGGTACATTCTTCACGGAGCATTGATATCAGTCCATCAATGATCATGGCACAGTCATGGCACAGCAGGCAGTCGTGGTGCATTGTGGGTGACTCTGGGCGTGTATGGAAGCAAGCCTGCGCCGGTATTAAAAGAAGACGTGAGTGACGTGCATCGTGTCTGTTGCGATGCACTGAAAGATTTGCTGTCATCGCTCTTACCTTACCCCAGGTATTCATGCAATAAGCGGGTCCATCATAGAAGTGCTGTTCGCGTACTCACGGTGTACCAGGTAAGTCCACGGGACTATTGTATCATAAAAGATAATTGACTCATGCTTAGCTCTTCCAATACCAGGATTCGCCCACAGTAGCTTTGTCTACGCTTATATTTATTGTTGAAAGCGTCTTCTAATTGGCATTAGTCAGGAAGCTGGCGGTTTGGGTGCACACCGTACGCCCTACGATCGTCCTGTACGCCACATCGGGTGCTGATGGGTTCCCAAGATCTCAGCGAGCCACAGATTCGCCTTCCTCCTGTGCTCCACCGGTGCAGTGGCGGGGCGCCTGCTCACCGCTCATTGTGGGCGCGTGTGTGTGGTATCCCCTGTCAAAATCTAGCGTGGTAAAGCGCCGTAGTAACCTCCATGCCGTAAGTTGTAAGTTGTAATCAACATCCATCTGTTCAAAGGAATTGTTAGCCGGCCGTCGCAATAAAGCAACGTCATTGTACTATTGTCTCTATGACCCTTTGCCCTTTGTGGCATTCTCACCTGGCCATTCTTTGATACTTAAAACCCTATTAAAGGCCGTCGGTGATATTTTGACAACTACTCTCACCCTCACGTCAACCCACTCATCCTCTCTGTCAGCAACGCCGGGGATGCCTGAACGCTATAGGTCGGCCAGTTACCCCGTTCCTAGAATCCCACCAGAGTTGACGGACCGTATCATCGACTACCTCCGCCATGACGTCTGTGCCTTGTCCAATTGCAGTCTGACGTGCAAGTCGTGGTTGCCGCGCTCTCGCCACCATCGATTCAAGAAGGTCGCAGTCGACGTGATATCATGGCAAAGCTTATTGCGACTGCTCGTGAGGACCCCAGAGATCGGGACACTCGTGCGCAGCCTATGCATATGCCACCAGACCAAAAATCGCATTGGTCTATCACGCATACCGACCTGGAACAGCGAGCTTCTGGCCGCACTGACTGACAGACTTGTCAATGTCGAGCGTCTTCAATTGGACACCATCGATGTGAACCCTCCGACAACGGAAGTCCTCAAAGCAGCTTTCCCGCGTATACAGACATTGTACCTCGCTCGAGTTCACATTGAGAACGTCATGACGCTCTTTGCGCTCTTCGAGTTCTTCACGCGGCTTCGGGAGGTTCGGTTTGTAGACGTCTTCCTGAAGCATATCCATACGAGACAGCGCGTTATAGCCTCTCCCAACAGATCGAGCACCGCGACTGGCTTTCCAACACTTACCACGCTACGGTTCCAATCTCGTGTCTTCGGCGATATCATCGCTCTTTCAGTCATCAACCGGTTAGTCACATGTGATCTGCACCGAAATATTCACACCCTCGAGATGCCGGATGTGCAAAGGCCGGATATCCCACACCTGATGGTCCTGCTGCGCTCCCTCGGGCCGGCTCTCCAGCATCTCTACATCGGCTTCGCTGACCCTGATCGAACTGCAAACCCTGGTATGTTCGGCATAGCTTTCACAGCATTCGACACTCTCTTTCTATCGCACGCGCTGATCAGCATTGCCATCGGTATACAGACGCAAGCGGGTCGCTCACACTGACGCACTGCACTGCACTACGGACCCTTGGGATCAGGTCTATCAACATTGTGCCGGATGACGCGCAGGGACAATCCCGTCATCCTTCAAATATCCTCTCCTGGGTACCTGAGCTACTCACAAGCTGCTCCTCGCCTTTGCTCGAACATGTCCATCTCCGCATTAGAGCAGGCGGCGCATGCTTCGAGCATCTAACCTATTTCGACTGGGCCCGGGTGGCAGACGTCCTCTGTAGCGGACGGTTCATTGGTCTTCGACGGCTGACATTCGAGATCATCAGAGGGGATAACGTGAAGGACACAATTGTGCCTTTCATCAGAGCGAAGCTCGCCGAGATGCACCGGAGGAGAAGAGTGGTCATGCGGTTCCTCCAGCGGACATAAGAGGTTGGACGTGCCTTGGTGGCGGTTTGGTGGTGAAGAAGGTCTGTATGATCAGCTGCGCTCGACGACGTTGACACTTCAAAACCAGTCCTATGGAATGCACGGCATGACGAAACCGCGTGTCAGTCCAGCCATGAGGACAAATCAGGCGCTCGCACAAGAGCACGAGATACTGGATTGGAAGTGCGTTATCCCAGACCACCACAACAGTCTCTATAAGGTTGACAGATGGACATTATATGTATTAACGGCCGGTACATGTTCAGTTACGCTAGTTGGTAGTTCAATTGGAAAGCTGCGATATGATTGCATATGGTCAGCAATAAGCCACAAGTATGACCGAGGGTTCCTTCTTACCTTCTAGGTCTCGCCGATCACAAAGTGTCGCCAAGTCCAGTCGGCGGAGATGGAGACAGCATGTCTTCAGACTATCCCACAGGGCGGTCGATGTCACGCCACGCTTGTCATCAGTCCCGGTATTATCGCGAACCGCGTCTGTCTCTTGCAATGCAAGAGCGTCTAGAATGTGTGATGAAGCTTCTTCGTAACGCTGCAGACATAATCAGGGCAAAAGGGTCAGCCTCTCCTTCATAATGCATGCGCTAGTGGCACTCACGCGAAGGTTAATACACGAAATCCCAAGGTTAAACCTGACGGTAATGCCAAGGTGAGAATCGTTTATAAGCTGTTGCAAGTGACACGCGACATACCTGGCGCGGATATAGGAGGGGTTCAGCTCTAAGGCTTTGTAGTAATACTGTAGCGCATCTGCTGGCTGCCCGCTGTTTGCGAGTGTCGCACCAACTCGGTTGTATAATTGCCAGTCCTGCGAGTCGTCAGACCTTTGCCAATCGAGGTTGAATGTGGGCTTACATCCGGTCTCATCGCAAGAGCTGTCAGAAAGCAGTCCTTTGCCTTGTCATACGCCTAAAGCGGAGAATAAACGTTAACAACCCTCCACTCCTAGAACATAAAATGTCAACGGACCTCGTTAGTGTTCATAAGTACAGCTAGAGCAATTTGAATATCCGCATCAATTTCTTCACCAGTACTCCGCGACATTGTGAGCAACATATTTGTAAGATACTCAAACCTCTCGTTCTGGGTCATATCGTCTCTCTGAGGGAAATGCAGGCGATAAGCGTCCACGGTGTCTTTGTAGCGCTCATTGTGGTTGACCCATTCCTGGATAGCCTCATACGCGCCGTTGCGACTTCCTTCGTTGGTGTGAGATATTGCTAGTGCAACCCATGACGGAAGATGAGAAGGATCGAGCTCCAGAGCACGCCGTAGAGCATGTATGGCCTTCGCTTCCCGTTCATTCTCTTGTTGTTTAACTCCCAGCTGGTACCACGCATGCGCATTGGTAGGGTCCAACTGGACTGCTGCTTCCATTTGAAGAACACTCTGTATATCACGGGTATCAGTACAACCAACACGATATATGAGACATTATTGCTCGCCTCATATAGAGAAAGCTCAGGCTGGTAAGAATGAAGTGAATGCTGCCTTGTCGAAGCCTCACCATACATGTAGGGGTTGTTCTGGACGAACTGATAATTTGACATAGGCCGTAAGCCAGTAGCAGTCGCCTCAAACCGCGTCCAATCCTGTTGTAGCTGGTCCCATTCGGCAACCTGAGATTGGAATGCTGCAGGCACGCCGGGATGCATCGACGGCTTAGAATCGTTCCAATAACTGATATACCGGTCGTTTTCCTCGCGGAGGTACTTATCGATCTCCTCCTCCTCAGTAAGACCAAGTTCCATCTCGCGACCGCCAACAGGTGACTGCCTCACTACAATCGGGGTGATTCCCAGTTCGCCAAACGCACCGGCCGGCGAAGGATGCTCGATAGCTTTGCCTTTCCCCTTGGCGTCCGAGCTAGACCGAAATTCGCTGGCCCATCCGTTTAGGCCATCGGTAGGGACCCCCTCTTTGGGCACCATGTGGTCGCCTTCCACGGTGACCTCCCCGTCTCTGAGTTGTTTCATCAGCCCTAGAAATGCACTCTGCTGGAACTTTGGATTCTGCTCGTTCCGAACAGCATCGATGAGGGAACCAGCCACTCGGGCAAGTTCATCCGGGTCTTGGGTCTTTGTCGGAGCTTGTGCTTCTTGGGTAGCACTTTCTAGAATAGCTTCGGGTGTCATAGCAAGCGCTTCGTGGGTGGAAAAGGCGGAGTCCCATCCTGTGGCTGACAGAGGCGATTGAAGGGCAGTCAGAAATGTGCAGTCAGACGAGTGGTAGAGAATCGCGCTAACCATCCAGTTGGTGTTGCGGGGTCTGTGCGACTGGAATCGATGTGTGCGCCAGAGCATTGAATGGTCGCTGATATGACATTGTATTCAGTGTATTCATAAGCCCAGGTGTCCATGTAGACGCTGAGGTATCGTATTGTGAGATATTACCAGTGCTAATAACACACTATTACAATACCTTGCTGAGAACCAGCCACCTCGTGCCGCATAGCCGTGGGCATGGGCTGCGGCTGAGCCAGAAAGGCTTTCGAGAAGGTACTCTGGTTGTCCCTTCCCGCGGTGTGCTGCGTAAAGTCCGATGCCCACTCTGCGGTCGCAGAAGGGGTCATCGTGATCGGACTGGAATGCAAAGGAACCTGAACTTGACTGGACGACGCAGGTAACGCGTTCCGCAACAGCGATAAATCATACGGAGCGGGAGATGCGGAAGGGCCTGCTCCGTTCGCACTGAAGAAGCGGGCGGCATCTTGGTCTATTCCTCCTGCGCTAGCGTGCTGCGTGCGGAACACCTGTTCATTGCAGGAATGCATGAGGTCCGTACTCAACACTTTTAGAATGACATCAGACGCACCTCTTTTGACGATCCTGCACGTCCAGCTCCAAAATGGTCCTGTCAAAAATTGAGTGAAGAACGTCGATTAACTCTGACAGAGCAAGTGCCACCAGCGGTCGGACCACATACCTGCTGAAGACCTCTGTCCCGATCGAACTGCTTTGAGAGACCTTGCAAAGGGTTTATAGGCCCACAATCAGCACTGTTCACAAGCATAGGCAACGCCATGGTGGTTGAGATGACAGTCGTTGTATGAGTCTAAGTGCAGAGGTTCTGCACCGGTCCATACCCCCAAGCCGACTTGCCTTACCGCTCCCATAATGGGCGGCAACAGTGCGGTCGTACGTTACACGTGATTGTTTTATAAAGCTTAGTCAGCGCGATGCTCTAAGATGGTATTCATCGTGTCTGGGCTATTTGGAGCCTGCAAGTAGACAACACAATACAACACCGAGCTGTGCAACCTCTTTCTATCCCCTTACGTTTCGGCACGTCGTAACTTACCGGTCTGCTGTTGCCAGGGTTTGAGCCTTGTGGCCTGCCATTTCGGCTAAACGAACGCCACAACGCCTGCTGTGACCGTGACGAAATTGACAAGTCATTGCGAGGGTCGTCAGCAGATACGACACTGCTCTTCTTGTTCACTTCCACTCTGTTGTCGTGTTGTATCATTGCGCCACTTTTTAACTAAACAATCATCTGGTTTTGGTACGCCCATGTTGCATTCAAGGAAGGAAACAACCCCGGTCCTACGACTTGTTGCGTCCTTTCTTGTTCCGCCGGAGATGCTAGCATTCATAGTTAACGGAAACCCCTCCACAGCAGAGCAACAACGGACGGAGAAGCTTCCCAAGCTTACTGAACATACGAGACGGCTTTCTAACCGTCTGAATTTAGATGCAGCGGCTGACCCGGTATTTTTTTTTTGGCACACAACATCCTCCGCTCCGTTTACCTAACCTGGACGGTGATATGCAAAGTCGAAACACAACGCGTTTCGAGCATTGATGAAGCAACCGTGATACTCAGGTCGCATCGGCCTGCTTTTGCACGTTAACCCGATTCCTATCAGGGTATCCATATCAACCCTGCACTTATCCCTGATGATCACTTTGTGTCTCTGCAGTTCCGCCGTCAAGAGCCAACGGAAAGAGATGGCGCTCTATAGCCTCGTTCGCCATGGTATATTTGCCGTACTCACTACGAACCGCGTTCTAGCAGCCACCAAAACATCCCGGCCAGCCTCGCTGGACGGCAGATCGAGTCTCCGCCGCGACGTCGCATCATGCTGCGTAGGGAGAGAGAATTCCCCGGCAGTGTTTATATGCTTTACGTGGCTATTGTATCAGCGGCGAGGCGCATGACGCAGGGCGCGATAGCCTCGGGCAGGACGGTATGTCATCGCGCTTCGGAAGCCTGCTCCCGCGCGCAAGGTGCCGTTGCGCCTTCTTTTCTGGCCCACTCTGTCAATGCCGGAAGGCTGTCACTCCGTCTATATCTGATGCGAAACCCCTCGGAGGATGCCTGTGAGCGTATTCGCACGCAGCTCAGATGAAATAAACATGGGTGAGAAAGGGACTGCATTGCTTACCTTGACGCCTGCCTAATCGAGCCGCAGGTCGCTGTAAATGCGATGGCCACTGATTCGGCGAATTCATACGAATGACAAGCGTGACCGGATACTGAGTACACCTGCAGAGACACTGTCAACGGGCGTCTTGGGGCAAGTGATGGCTTTCCTCTACAACTGCCATTTTGGGCCTTTGGGCTCGGTGGCGTACCACTTTGCGAAATAATCAACTGTGGTCGGTTTAGTGCCGTCGCTGCGAAGGGAAAAGATGTGTTTCATGACGATCCGTCATAGACCTCTCACGAGGAACCACCAGGCAATTACGGCGTCGGTGTCTACCGGATGATACTCACCCGTATCACGCTGGCTGCTCCATGCAACAGAAATTCGATCAGGAGAGACGGTGTGAAAATTGTTCTACATGGCTAGACTAATCCTCTGCAATAAATACAAATGTGTAGACATAAAAACCTAGACTACACTGGTATCGAGTCCGGTTAACGGACGTGTGTACATACACTCATTATAACGTGAAGGGACGTGAATTACTGGGGAGGCGAGGCCTTTCGGTCCGAGGCAGGACCAGAAGCGTTGCTCTGGCCCTCCCAGTCCTCCTCCGGGCTCAAGCGAGCTGCAATCGCGACCGCGTCCGCAGTCTGTTTGCATTCGACACCGCCTTCTGATCGTACTGCAATGGACAGATTCAGTGTCAACGATACGATTGAAAAGCTGTGAACGGTGTACTCACAGTGCCGCTGTGCAGATCAATCCGGAGGAAAGTAAAGCGAAAGGCGAAGGGAGATCATGAGCACAACCGGCTTGGGCGAAAAAGCGTCGAGCTTACATTGAGGGCGTCTAGTCGACTGAATGTTTTCCCACAACCTTGGCAGACGTTTGATGTCTGTGATCGCGTCGCATGAAGCGCTTGATGTCGCCTGGATAACAATATGCCACAGTCAGAGATGGGGGAGCGGAGGTCTCGGTAATCGAGCACTCACTTGCAATCATGCTGCCGCGCAAAGCCCTTGCCACAACCAGGCCACTCACAGATGAAGGGCCTTTCCTCGGTGTGTGACCGCAGATGCCCTAGAAAGGCGGGGTCATGAGATCAGGGCGGTTCAGCGCGCGCGAATGACGGTGCTTACCTCGGAGGTTGAAGCGACGAGTGAACGTACTTCCGCAGCCAGGGACAGGACATTGGAAGTTGGCTTCGTTACGTCTACGGCTTGCGCTCGCCGCCTGCGTTGCGCTTGTGGTGACCTGCTGCTTTTCGACTTGCAGAATCGGAGGCAGCCGTGTTCCGGATGATGTTGATGACGATGACGACGAGCCCATGTTCGCCCATGAAGAGACCAGTGAAAGGGACGGGGAAGAGGGCATCATACGCGATTGCTCATACAGATAGGCAGCCTGCGGAGCGCGCTCGGCTTCACCACCGAGCGGGCTTCGTCGGGTCTCGCGGCGGGCGCTGCTTGTCGGCATGATGGACACATTTTGTGGCATTTGTAGCGATTGCGAGGACGACGCCACAGATTGATGTGGGTGGTGTTGTCCCAGGCCTGGGAGTGACTGCGAATGCATGTTACTCCCCGAGCTCGAGTGCTGCGAGACATGGCTATGGCTATGCAGGGACGGGGAGGGATGGAGATGCGTGGTGCCAGAATACCGATGACTGCTTGAGGCCTGACTGTGCATGTTCATCTGCATTGAAGACTGGACTGCCCCGCTGTATTGCGAGGGATCGCCTCTGAAGCGGCCTCCGATCCCGCCTGCGACGTAGGCATTGTAGCCGTGGGACGAAGGCAGGCTCTGATGAGTGCCGTGCGAGGACGACATGTAGGAGTGCGAGTTCACAGGCTGGGAGTTGAGGGGATAGAAATCTCGAGAGGAGAGTGTGAGCGAATCATAGATGTGTTGAGGATAAGTAGGAAGGAAGGGCGCCGCGTGCATTCTACTGTCGACTTCCATAGGGTTGACGCCTGAAGATTAGAGTGCTTAGGTGAGAGGAATTCAAACAAGGGTATGGTCTCTTGCGCGGGCGGCTTGGGGAGTGGCGAGAGATCTACAATGCACTGTGTTCCGTTGCACAGCGATGCCTGAGCGCTGTTGTGTGGTACGAGGGGTGGCGATGAGGTTGTGCTGAAAGGTGAGAGCGGATGGGACCAGGGCTTTATAAACCTGCGAGGATGCATGGCCGGGGACAGAGCGCTCTGCGTGATTATTGGTCTCTTTCTCGCCCCGGGCACTGTAGATCAATGGATCTTACTTGAATCTGAGATGACCCTTGGTGGGCACAAAGACGCCGAGGAGGACGAAACAAGACCGTGCTGTCCGGGGTTCGCGGGTTGCTGACCGTCGGCCTAGAAAGGCAGTCCCATCACGTTCTCGGACCCCCAGCCACCACCACGTCGGATGTTTGTCCTTTCCGTGTGGTTTATACCCATATTTTCCGCGAGGCCATCGAGGTACGACACTTCCCAACCATCTTTCGCCCACCCACTGCCCACCAGTTAATCTCAATTGGCCACACCACCTCACCGCCGCGCTCCGTATACCCCGGCCTATCGTCCTCTCTTCCGCCATGATACTGTTAGCTCTCCATCTGTTTAGAGTTTCACCCTCCCGCTCTAGCCTTTTTTTATATTTACATGTTTCTCCTGGCAGCTACGGTACCTTGATCAACCATCTGTTGCAAATTAATGTTCATATCCAGTCTGGACCGACGCCCCTAAAGATACAGTACAGGTGATCGACCGCCCGCTCCTGCCCGCCACAGTAGGCGCATGGAGTCGTGCTGATAACCTTGTCGATGAGCTTAATCCCCGTCGGCACAGCACTTTCCACTGCGCCTTCTAGCCTGAATAACCCCGCTAACGTCCCGCGCCTTCACTTCGCCTCCCGGGATGCAGTATTCGGCCAACTGTCCATACACCCCCACCATGACCGGAAAAAATCGGACTACTTGAGCAAAGTGAGCATCACACCATCTCCTCGGTGACTACGCGGTATCGCTGGTCTTGCTTGTGTCGCTTTGAATCAGATGCGAATCCAACAACCGGCGTCGGCGCATCAGCTCAGATTCCGTGATCGTTTGGCCGCCCTTTGGCGACCCAACCTTCATGCCGCCACTACCATGCGTCTGCGTAGGCGTCGTGTGCCGTTGCTGCAGAGGCAACACCCCTTGCACCATTGCCAGCGTCCCCCCACTAGAACCATCCGCGTTGCATATCGCGGCCGCAGGTGAATGTGTACGTGCTCGCGCACCGGCCGTCGAGTCCTCGACACCTTCTCGTCCCCCGTGGCGAGAGAAATCGCCGCTGGTCTTGTGTGGCGAGGATTTCCTGCGAGACCCCGGGGAGTTGAAATCGCCCGATCCGCGGAAGGGCGATTGCTTCCTCTTAGTGGAGAAGGTGAGCACGTCGTCCGTTTCCGTATCTAGCTCCGTCTCAGATGTCATGGGTGTCGATGCAGGGAAACGCTTCTGTTGTCTCCAGGATGCGCCAGTGTTGATCATGTTCAGCTTCCTACCACCACTGCCACGCTGGCCCACGAAGATACTATCCATCCAGTCCGCCAAGTCGTTGATGACAATGCGAGCCTCCTTCATCAGCGGACCCATTTGCATGTAACCATGGCTCCAATCGGTGAAGATGTGCATCTGCACCCAGTCCTCTTCGGTCTGAGATGACAGCTCGTGTAGCTCACGCTTCATCCTGCGAAATGATGTCTCGTCCTGGTGCAGATCGTCGTTTAGGCTCATCCGTAGGTGTTCTCCATACATCGCATTCTTCCCTGCCAACGTTTCAGCCAGCTCCTTTCGTCTCGCCCGCTTCGCCTCGCGGACTCGGCCAGCAAAGATAACCGTATCATCCACGAAAGGATCTTTCTCTCCACAAGTCATCAGCAGTGGTGGGAATTTGGCCAAGAGGTGGCTCGGGGCGAGCACAGGTGAAAGATGGTAATCGGACGCAAAATCTGGGTTGCGATGTGGGCCAATAAACAGGATTGCCATAGCACGCATCTGTAAGGGAGCAGGTGAGCCGATGACGTTACGCAACACGGCGTCAAGCGCGAGATTGGAGGTATCATCATAAAGAACAGCGCTACAATGAAACATAACCGAACTCACCATGCTAGGAGAAATTATTCTGTCCTGGAAGTAGCCTGTTCGGCTCGTCATTGTCAGGCGCGTACCCAGCGGCGGCTCTGCCTGTGACGTCTCCCCCTTGACGGTCTCAGAAGAGGACTCTGATTCCTCCTGGTACTGGTTTATCGACGCCTCTGGCGACTGGACCTCATCCACAAGTGGGTTGAATCGTACCCGGGCCCGAATGGGTTTCTCTTCCTCTGGAATCCCGTTAAGGTCTGCTTCGTTCTCCTCGTCCGCCATGCTTCCAGCCTCTTCTCCATGTTCCGAGACATGATGCGTTAGCTGCCCATTTCCATTCGATCTCGCATTACTTCTTTGCTTCATTGTAGGCACTGACGGCGTTGTCACCCGTTGTCGCAGTAAGGGTGGCCGTTCTTGCACGGGAGAGGTTAATGTACGGAATGCATCTCTCCAGCTTCTCCGACGGCGCAGTGGCCTGCGGTCACCGACCATTGAGAGTGGGCTGACGTGCTTGAAGTGATCCTTTTGCTCCGCGAGACCCTTTAGATTTCCTGAAGACTGTTCCGATTGGAGAACTCTGAGGTTCGCGGGTGTCATCCAGGATGAATAGTTGAAATCCAGAGCAGCGTAGTTCAGTTGCAGGGCGAGTGGATGAGGAACGGTTAACTGAGTCTCAAGGATCTTAATCATAACGGCGACTGCGATATGGGCACCACTGCAAGATAGATATGTGTGTCAGGATGCTGACTTGCCACCCTCCAACGCTCAATGACTATACTTACGCAGAGTCTCCAGTAAATATTGTGTCCATCTTTACGCCGGACATCCCAATTATCTGGCCTGATGTCGCGACAAGTGTTCTGTAAACATCGAAACACTCGTCTATTGCAAATGGATATGGATCTGCAATGTGAGAGAAATGCTCTGTCAGCCTGAGTACACGTGGATCTCTTCACACGCAAATATTTCTATGGTGTGAATGCACATACATTCGGGAGCTTTCCCATACTCGATGGATAACACCGGCTTTCCTGTGCGTACAGCCCACATGCGCAAACGATCTTCGTGATGTTCAGGAGTCATCGAGATGAAGCCTCCGCCAGGGAAGTCAAGGATCAGCTCTGTCGCCCGAGACAGAAGGTGCTCAGGAGGGGCAAAGAAGAGCCATGCTGTGATGGGGCGCTGATACCCTGAATCTGTCGGACGAGGCAAAAGCAATTTGCGACGAACAGTCATGCGTGGGAGACCTGCAAGGGCGCGCATCTGTATTGCGAATGGGATATCAGTAGTTACTCAGTATCATGTCGGTACACGCGTGGACTTACGTATGGGTTGGAAGTCTTCTCCCAAGTCGTGCGCAGCATCTCTACTGTGGGAACCGCGCGGAAACGTCGAAGCTGTGCCGACGGAGAGTAAGCACCGGATGTCAAGATGATTATCGAGCCTGACACTAACCTTCTCGTCCGCTTCTGTGGCATAAATTATATAATAAACGGAGAATATGATGGAACAAATATCCTTCAGCCACTTTGGGCGGATGGTCATTGCAGTCGCAAACCCTGCATCTAGGCCTGTGTTGATCCATGTCGCTCGATAATAATTCGAGGAGTACTAGAAAAATCTCAGTCCGTACATCTGGACAGGCGAAGCTGGTACGAAATACTGACCAGGTTAGCGAGCGGTTCGGGTGCTACAGAATTTATAAGAACTGTGTAGTGTAATGACCTGAATTAAAGGCGTACATCCTAGTCCGAGGATCTTGTCAATGTTCCGAGCAGCATATACTCCGGTCAGAGTGCTGACTATGAGTTGCCATGGCGTAAAACGTTCTGCATGCAAAACAATTGACGTCAGCCCATCAGCGATTGACGTTGCGAAAGGGCTCACGTAGAATCCGATTCACGCGCCGCAGCCACAATATTCGAGGCCCGCCGGGATTACCATGAAGTATCCGCCAGAACCAGAAAACGATGACAAGAAACACCTGAAAATGAATTGATGTCGAGTCGACGTTGCCATCACATGGCGGTAGACGACGCACCTGCAACCTTTTCCATGATGGACTTGGGCGACCAAACAGATGGTCTATCATGTATAGTGGAAGTTGTAGTGAGGGTCAGAGATCAAGAGCAGTAGCAGCGCCATTGCACGTCGTTGCGCCCGCAGACAAGGTTTGGAAGTATTGTCACTGTGGCACAAGCAAGCCAGTTGCATGTGATTTAGCGACCCCTTCATGATCGCAGCCTTCTGAATCAGCTCGGGCGTTTAAGTACTGCGCCCGATCGGATCTCCGTGCCGCGGCTGGCCAACACCGAGTTTTCGTGTACAGTTCAGAGACGAAACGTACGTTACAATACGACTAACCTTCCAAAAAGCTGAATGAATACACCATCCGGTAGGGAATCAATCTCAACAAGCTGGGGGCTAAATAGCAGCACGCAACTTACGTTCAGATGATCTGATCGCTTCTATCCTGGTCAATCTTGAGTAAAACTGGGCGTCTTTCAGCCACGTCCCGAACCACGACTATACAATTTTCACTGCAGGCTACTATGGTTGCTCTGACATCGATACGGACTGAAGGCGGCAAGATTGAGATTGTAAACCAGCTACTGCTGCCCCATACCGTAGAATTCCTGCCGATCAACACAATTGAGGAGGCGCACGATGCAATCAAGTCGATGAAGGTACCAATGTAATAGTCTACGCTTAGTGGTGTCTTACACGGTTCTTACACAACAGATTCGCGGTGCACCAGCCATTGCATCTCTAGCGGCACTCTCGCTGGCGTCGGATCTGTCTCGCGCATTGCAACAGGATCCGCCTCCGAGTTCCCTAGGGTCTACGGCAGCTCTGAAAGAATACGTTGAACCTAAGCTCGAATACCTATATACCGCTCGTCCAACTGCCGTAAACCTTGGCGCTGCTACTAGGCGTCTGGCGAAGACCTTGCACGCAGGAATTGACGCAGGAAAAGATGCTAAAACTGTCGCGCAAGAACTGGTCGCAGAGGGGCAGGCTATCGACGATGAGGATCTGTTACGCAACAAAACGATGTCAAAGTGGGGCGGTGAATGGTTGGTAGATCAGGTCAAGCAGAAGGGCGGATCGGGGACAAACCTGAATGTTATGACCGTATGCAACACGGGTTCTTTGGCTACCTCCGTACGTCCTTGGCTCCCCTCACAATCCGCTATCCAGCATTCACCACATTCTGTAGGGATACGGTACTGCACTTGGCCTTATAACGTATCTGCATGAAACAGGGAAGCTCCAAACGGCATATTTCACGCAGTCCACCCCTTATCATCAGGGCTCGCGGTAGGCATAGTTCATTTGTACGTTTTCGAGCTTCTTGCTGAGGCAAATGTCCTTAGGCTTACAGCGCATGAGCTACTGTCTCTACAGATCCCCAGTGTCATGCTGTGTGATAGCATGGTAGGCTCCTTGTTCCAGCACCACAACATCGCAGCGATCGGTATGTCCAGTTCCTTCCACCACATCAAGTCTTATGTCTTACCTCCGGACAGCTGTAGGGGCAGATCGGATAGCAAGAAACGGAGATACTGCAAACAAGGTCAGTCCGACTCTTAGGATACTAGACATCCCCTAATTCACCTGTATTTCAAAGATCGGGACGTACAACGCGGCTGTCCTGGCCGCGCGCCACAACATTCCCTTCATTGTGGTTGCTCCGGTCAGCACTGTTGACCTCGATGTGGAGGACGGCTCCGGGTATGTCGCCCCAATGTATTTTCTTACCTTTTCCTCACAATATTGTTTGTAGCATTCCTATCGAACATCGTCCTCCTTTAGAAGCGTGCTTGGTTCGAGGCGCTGTCTATCCGTTTCAAACCAATACAGATGGCGTAAAAGCACAGGCTACCGTGATGGTAACGCCTGAGGGTCTGGAAGGCGTGTACAACCCCAGTTTCGATGTGACACCCGCGGACCTCATCACCGCCATTGTGACCGAGAAAGGAGTGGCTGTCAAAGAACCTGGTAGCTCGCGCTTTGACCTCAGCAAAATTGTATAAAAATTGAATAAAGTCAAGTATAAGAAACCGGCTTTATAGATATGTATTCTACTTGTCATATGTCATCTGTATCACAGTTGTTGCTCTCACCCTTGTTGTTTCGCCCCTCAGATCAAATAGGATACCTGTATGATGTTGTATAGGTCTAGCTATATTTGTGTTTGCCGTCCAACCCGAACTTTGCGCTCAGTATGATTGTAACGCATCAACGAAGTGCTACCTGGAACCCAACTATCACCGCGCTATGCTTATAGGGGCGGCATTGGGACACATATGTACCCTGATTGTGCTGTGTATGCGACATACGGACTTCAACCGGTGGATAGTCTTAGTCGTCCGCTCACTTATGGTGGTTGTGGCAATCAATTTGAATTCTGCACAGCTGCCAATTGGCAGAACTCATCGTACTCCATGTACTATAGTACACCTGCCAAACATAGGCTACTTCCCGATATAATCTCCGCCCCAGCGCTGTGCGCTTTGCGCGCTCGCGCTCAACCCCTTGCGCCACGACGTCGACCGCAACTAGGGCTTTCTGATTCTCTTCAACCATGAGTTCTCATTTTTCATAGCCATATTCTGCCAACGCAGCCCTAGATGGCTATTTGCACTTAGGATTGATCCGCTGGCGGGAGACCCTGATCCGCGATAAGCACTATCTACTAGACGACATACGGACAATCGAGGCGGCGCTTTTCTCTATCGGACGGTATACTCCGACTGTTATTTTGACTCGAAGAACAACTGCAATACGCACTCTGCAACGCGAAAGTGAAACCTTGCCCGCTTTACGATATGGCCTACGAACGTATACCCCTAGAGAGGTTTGCGGAAACCTTTTCGGCTTCTGTTGGTGTGTGATAGAGTTCAATTTCCACTTGTGCTGACGAAACACATGATCTGATGGCCATCTGTCATACATCTCCTAGAATTATCGAGCGTCGCTCTTGGAGGGCAGATATGCTCAGTCTCAGACGAATTCTTTGCAGAAGCGCACCACTTGTTGCTTGTCGGGGTAAGTACTATCTCTGCCACGGATGCGACCACCGTCGGCTTCTTGATGCTGCAGCTGCTGATTGTCGCCTGCTTCAAATATTCATAGCCTGCGCCTAGTCTGAAAGGACAATTCGGACCCAAGGGTGCGCTGTTCAGTGGGTGGGAGACTCGTCGACATAATCCAAGTCACGACTGGTAACGCTGATAATAATCCGGTCTAACCGGTAATATCCCCCACCGCGTGCTCACATGAGTTTACTACAGGTGCATCTTGAAACTAGGGACTCCTGGGGCTATAATTGGCTTTGACGTAGACACCACCCATTTTAATGGTAAGCGGAAATATTGAGGGCTAAATCGCTTGCATCTCTCACACATACATTTAGGAAACGAAGCACCACAGGTGTCTGTTGACGTTCTGTATTCTTCCGGTGACGTCCATCCGGATGTCGAGGATTCCCGAGTGAGCAGATATTTCAGTTAGTATATGTATATCGATCGCGCTCATCCCGTTACCCTAGTGGAAGCAACTGCTACCTGTTGTAGATCTCGGTCCCAGCTCGAGGCACCTGTTCAAAGTGCCACAAACGGAGGGCGTCAACTATGTAAAACTAAGCATGTATCCTGATGGTGGCATTGTAAGCTGTCGCGCGCAGTCCGGCTCGCTTGTGGATTTTCTGGCTTAACACATTTTCACAAGGCCCGGTTCAGAGTATATGGCGTCGTTGCGCCCGTTTTCCCATCGGATTTAGAGACCGTGTTCGACCTCGCCCATGTCTTTGCGGGAGGCAGGGTCGTGTACACTTCTGACCAACATTTCGGCATTGGCTCCAACCTGATTTTACCAGGGCGCGGTAAGGATCTGTAATCTCAAACGTTACCGAGCTTCGCCTGATCCACGTTCTCCGACCAGGCAAGGACATGGGTGACGGGTGGGAGACAAAACGTAGCCGACAACAAGGACACAAGGACTGGGTCGTGATCAGACTGTGAGTCGCACTTCTTCGTACTTTTAGTAGCGAGGTCTCAAGTATGCACCCTGATGAACGCTACTTTCGACCATTACACAAATCCGACCTTGATCGGACATCAATAATAATATCTAATGGCGCCACCGAAGTGGCGATGAAGGTCTCCTCTCCCACACGGAAGTAGACACGGCTCATTTTATGGGAAACTTCCCGGAGTCCTGCGAAATCCACGCCATAAACAGCCGCGATTTAATCCCCAGGGTACCAGAGCAGGAGTGGACTCAGATCTTACCAAGGACAAAGCTGGGGCCCCATCGGCAGCATCATTTCCAACTGGAAAACGTGGAATCGTCCTATACCCACATCAGAGTTACTATCCATCCTGATGGTGGCATCAAGCGCATTCGAGTATTCGGGAGACGGTTAGGCGGGGTGTCGGGAATCTCTGCGCCTGCTGTAGAAGGCACGGCGGCTGAATCGACCGCATCTACTTCTCTTTCAACAACTTCCGCTTTCACACCCACTGGTGTAACCGGCTCTATCATCCTGCCTGCATTGACACTCACCCCCGAAGCTTTCGCGCCGTTTGGGAAAGTCGTTCAGGGCTACACCGACTTGAATGCCGTGCCATCGCCACGCACCACGCGCATTACTGGCGCGAACCAGGGCACTGCCGTCAAGTTCCACAAGCTGGCCCTCTTGGAGTCATCATATCCTGCGGATGCCAATGCAACAACTGGACTGTCTGTATACCGATGCAAGCCTATCGAGCTCACTGCTCATGGACTATGGGAGGTGAAGCTTCTGGAAAGACACCCTGCTACTAACCAGGCCTTCATCCCTATGGGAGCATCGTCGTCTGATGAGGGGATTGAGAAGCCCGGGGAGAGATATCTGGTGATAGTGGCCCCTAACGGGACGGAAGACAAACCAGATCTGAGGTATCTTCGTGCATTCGTTGCCTCGGCTGGACAAGGCATAGTGTACAATACTGGCACCTGGCGTAAGTTCAGACTCGATTTCTAGCCGTCTAAGTTATCTTACCCGAGATTGCCGTTTCGTTATACAGACCACCCTATGGCTGCATTGGACCGCGTGAGTGCTCCATGTGTATCCGGTTCATCTGCGTTCTCTTCTCACTTGAGGTATATTTCTTAGCCCATGGACTTCACGTGCGTGGAAACACAAATTGGGAACGGAGACCCGCTGGACTGCGAGATTGTGGAGCTGGACGGAAGTAACGGCTATCACACCGTCCGAGTACCAGGGGCTTAGGAGTGATAGTTACGAGTACAACGTCGATGAGGTAGTTACCTCGACACATCTAGTTTACCCACTTACTCTTGTTGCATACAGTTCATTGACAGCAAAATAGGACCATGTAAAAGAGTAGAGAGGCGGCAAGTCACATCCTACGGTTCACCGACTGGCGGTGATGTGGGCGATTGTGAAACACTGCATATCCTGGGGAGAACCGATCTGCTTTTCTATCAAACGCACATAGGAGTCTTGTATCCCCGTACATCAAAAACATAACATGGACTGTCCTGACTGCATGAACCACCATGCAGAGTGGTGTAAGCGGACAGTGCTAGACGCAGGTGTTTTGAGCGTCAGTATCACAGCGCTCAGCTGCGATCTGGACCGTTGTAGGTCGTAGTTGGTCACCGTGTACATCTTCTCACGTTCTTCACGAAGCTGGTGGGATGTAGCCGCGGTCCTTTGTTATCATTCGGTATTGCAGTCTGTTGAGCTACATAGTGCTGAACAGAGCTTCTACATCCATGAAATGGTGTACCGAGCCCTGAACGAAAGCAATCAAAACAGCAGGTCCAAATGCGAATGGCATCGCTACAGTACCGGCTGTGACAGCCTGGTTTAGCTTGACGTGATGTTGCTGTTGCAGCGTTAGCTAAATCTCAGCAGGGTTACATGAGTTGAAATGAATGTTAGTAGATTAGATAACCCACCAACCGCGGGATAACAACGTATCCGTGAGTCCCGCCGCAGCCCCTTGTACTGTATAGCACCAGTTCATATTGCAGTCTCAATAGAAGTTGAAAGGTGCCAGGTCACAATAAAAGAGTAGCAGGAATTACGCTTTTTGAAACCTGCCAAGAACCGGTGCACTTGGAGACAAGGCGTTAATTGCTTTGATCGGCCAGTATGCTCCGCCCTGTGCAACCCCGGCTTTTGCAACCCTTGAGCTTGAACCATCACCTCGAGCTTCAGCTCATCCTTTTCTCCTGTCTCTCACCTCTCCTGACGTTCATTTCTCTTACTGACGACTTTCGTTCGTTTTACATTATGAAAGTAACCATTGCACTTACCTGGCTCGTCGTTGCCGCTGGCCTCGTCGAAGCGTCCAGCATTCATGCCCACCGCGGTGTTTCCGCCCATTCTCGTCGTGCCCGCCAGCAACGTGAGCACATTGAACCTCAGTTGAAGCGTCGCGATCCCTCCAAGAAGCGCTGCAAGCCCAAGGCCGCTGTGAGTCTCATTGCACCAAGTCGTCGATCTCAGGATCTCACATTGACAACGACCAACAGACTAGCGCACCCTCCGTAATTCCCACTACATCTAAACCGCCTGTTTCCACACCCGCTACACAGAAGCTCGCGACGCAACCGTCTAAGGCACCCGCGCCTCCTCCTAAACAGCCCTCCGCCCCGAAGCCGCCCAGTGGTGGTAACAACCTCATACAGGTCGTTTCCTCTCGCTGTGGTCCTAGTGGAGCAACTGGTGTGCATTCTACCTGATATTGTGGAGTAATAATCACTCATAAATGATTTAGAGCAAATCACTGCTACCAGTGGTCCCAATGGCTCAGAAGACTGGCTCAACTTCGGTGTCGAGACAGCAGCTGGCTGGAACCCACCCGAACTGAAGATTACCGATATCGTAGCAAAGGACCTCGGTGATGTTTTGAAGCAACCCAACAATGTCTTCACGAACTGTGCCCCGTATGTGGACGACTTTTACCAAGTTGGCGCACAGACTGGTTGTGAGTATAGCTCATGCAGCATCTCCTCGAAGCACTGTCTTATCAATGTTGTAGTGCCTCCCATTTTGCTGGCCTCTATCGCCATGCAAGAGAGCTCTTGCAACGCCGGTGAAACCGGTGGGGCTGGCGAACAGGGATTAATGCAGATCACTAAGGACAAGTGTGGTGGTGCTCCCGGTGGTAACTGCAAGGACCCGGTAAGCCAGTTCCCCATGTTACCATTATCCAACATCAACTAATACTGCAAGCAGGGCTTCAACATCCGTACCGGCGCTACCTTCTTTAAGAACCTGCTGGATAGTGAAGGTGGGAACCTACTCAGGACTCTGGGTGGCTACAACGGTTGGAACCCGAAGATGACGGTTGTAAGTACATGGACGGGGCTCTCCGCTGTGCCACAAGCTGACATGTCCTTTAGAAATCCGCCAACGCTGCTGGTGGTTGCCGCGTGAACAACCTCGACTAGTATGTCATTCTGGCTTGTCCTATGATGCATTACTAACCGCAATACAGTCTCCACCAGACCCTCAACGGTTGGGTACAGGGTCGTGCCCCCACGTCGAACCCGCGTCTCGGCAAGTACTTCAACTACGAGCAACACTGCCCTCAAGCTGCATGATTTAACTGCCTTGTCTCCAATCTTGGTCTCGGTCTCGAAGACCCGATACCACTTGTTTATCCAATTTTTGATGCTCTCCTGGCTGATTGTGGCATCTGTCTGTGACGAATCTCCACGAAGTCATCTACTATATCGCAGGGCGGTAACGCTAGCCGTAGATGCTACATCAAGCTTAACCTACGTGCATACAGAGTACTGAGTACTAATATACCTAATGCTCGTTTGTGAATGCGAATTTTCTTGCTCATGTTCGGTGTGAGTCATAACCCACCTGGAGGCTTCCAGATAGCATGTGCACCATATTGCTATTGTACGGTACCGCCGTTGGTTCGAACAGCTGTAACCACCGTATTGTGCAAGCAGTTGGCAAAAGAACTACACTAAACACAACACGGCTGTAAATGACAGTGGCCGGACCGCGTGCGGCCCGAGTTACAGGGTACTTCAGCAGTAATTTAATCGTCGCGTGCTCCAATTGTATCCGAGTCTACTCAGTTCTCTCGCTCGATCTAACGACCGGCAGCACAGTACAGAAGATATCATTGACGTCTCAAAGATCATCTTGACTTTCATCGCTTTACTTGTGTACGATCATGAGCACAGAATCATCTTCTGGGGCCTCAACCCCAACTGTGTCGACTCCGTCGACCAGCACACCGCCGTCGCCAGAGCTGAAGGCGCTCAAGTTGCAAGATATACCGGAATCTGCCAAGTTGGAGGCAGCAAAGGTGAAAGCTGAGGCCAACAAGGCCTTCATCAGTACGCCTTTTCAATCGCTCAGTGTATTGCATACTCATGTTTATTTTTCAGATCACCGCTTCAACGAGGCAGCAGATCTGTATACGAAAGCTATTGAGCTGAACCCTGCAGACGCTACATTATGGTGTAACCGAGCATATACTCGTATCAAGCTCGAGGAACATGGCTATGGATTGGCAGACGCGTCGGCTGCGATTGAATTGGATGCGAAATACGCGAAGGCATACTACCGGTGTGTATACCATATCGCAATATGCTGGATGATATTCACAATGCATTTCTCAAACTAATAGACGAGCAACATGTTACCTGCAAACATTAAAGTACAAGCAGGCTATAGCTGACTTTAAGAAGCTGCTGCAGCTAGAACCAGGGAACCAGCTAGTTCGCACGCAAATGGACAGCACACAAAAGATCCTGCGAAAGACTGAATTTGAGAAAGTAGGCATGCCTTATACCTATGGAAGCTGTCGGTGCTTGACAATTTTGGCTTTGACCTAGGCTATTGAGATGGAAGAGGAAAAAAGCGCAGTTGAAAGATGTCTAGAGATTATCAACGAAGGTATGTGTAACATCCGTATTACCCAGGACTCTCCCTTATCTCAGAACGATACAGGCGGCTGTGATCTCGACAAGGCGTATGATGGGCCAAAGCTTCCTCAAGACGAAAATGGTCTCTACAGCATGTCTCGCGATTTCATCCACGAAATGCTTGAATACTTCAAGACAGGAAAAACGCTTCCAAGGCGGTACGTCATATTGCACCATATATTCAGCTCATAGGTCGCTCAAAGATGCACAGATATGTGTGGGAAATTGTTCTCGGTGCTTATAACGCTTTTGTCGCTGAAGAAAGCTTGGTCACTCTTGCCCTTGAGGATGGCGTGGACTGTGATGTCATCGGCGACGTCCACGGTACGTTAGCTCATTTATAACTTCAACGTCTTCTCACATACTGCTTTCTAGGTCAATACTACGATATGCTGCATCTATTCGAGCTCACAGGAGAACCGAGCGAAACACATTGCCTCCTTATGAACGGCGATCTCGTCGATCGTGGATCTTGGTCCATTGAGGTCATCCTGACAGCATTTGCGTGGAAATGTAAGTCTATGATCAACACCTATGACATCACGTACCGAGTCTATCTGCAGGGCTATATCCGAACCGCATGTTCATCAACCGCGGCAATCACGAGACAAGGGAGATGAACCGAACATACGGCTTCGAGGGTGAAGCAAAGCATAAGCACGGCGAGCAGAGCTACAAACTATTTGCGCATGTCTTCACAGCCAGTACGTCGTTCCCGGCCTGTATTTCCCTCGCGCATTTTAGTTGCGATGTTTATCATGACCGTAGTGCCCCTCGCTACCCTGATACAAGCCACCAAAAAGCCTACAGGCCTCTGGTCAAACGCGATACTATCACCAGAGGGCTTCAAGCGCTACTTTGTTGTGCACGGAGGTCTGTTCAGCAAGGATGGAGTGACCCTTGAGGATATTCGGAAGCTCGAGCGTATCGGTCGCCAGCCTGGACAGGAGGGTCTGATGTGTGAGTATCTAAAATCCGAACGTTGTAGTCTCATCGCCCTGACATCGTCTTGCTTTAGGCGAGGTATGGTTAGAAAAATAACTGGGTTGGCTTACCCTTACGCGATGCCTTTCAGCTATTATGGACCGATCCTCAAGAGCTTCCTGGCCGTGGCCCAAGCAAGAGGGTAAGTGTCATTGTCAGTATTCGTGCTGCTTATATGTATCTCATGATCGGCTTTTAGGGTGTTGGTATTGCGTTTGGCCCGGACGTCACCAAACGATGGTGTGATGCCAACGGCGTCACGGGAATTATACGCAGCCACGAGGTGCGACAAGGTAGGTTATACATGCACTTCGTTCTTGTGTAGTACACTGATTGTCTACAAAGATGGATACGCCATCGAACACAACGGATTATGCACAACTGTGAGCTTGCATGGAAAGTTATTTCTGCACAATTTACTAACTTCATATTAGGTCTTTTCAGCACCGAACTATGTAGACCAGACAGGCAACAGAGGAGCCTTCGTGCGTCATCTCGCCTCCCCAGCCTATGTGTTTGCTCATGCCCCCATAGATCCGTATTGACGCATGGGGTACCCAGAAGTACACCCAGTTTGACGCCAGGCCCCATCCACCCATGAAGCCCATGGCGTACGCATCTGGTGGACTCGCGAACTTGCTAATGTAAGAAGGTGGGGATCTCGTCCTAGCTCACCGCACACCTGCAGCGCGGTCGGCACTTCTGGAAGATAGTTGTAATGATGACGGATACTTATTCACCTGTACTGACCGACATGTCCACGACTTTGTGCGTTGCCCTTTCTGCGATCGTTAGCATTGTACCGATACCATTCATGTAGCTTGGTAATTCATGTTTATACTCGAACAATCCTTCTTGTAGATAGGTGTACATTAAAAAGATCAAGTTATTTATTTAGGTAAGTGAAGAGACCGGTGACAATGGAGGACAACAGCAAATATGACAGAGCGGATTCGTACAAACGTGAACCATGGGCGTACTATAACACGAAAACGCGAGCGACCAAGCAACTACATGATGAGAGCCAACACACAGCAGCACAGCGCGAAGCAAAACAATTTCAAGGACACAGTGGGGAGAAGAACGCTCTGCTACGGACCCGCAAACAAGTCAAAAGAATTACAAGGAATGGAAAGAATGGTCATGCCCCAAGTAAACTAGACGTCCCCAATGGCCACATGAAGGCGTCTAGTTGCGCCTTTGAAGAGATGGTGCTTTGGTACCCTCTGAGAGGGTTAGCTGGGGGGCATTGCTAGGCGGTGAGACCACGCGAGGACGAATCACACGAGGAGGTGGGATGCGAGGAGGAACATCGAGCGGGACGCCACGGCCGGGTACCAATTCCCTGCGGACTCTGTTGGCCCAGACTCTGTCCACCATCTCGGAGTACGAGAGCAATTTCTTTGCGCTGATCCTGTCTTGCACCTGTTCTTTCTTCTCACTGATTTCGTCTTGCTCCTTTTCTTTCTTCGAGGCCTCTGAACGGTCTGATTCTTCAAATTCCCTAGCCTCCTTGGCGTAGCGTTCCATCTCCCGGTACACGCGCATCTCGAGAACCGCCGTTCCGCGGTAGCGTATATCGTATGGGTGGTTGACGAGGAACTGCCGGCTGTATGTGATTAACAAGGTGCCGGGGCCGTTGCTGAAGGTGCTCTCCAGTAGCATGCGCTTCGTGCGTATAGGAGGCATAGTATCGCTGAGAGGTGAGTGTTGGATGGAGAGGTCGCTAATGGAATCAACTGGTGAAAGGGGCTTTATTTGTAGATGGTCTTCGACAAAGAGCTTGGGTTAGACAAAATGGCCAAGAAACCATCTATTTATGCGTCAATCAATTTCACGGTCCGCTCACCGCATCACTTACGCGATGGCCTACTGATGTGGCCAACTTCCCGTGACTCGGCTCAGGCGGCAAGATAGCGAAATATCTGCATTGTTATGGTCGATAACCATCTGCTGCGGCTGTGATATAAGTTTTCGGTAGTTCTTTAGAACCGATACAGTAGTCCTGCCTGGTAGGTGTATAGGTGTCAGCGTGATGGTAGCGGTCAATAAAGAATATTGCAGCAACATTTCCGACTCAGCGCCATTTTAACGGGTACCGGAGCTATCTTGCGCGCTGAACTGAGGCGAACGTTGCGTGTTGGCGTTCTAACCACCGAATGTGACCTCTTTTGACGAGGCGGGAGCACCTGGAACTGTAGGAACCTGGCATGAAATGTCTGCATCCAACCCAAGTATTATATTACGTACCGCGAGGGGTCTTCGTTGCGACACATCCCGAGGCCGGAGCCTTGTGAACCATCACATAGACGTGCTCTTTGCCCACATAAGTCTGACTTGCACGAGCCCAGAGCAGCTGCACTGATTCATGGCGAGAAGTCACGCCGGCGAGTGTTCGCGGCGACGCACCGAAGTCCAGGCGGGTTGACTACCTGGGGAAATGGCACTTCTTGCCTCCCAAACTTCTGAGTGCGACCGGCGCCCTTATGCAGGATAGGATAAGTGACTACATCTGTCACGGACATATGTTGGGGGTTAACCCACGATGTCACGTTAGGAGGTGATTGGTCAGCGCACACAACGAAGACTGTCCACGAGTAAGTTGCGTTAACACGGATTTCTTGAATCACTCACTCGCTCTAGTCTGTCTCGGTAGACCAACAGTTAGAACCTCTCATTCAAACATAAAGGCATGTGTAAGATGGAGAACTGTTGGGGAATCCGTTTGGCCCGGGTCCTCTGCGAGGCCCAGATCACGAAGATCACAGACATTTTCAGTAAAAGAATATTGGCAGAGAAACAAGCACATGTAGCTGCCTCCATAATATCAGCAGGTGGTTTTCGATGGCTGGAACAGAAAAAAAAAAGTGGCGGTGAATTGCAGAATCAGCCCCAACGTTGCAGGGTGACATGCTTACAACTCACTCGGCAGGCTGCCCCAATGTCTGGTCGCACGCCGTGCGCCTAAAGGACCCTGCGGCCGATAATTGCTAGGTTATTCCAGGGTGTCTAACGCACACGCGCAGCTCGCTGCCAGTTGCACGGAAAATCACACGAAGTTCGTGGTGCTACAGACGCCGGCAGGCTTTGTGGCGCTGTGCATTTGGATGGTCTCATTAGGAAGGTGTTTCCCACGGTCGAGACCACCGGACACGTACAGTAGTCGCGTGTCGACGTATAACCACCATCCCCTTCGTTATCCCCGTTTCTTGCTCATCATCGGCAGCAGAGTGTCTGCTTTTGTTGCCCAGGTTTCCCGTCTCTGGTATTCCGTTCTTTGGACACCCGTACTCTTGCCAAACCATGTCTGCAGCTGAACTCCAGGTGCGCTGCTGAAGCACGGACCTCACACGTATTCCCCAAACTAACCCCGACTTGCTTGTGTTTCGTGTTTTGACAGAGGAAGCACGCCGAACTTGAGGGTGCCCCGGACCCTTTTCCGTCTTTGGTAGAAGAACCGGCCAAGGCTCGCAATGCGACTTCTCCCGCCAAACCCGACACTGAGTCCGTCGAGGCCTTCCCGTCTCTTGCACCCTCCGCTACTGCCGGGCAACGTGCTGCCTCTGCATGGGGCTCTGCTCCTCGTATCAAGCCAGTAGCTTCCAAGCAGCCTCAGTTCTCAGAGACCTTCACGATCACCGTCGGCGACCTCTCTACCGCTGGCAGGGATGGAAAGCCCACGTCTCTCGGCGAGGTCATGAAGCAGGTCACCAATCAGTACAAGGTCAAACTCGAAGCTTCCACCAATCAGAAGTCCCGCCAGACGACCTTCTACCTACGGTCTGAAATCAAGAAGGATTTTGAAAAGGCTAAGAAGGGGTTACTCGCTGGTCTCTCCCCTGTTGTGCGTCACAACTCCATTTTGGATTTCTCACAGCTGATGAACTATATGTAGGTCTCCTTGGTCATCGATGCTCCGGTGTCCACCATTCCTAGCATCATTGGTTCCAAGGGTGCTAACCTGAACCTGATTCGTGAGCAAACTGGTGTACGGGTCGACATTCCTCGTCGGGATGCTACTCAGGCAAATGGCACGGCGCACTCTGGAGCTGCAACTCCCCTCCCCGATGCAGGGGATGAGGATGAGGAGCCTACTATTCCCGTCACGATCACCGGTCCTCAGCCGCTCGCTCAGCAAGCTCGGGATATGATCCAGGAAACAATCTCTTTGAGAACCTGGTCAAGTACCCGACGCGTTAAGGATATCCCAGAGCACATCCTGCCCTTCGTTGTTCCTCACCGCCCCAAATTCATCCAAGCTGCTGACGGTGCAGACATCACCTTGCAACTTGATCAGGTCGCTCGTGAGATCACAGTGAGCGGGGACCGCGCTGCCGTCGGACGCGTTGTTGATACCATCAAGTCTGCAATTGAATACTACAAAGCAGAGGTCACTTCCTATACCACCACTCTTCCAAAGCGTCAGCATCGTCTCCTCCTGGGTAAAGGAGCCGACGAAGTCATGGCCAAGAGCAGGTGTGCAGTTATCATTCAGTCTCTCGATGAACCTGGAGATGAGATCACCGTCTGGGGGCGTGAGGCGGATTTGGGTGATGGTGTCACAGCCCTCATGGATCAAGCGAACTCGGTGTACATCCACGAGTTCCCCTTACCTGGTCCAATTGCAGTTTCCCGTCAGCTCATAACCTACATGAGTCGCATCAACTATCCGCAGACTTTGAACGACAAGCATCCTGGCGTTTCGGTATATATCCCTCCTCAGGGCATCATTGCCAAGGCCCAGGTTCTCTCTGTGGATATCATTGGTGACAAACCCAATGTTGACGTTGTCGTCAAAGAAGTGTCCCAACTGGTCGGCAAGCTCACTGCCGCTACCAAGGACGTCAGCATCGACTGGCTCATACACTCGATCGTCAACTCCCACAAGAACGCGAAGAAGTATGTCTATTTCTTAATCTACATCAACAGGAATGTCATTTGACCATTCTTTCACAGGATTAAAGCCTTCCACGAAAACCAGAATGTTCTCGTTTACTTCCCTCCAGAATCTGCTGAGCAGTCCCTGGTGCTACTTGTCTACGATCCTTTCTCTCCTAATGCCTCTCCTTCGCCTGTGGAGAAGAAGAAAAAGCTTGAAGAAGTGGAGAAGGAACTGTTGAAACTGGCAGGGGAGGCTGCCGACGTCAAGACGCAGACCATCACTGTTGAGAAGAAGTGGCACGAAGCCGTCATCGGTCGCAACGGCACGACTCTCAACGCGTATGTCTGTTTCAGATTTATCACATCCTATACGCGCTTATATGACCATGCAGCATCATCGGGGAGGACAGGACCTTGTCAGTGAAGCTCGGTGCTGAGGTCGGAGATCCTGCGACTGAGGATATCATCCAAGTCCGCGGTATCAGTGCAGATGTCGACCGTGCCGTCAAGGAGATCGAGAAGATTGTTGAAGATGCAAAGAACGATGAGATCGTCAGCAGCTACGTGCGCATATTGTCGCTTACAAATCTCATCCAGCCCTACTCACCATATCATTCCATTATAGTCAACCGAGTTCGAAATTGGTCAAGAGTTCGTAGCTCGCATTGTTGGCGCTCAGGGTGCTGGTATCAACAGGATTCGCGATCAGCTCGGCGTCAAGGTCGATTTCACCGATGAGCACGAGGAGAAGGTCAAGGATGGCAAGAAAAAGGGTACCACCGTTCAGAAGGTCGTGAAGGTCAAGGTATGCAGCTACCTTTCTTGTTCGGTTAGACGGGAGCCGACGTTGTTTGATAGATCACCGGTCGTAAAGAGAACGCTGAGGAGGCTAAGAGGCGTATTACCTCTCAAGCCGACAGATATGTGAGTGTATATCACATTATAGCTAGCATCCCACGAGTAACATCAGCGCGTATCAGGCCGATGAAACCAGTGAACTGCTCAAGATCCCCCGCCAGTATCACCCGTCTTTGATTGGTCAGAGCGGAAAGTATGTCATCCGTCTTGAGGAAAAGTATGATGTCAAGATCACTTTCCCCCGGGGCTCCGCTGAGAACGGCGAGGTCAAGAACGGCGACGCTAAGAACAGGGAACAGGTCAAACAGGATGAAGTGCTCGTTAAGGGACCCAGGAAGGGCGTTTCTCAGGCCAAAGCTGAACTGTTGGAGGTGCGTCCAGGCGGAGTGACCGTTGACATATAACTCGAGGTTGAACACGAGTGTAGGCCTACGAATTCGAGAAGTCGAACAACCAGGAACTCAAGTTCACCGTTCCTACACGTGCTGTTGCTCGTATCCTGGGCAAGGGTGGTGCATCCATCAACGAGATCAAGGACAACACGGGTGCCCAGATCGATATCGACAAGTCGTCAGACGATGGGAATGTCACGCATGTCGTCCTCCACGGCTCCCAGGCCTCTATCGCGGAGGCCAAGGCTTTGATCTTAGATATCGCAGGGCAAGTTCATGAAGAGATCACTGACAGCCTCACTATCGAGAACAAGTTCCATCGTAATCTGATTGGTCCTGGCGGTCAAGGCTTGAAGGATCTCATCATTCGTTGTGGCGGACCCTCTGACACGAAGGCGCAAGCCGGTCTTGTTCGATTGTAAGTGCTGCACTCTGCTCATGTCACGCGAATACTGAAACGTCATCAACAGCCCTCGCCAGGGAGAGCCATCGGACGAAGTTCATCTCCGTGGTGAACCGAAGCTGGTTGGGAAGATCAAGGCCGAGCTTGAGAAAGTCGTAGTCGATCTCAGAGACCGCGTCGTCCTTGGTGTCGCAGTGCCTGCCCCACAGCATCGCGCTCTGATTGGCAGAGGCGGACAGCACCTCAACGAGTTCCAGAGCAGAACCGGCGTGCAGGTCCAATTCCCTGGCTCGCGCTCGTATGCCAGCGTTGGTGAACCCGCCAACGCTGAGGAACTCGCCGATGCCGACCCTGCCGACGTGGTGAAGGTTTCTGGATCTCGCGCCGCGTGTGAGAAAGCGGTGGAGGAGTTGAAGGTGAGTTACTTTTGGTCATCATGATCTCATCGTCTGAACTCTCCACTTTCCCAGTCTCAGGTCAAACCTCCTGTTCCGGAGGGTATCACCGGTACACTCGACGTTCCGTTGAAGTACCACCACGCGGTTACCCAGCAGGGCAACTTCTTCCGTACCCTCCGCTCTTTCCATGTCAGCGTTGAGCAATCCGCCTCTCCCAAAGCCCCGGCGGTTCCCACTCGACCTGTTGCGGAGTCCGACCCAGCTAGCAGCGCTCGTATTGACGACCCCAGTGAGGCGGTCGCCGAGGTAGAGGCACAGTGGCAGGTCGTCCCCAACTACCAAGACGCTGAGGATGGAAGTGCTACCTGGACTTTCAAGGCTCCCGATCAGGATGCACTAGACAAGGCCCTGCAACTGACCCGGGATGCAATCGAGCACGCGGAGCAGATGTCGCACGTCGGTTTCCTGACTCTTCCTGACCGCTCCGTGTTCCCGCGTATTGTCGGTACGAAGGGAGCCAACGTTGCCCGCCTTCGCACAGAGAGCAAGGCTGACATTACCGTCAGCCGTGAAGACAACACCATCGTCATCATCGGTAAGTAACATCCCCCTTCCTGTACTTCCAAAGTACTCACCATCTCTTTCCAGGGTCCGAGTCTGCTATTCAGACGGCCAAAGATGCGATCCTCAAAATAGCTGCGCCTCGCCCTCGTGGCAGACGTGGTGACCAGTAGAGTGATTTGGAAATTGCTCGTTGAGATATTTACATTGCTAGTCGTAATGCTACCTCGCTCTGCATTCAATTATGGTATCTAGAGGGTGAAGGAATTGGAAGGGCATTAAGCGTGTTCGAACGCGAGCTTATAATACAAGTCAAACTATGCAAAGTGGAATACAATGTGTGACGACACAATTAATAAGAGTGTTGAGACTGAAAACACCTGCATTGAAAAGTCCGATATGAAGTTGACAACAAAGACAGTATTGCAAACACAGCGATTACTTGTACTTAGGAATGGACGGTGAGGCCACCATCTACTCTCTCCGGGCCATTCTGCGCAGATCCACCCGCCGAGCGACCCCTCCTACCATTTGGCTTGCGACCCCTAGTGTTTTGCCTTGCGCTCTCGTTCGCATTTTCTTGACTGTGCAAGATAGCCTCCGAGTCTCGAGAAGAGTGTGAGCCGCGCCCTCTTCCCAATCCTGTCGGCTGCTTGTTAGGGGCGCCTCGGAAACCATTAGGGCGAGTAAAGGTTTCAGAAACCGACGGCACGGCAACCTCTGCGGGTTTCAATGGAAGCACATCCGAGGTCTTGTGCGTCAGACGTTGACCAACGGGTCGTTTAAATAGATCTCTGTTGCCATCCGTTATGTTGTGACGGCTACGATGAGGACTGACTGGATTCATCTTGTCCTGGAGAACGACCCGAGCCGCTTCTTCCGGAACGGTGGACAAACGGCGTTGAATCAATCGAAGCGGAACTGACCGAGGTTGTTGATGAGAAAGACCGCGAACTCTGGTTTCCGGAGAGACTGGCGGTGTGGGATCTCTGAATGCTATATGGTCTGCTTGCCTGCCATATTGTTTAGCAGCGCCAAAGTGAAGAGAGTGGTTGAGCGGTGCTGGAGTCGATTGTACTATCTCGACCCGAGCAACCGAAGGAGGTTGCGCAGTTGGCCGTCGATCCTGGCTCGTATGAGTACCCGACAATGTAGATTTCAGAAGAGACAAGTCAATGGCATTTGATGAGAATGCTGAGTCAGGAACTACTCCATTTCTATTGATGAGAATTGGCGGCGCTTCACTATTGAGCTGCTGGCGATTTGCTGGTCGGCGTGGTCCGACTCTACCCAAAGAGCCGTCTTGCGATCCTACAAGAGACACTTTGCGGGGTTCAACATGACTTGAACCAATGATTCCACGGTTACCGTGCACAGAGGAGACAGGTAAAACCGGTGCAGATGACGACAGACTTAACGCAAGATCCTTGGGAGACAAAAGTGCGCCCTGATACGGCGAGAAAACAGAGGACCAGACAGGAGAGGACGAGTTCGGTGGTGTAGGCAATATACCATGGTATGGGTTCTCCACGAGCTGTTGCTGACGATATTTCTGAGCGATTTCTAGAGCCGAAGGCCTATAAGCCGCGCTATTAGTTATGGGAGTATGCAAAGGCGTGCTTTGCGAGGACAGCGGAGACTGTTGAGGTAACATAGTGCGAGACAGATCCATACGTTGCGAAGAGTGATCCAAAACATGAGGAGAATGAGACGACGCCCCAGATGACACAGCGAGCGAAGAACGAGACGGTTGAGCATAGTCGCCAAGATCACTGAAAGCGAGAGACTGCAGAGATTGCGAAGACGGTACGAAGTTTCTCAGGCCATCCATGGCGGGGTAGGAGTGCCAGCCTGAGTCTGAATCGCTGAAGTGTCCATAGCCAGTAACATAGGAGTAATCAGAAGGAAGCAGAGCCGTGCTAAACCCCAGCGCAGAACGAGGACGTGCCAGTAGATTGAGATCAATAGGTCCATGAGGAGGGAGATTATGTTCACGTTCAACCACAACCATACCGTGATCATTGCCAGGAGACGATAAGTGAGGGCGAATCTCTGAAAACACTGGTTGTCTAGGCTGCGAGTGTACTGCCCGTTGCACCTCACGAGGGGGGTGGGGTTTGACTTGATTGAACCGAGGAGGAACTGTGACACTGCGAGGCGTGACCTTACGGGATACTTGAGCTTGGTGATGGGGACGATTTGCAGGCATGCTGGGCGACGGCTGAGGAGGTCCAGAACGAGCGTTTCCAGCATCATCGTCTTCCAAGCCCCATATCATACGTGGCAAATTGTCTTGAGTTTCGATGATGGTGCCCTCGGCACCTCTATGCGGAGTTTGAGATAAGGTCAGTAAGAGGGATGTTGATGGTAGCAAAGAACTCACGAAGGGCATCGAGCGTATGGTAGCGAAGATGGTCCGTGCAATGCCGGAATTGGTCGCGGAGGAGATCTCGCCCAAGTAACCCAGTCTATAATAAGGGCTCAATTCGGTGAACTTATCCAGGATGCCCCTCAACTGACCTTCATCGGAGTTCTCTGAGGAATACGTAGAGTCTTCAGCTCGGTTCCTTACCCGAAGGAATTGTTCCGATATCTGGGACCCCTGGCCGATGTTGATAATAACCGACTCCGGAGAGGACAGCGGAGACGGTGTATGCGGCGTGTCAGTAACATTGGAGCGCACGCGTACACGCGAAGGGATTTCGTGGTCGGGTAGGAAGTGTTCTACCGACTGTTCAGAATCAAAACTGCCATCGGGGTTGCGGGTGTCGGAGCTTTGCTTGCCAGACTTGTCGGGGAGGGATGCGACGCGCATCTTAACAATTTGTCGAATCATCTTCTTCTCAGAGTATTCGGACACAGATTCTGGTAGAGAGATCACCCTCCCAGACGATGTTTGAGCTCCCTGTGTGGCACTGCTGGGTCTCCGTTGCTGAGGATATCTGCGCTTCAGCGTACGGGTTGTTGTATCCATAGACGGGATTTCAGGTTCCGCGTCTTCGTCACTTCTAACATGGTCTGACACCTCCTCCGAAATCGCAAGCTCCTCAAAAGCCAGAGCAATTAAGGAGGCGTCTTCTGAGTTCGGGATGAGGTCTGTAGTGATCTGTTCCCCGCCTTCAAGTTGCATGTTCAATCCCGGAGAAGTCTGTACGCTGCGGTCAACGTATGACTGCTCATCAAAACTTTCTTCTGAGATTGTCTCCATGGGGGAGTGTGGGGAGTAATGTAAAAGTCGCCGCTGGAGAGGAAGAACAGAACACCGACGTACAGAACAAGAGTGTGGTAGGCGGAGTTTGAACTGTAGATCCTGCCTATGTCACAGCTGCAAACCGAGCGTGTGACAGGATCACACATTCAGACGCGACGAGATGAGATCAACTCAATATGAATACGTCCTGCTTCCTGCACCCGTCAAATACAATGCTGTTCAGCGTAATGAATGTGTATCCTAATTCTTCTCCCAAAACCCCGAAACCCTTATAAAAAGTCCTTCACAAATAGTTATCAAATTCTCGATGCACCTCCCGGCCATAGGGCGCAATGTTTTCAGTTCTTCGGAACGCCAGGAGCTGCCTCAGCGTTCGGACCCTGGATCAACTTGGCGGCGTTGTTGTTGGGGTGTGCGTCACCGAAGCCGCAGCCACCGTCGCGCTCTTGAGCGATGACAGCACCTGCGCACTTGCCGCTTTTGAATCCACAGCATCCCGACGCACAGTCCGAGTCGTGTTTGCAGGCCCCAGTAATGAACTGTGTGCCTTTAGCAGACGTGGGTGCCGTAGTCTTCGGCGTAGAACCGGAGCCCTTCGCAGCGTTGTTTCCTCCGGCGGCCTTCTTGGGGACGCCAGGTGCAGCCTCTGCATTGGGACCTTGGATTTTCTGTGCAGCATTGTTGTTGGGGTGTGCGTCACCGAAGCCGCAACCGCCGTCTCGCTCCTGGGCAATGACAGCACCGGCACATTTGCCAGTGTTGAAGCCACAGCAGCCGGATGCACAGTCAACATCGCCGTGGCAAGGACCAGTGATGAACTGGGTTCCAGCGGGTGCGCGTGGAATGTAGGTAGCGGCAACGACTGTAGGAGTGGCGTTGAGACTCTTTCAAACGATTGACAATCATTCGCGAAACTCACGGTTGACCAAGAAGAGAGAAATGATGATTGAGAACTTCATTATGATATTTGTAGAAGGGTGAAAAGGATTGTGTGATTGAACGGGAGTGGAGAGAATACGGACAGTTGCTCAGCAACAACGGAAGACGTAGAAAAGAAGGTGCAGACACACAACCGGGTGTGTAAAGAAGAGAGGACGAGACGGAGGAGATGCCTGTCCGTCGAGGTGCCCCGCAGGCCTTTTATACTTTTCCAGGAGGCTCGGAAACAAAAGTGATCTAATCACAAAAGCCACACTTCACCGTCGGGAGTCTTTGTTCGGGTCCGTGCCTGGAAGATATCAAACCCGTTTCCACTGCGTCAATGCGTCCGCATCAAAGCGAAAGACGGTCGAAATCAATCTCAGCTACGCCAAGTAGAGCCATAGGCGGCCATGTCGCCCTGGCTATCGCTATGCTCTGAGGATTCATACCGGATGAGAATTCCTGCCTTATTCTCTTTCCTGCATCTTTTCTGTCGCGACCTAAGGTTTGTAGCTCCTGTAGTCTGTCGCGTGTCACCAGGTTGGCCATATGCATCCGCAGGTACGCATGCAGAAGTGCACAAGGCCCCGCGCACTACTATTTTCTTCCCTGCTTTGCCAGGACAACAGCCGCCGTCCTGTCAGAGACGGGCACACTCGGTTATTCTACCGCGGTTTCAGCCACCAGGCAGGCCAGCAGTACAGCCTTGGTACTGTACTTGTGCACAGCTTCTGCGCCAGTGACGGTAAGTACTGCATTAGGCTGATGCACGAGAATATTGATCGGATCAGGTGTTCTGGAAGTGTTGGTACACACGGATTCTACGGAAGGATAACTGCTATCCTCATCGTAAATATCGTTGCCGATGGGATTCGTATGCAGACAGCATCATGAGCTGATTGCTGCAGCGCCCTGATAGACAAGGCCGCTCGTGGAGACATATCACCGCAAGACGCGGGCAGCACGGCGCAGTCCACGATGCCAAGCCCACAATTACAGCGTTAAACCTTCAAAGTCTATGGCGATGCATTGATGAGCGATACAGATGCTGGTATACAGATTAAATATTCTACAGTAAGGTGCTGGTACGAAGGCACGCGCGATGTCCCCACTGGCAACACTGGCAGCCGACCCCAGGCAAGTCTAGTCCAAGATGCGGAAAAAAATGGATTCGCAATCTTTTCTATAGTAGGGAGTCCGCCTCCAATAAGAGGACGATACCTGAAACAGCGAGATATTAGCATCCGATACTGTTAGATCATAGGAAGCACGTACTGTGGACGATCTCTGGTATGCTCTGCGTGGTTACATCAACCGTCAAATCCGCGCGCTCGGGCGCCTCATATACTTCATCAACGCCCGCGATGCCCTTCAGCTCGCCAGCTTTCGCGCGCGCATACACGCCCTTGCGGTCGGTGGACTCGCAGTGTTCTAGTGGGGTAGCAACGTGCACCGTGAAGAAGTTGCCACCTGCGCCAGCGGTGTGGATGACCGTGTCCCTGATGGCATCTCGAGAGGCCTTTTGTGGTGCCACAGGTGCGGCGATTACTGCTGCACCTGCGCGCGCAAGCTCAGCGGATACGAACCCAAGACGCTGAAGGTCTTTTGATCGTTGCTCTGGTGTTGATGTGAATGCTAGTGGAGAGGTGATTAGCCACGAGGGACGCAATGGGCGGACCGAGATGTATGACTTACGAGCATCAAGGTCCGGAAGGACACCATCGCCAACGAAGAGCGACACACTTCGGCCACCTTGTTCGTTGAGTGTCACCTGGAGGGCCTTGGCTATTGTGTCCTTGCCGGAGTTGTGCAAGCCGGTGAGCAGGATGACAAATCCTTGCTTCAGACGAGGAGGGTAGCTTTCGCGCAGTGTTTTCACAACAGCACTATTGCACTCTGGTTAGCACGTCGCAACTGGTGAATGCACTGCATTTACTCACTCGTAGCTGAACCAGTCGGGGATAGGTGCACCAGTCTTCAGCCGTTTCCTGAGCTCAGTGCCAGAGATATCCAGAGTGGTGACACCTTTGGGAACTTCGTCCACTGGCTGGTATTCGTCCGACGAGGGAAGGTACGTCATCTGCTGGAACGGCACCATTTCTATGTGCAACTCGTCGTGATACTTGCTCACAAGGTCTTGCGCATCATAAGGACCATAGAAATCCTTGCCTTGCGAGTTCTTGCCCGGGCCGGCGTGGTCACGTCCGACGATGAAGTGCGTCGCACCGAAGTTCTTGCGGATGATCGCGTGCCAGACGGCTTCTCGTGGACCAGCCATGCGCATCGCGAGAGGAAGAAGGGCGAGGTGACCCATGCCGTTAGGGTACTTCGCCATGATAGCTTCGTACACACGGACACGCGTGTAGTGGTCGACGTCACCGGGTTTTGTGAGACCGACGACGGGGTGGATGAGGACATTTGCTTGTCGCTGGCGGGCAGCACGGACAGTGAGTTCACGGTGGGCTCGGTGCATCGGGTTGCGAGTCTGGAAAGCGACAACTTTGCGCCAGGCTACCTTCTTGAAATGCGCACGGAGTTCCGCGGGGGTGTCTGGGAGTCAGGGTGAGCAAGATAGAGTAACCTAATAACGAGTGGACATACATCGAAGTGCAACATAATCGAAGTGTGTTGGTGGTTGGATGGCCTGTACCTTGCCACCAATGTAATACTCCCTCACCTTGTTGCGAAGGTAGGCAACGGACGGATGGGCGGGATCATCGGCGCCGAAGACCTGAATGGCTTCATGAACCTGGTCAGGGCGGTACACGTCCTCGACTAAACATATGTGAGAAATTATGCGGTGCGGTGCACTGTACGATGCCTACCTGTGAGAATGGCGAGAGCCTCGTCGTCTCGAGGGTCTCGTAGGGTTATGCGGGCCCCAGATGCTATTGACTTCGCCTCGATGTCTTCTCTGGAAATATCGAGAGTGACTGGTATTGACCACAGCGTGCCATCGGCGAGGCGAAGATTATCGACGACGCTAAGGAAGAATATCAACTGATGAACGAGACGGAAGACGGATAACATACCTTTTGTAGTCGGTCTCAGTAAGGAACCCTTCCAGAGGACTGAATCCACCATTGGTGATCAGCTCGAGGTCACAAAGCTGACGCTATAGATCAAGGCGGAGAGGTTCATCTAGGGCTCCGCGATGCCGATCATAAAATGAAAACACTAACCTCAGTCAGGATAATCTCGGGGAGGGTGCTGGCTTCCGCCTTGAGATTGTCGCGAATGTGCTCATCTCGAGCAAGCAGGTCCTGAAATTGCGTTAGACCACGCGCGCTTTTTTGATCAGCTCATGGTGGTGCGTACCTTCAGGACGCCTCCGTGTGGTGTGTTTGCCATTTCCGCGTTCCTATTATTCGCTGAGATGTGGAGTCAAGTGCAGGATGATGTACGAGTGTGAGAGGTGAGCGAGATGTAGATAGGTGTGTCGACATAATTGAGGGAAAGTAGGGAAGTTTTTATGGGTACGAGTGATGATGAGGGTATCACGCAATCGCTGCACCCGCCCCTGCTTGGCCCACGATAACCTTCTCCCCGTAATTCCAAATGATTACATCCTCGGTCGAATTTCGAGGCTCGTTCGTTCCGTTGAACTTCCTCGGATGGGCTATTGGGTTAAGGCTGCAGTGGAGGTCAGACTTGAGTGAAAGCAGAGATCAACGTAGTCTGGCTCAAGCGCACATGACCAGCGAAGATCTGGCCAGTTCGCAGGTGTACCCATTGACAGTCTCGCACCCTGAGCAATCAGGAAATCACGTCTCTCAGTTGCTTCTTATTAACTTCGTATGCCTCTATCAGACAACGAAGTGTTACTGTATCGAAGGGGTCAATAGTAAGTACAGTACCATTTACGGCGCAGCGACTTCATCTCGCACAGCCTACGGTAATCGGCGTTACGTGATGAGTATCTAGACTTCGCATTATGTCAGCTGTGCGTTTACTTCCGCTCTCCCAGCGTCCTCCCACGTTCCTGTCTCACTCCGCATCTCCTCGTCGTCGGCCTCGACGTTCCCAACGTCCATTCGACCCGCTTGCTCATGCAATAAAGCGTCCCGCATGCATCTCCATTAACACCTACCGCCATGATCATACTTGACGAGGGAGAGGACCGCCACCCAAAGATTGCTTCTCCGCTTCCTATCCATGTCCGCACGCACAGGCCCTTGACACCGACACCGTCGTTACCAGACTATGAGACTTCCCAAGAGCAACTAAAGGAGGATCTGTTAAAGAAGAAACCGCTGCCGAAACGCTTGAAGTGGACGTTATGGGGACTTGGGGTGTACTTCGTAGTTACAGTTGCAATTGGTGTCCCTTTGCTTGTCGTGGTACGTTACAATGCCCGTTATCGCATCCTTTCAGTAGCTTACCACCTTGTAGAAAACTCGGGACGACAAAGACTCCTACAAGCTATCTAATATGATTTCCTGGTTCGGTCCCAACAACAATAGCGCAATCCCACCATCCTTTTTCAACAATTTCAATGCTTTATCAGTGTGCCTCGAGGAAAGTGCTGAATGCAATGGATGGAAGGAGACGGACAAGTTTGATGGAAAGCTATACAACGCTCAGTACGTAGTCATCCCGTCTTCCTGTCCCTTTGACTAATCCATCATAGCCTTGAATACTACGTGCCTCTGACGCAAACCACGCTTGTCCAGTCCAACGTGACGATATGCAGAAAAACAAGCCCGGTCATCACTGGATCTCTTGTTGTCAGCCCCACTTCAGATCCCAAGGACACGCGGGCAAAGATTATCGTCGACATGGCGTACAGCTCGCCAGACATTAGACAGCAAACACATGTTTGCCGGGTTGCTCTAAACGAGACTGGTATTAGTGGACTCTCCATATACGTATGTCTTCGTCGAGTTCGTTACGACGTGTCCATAACTGTTCTATCTAGGTCCCTTTCGTTGTCACACCACAAGAACATCTTAGCTTCAACATATCCTTTCAGCTACCTCTACCTCAAGCAGGGAAACAATCTGTCTACATTCCCAATTTTGTGACAGCTCTACCGTATTTCTCGCAAACAGTGCAATCCCTGAGCTCTCAAGTTGTGTTCGGTAACGTTGCACTCGGCGGATATAGGTCAGACGTGAATATCGATGTAAGCAGGTGTTACTATCTGTGACAGTCAATAATAGCTGAACTCCGTGATAGTCCCTTCAAGCCGAAACAATACTGCTCAAGAGTCCTTTCGGAGGGGCTACCGGACTCTTTAACATCACTGCGGACGATGATGATGATGATGATGGTGATATGGATGGGTAAGCATCATCCCTTTCCAGTTATCTATCTCGCACATCTAACCGTTGGCAACGTTCAGGTCATAGAACTGTTATCATTGCACCGCACATAGGAAGACGGTCTGTGTCCCACATCAATAGGAATCTCGCGCGAGAGCACATCCTTCACTCCCTCAACCATCTTCCAATCCCTACCTTTGCCTTTAACGCAATGCGAAGCCGTTGCTTCCCTTGCGCAACTCTCTCCCCAGCCGCCGTCGTCCGCCTTGCTCGGACGCAGCTGTCCCGACGACACACGAAGGCCACTTATACCAGGCCGCCGACCAAGCGAGCGCCAGGCGACGCGATACAGCCATATGCTGCGCGGAGCACGCCAAGGATGTCGGGTCGCGGCGGGCGAGCGATACAAAACGCTATGTACTATTTCCACTGCTGGACCAACTGTTTCTTTCGGTTTTTGTTCACTCTGCATTCACTGCTACACTTACACGCATTGGACCGTCATTCTCTCAATTACTGACACTATGGTACTTACCTTCATCTAATAGACAATCAAACTGTACTTGCAGTATAAATTCTGCGCTATGTTATTCTTATTTTTGTTGTGAGAATGTATGCTTGAACTGAAGTTACTGTCCATGGGACAAAATCTCCCCGCAGCAGTGATATCGATAGCACTGCTCGCTCCGTGGTATTACGCGCATACCTTCTGACTGATTCATATAAATAGGCAAATGATGCCGGTGAATAGCCTGGTTCACGTACCAGGCTCTCGGGCCCCTCATTGCCCACGACAAACACACGACAATTCGCCAGGTACAGACATCCGACCGCCGGTAATGAATAATATAGATACATACTATGTGGACAGCAATTATGCACAACAAATGAGACATACGACGTGAGAACGAAGAGCAAGATGCCCATCCTAGAGATCGGTGCGCGGTACACCGTCCTTGGGCTTGAACAGCGCCGAGATCGTTTGAAGGACATTCGTCAGCCCCGCGAGCACGCCGCGTACACATTCGACGGTACCGTCTTTGCACAGGCTAATCAGGCGCTGCAGCGAAAGGGCAAAGCCTGGCGGTGGGAAGGCGGACTCGCTGGTCGGTGAGTGCTGCGGCTGAGAGTGGGAATGGTCAGCGCGGAATTCGCTAGCCTATGAAGAGAGTGGTGTTACCTTAGGTGTGTTGTGTGCCAGAGTCTCATCCAGTAGCACTTCTTGCTTACTCCGCTCTGCTTCGGACCACATTTGGCGGAAGATGTTCACGGCGTGGAGAGACTCTGTGAACCGGTGCAGGGTGTTGAGGAGAGAAACGACCTCAGAGCGAGTCAGCAGTGCTTGGTTGACTTTCGGGCTGGGAGATGCGCAGCTTTGATTAGTAAGGCAAAGCTAGAAGATGAACTTATGGCGCACTCAAGAGCAGTCTCGTCAAGCTCGAACAGGATCTTCAATGCCGTGCCTACGCCGGACGTTTGGACCTTGCCCCACAAACGACACTTGTCACAGCCCACGCAGTCCATGATACGCGAGACGTTGCGGAAGTGTTGTTTGAACTCTTCCTTCAGCAGCTATTTAACCAATCAATATTGTGGTCCAAGTCCGAGAGCAGGGTATTACATACATTGGCGTTCTCTCCACGGAAGAGCACCGTTTCATCGAACTTGCCCACATCCTGGGCAGTCGCAATGACGCTGTTGAGCTTCTCGAGTGTGTATGCGTCCTCGACGTGCTCTCCGTCTCCGCAGTAGTCATATGCAGACAGATAGGGCCCTATGCGAGATATCGCACGCAGGAGAAGGACAGTGTTGAAGTATATGTATTGCAGGCGTTCAGGGTAGGAGGCCACACGATCAATGAAGCACTGCAGATTGGGACCCCACTTGCCGGTGCTTTGGTTGAAGTCGTCGTAACATATGTGGGTTGAGATGCTGGCATGGAGTCCTGACACGAAATATCAATAACCCCTCGCGTTGTTCTTTACGGCAGGCAAACATACCTGATATGATCTTGTAGTAGACCCTCTGCTCCAAACACTCGCTCTCACTGGCGTCCTGGGGGCCCTTCGACAGCCCACTCGCGCCGTCCACCTTCGTAATCGCCCCCAGTGAGTCAAATTCTGAGATACCGAAGCAGTTCTCCTCGTATATCGAATTCCACACACGGTGCGCCGAAGGACCGGCGTAGCCCGTGAACCGCTCGGGGTTCAGCGTGAGGTCGATGTAGTCGCCTTCCGACATGTCGTCGAGGAAGCAGAAATCCGAGTCGCGATAGTAGCAGCCGGGTAGCTTGTGGAGCTGAAGAAAAGTTTGTCAGATATGTTGCGAAAAGGTCGCGTGCGCGCACACTCACCGCATCCTGCGATGGCATTTCCACCTTACTTAGTTCTGCTGCTCGCCAAGCCTCCGGTATCTCACTCTGTAATGCTATATTGTTAGCTCAATGTTGATGAGCATCATACGGAGGAAGCGCACCTCGTCAACCGTGGTTATGCCACATTCTCTGTTCATGCAGAAACCATTTTCCTGCCAGAACGGACAGTCGCGGTAGAGATCAACTCGGAAGTACTTGAAGAACGGTGTAGCTACGAGGTCGTGCAGGTCTGCATACAGATCCTCGGTGACGCTTTCTACAGTCTCATAGTCGCATGATGTCGTTTCTATAGGCCCTGTAGGCTACAGGATCTCTCAGTCCAACGCTCACAAGGAAACTGCATAGCAGACGTACGAATTGTTCACATGCTGCTGCCTGCACAGGTTTGTGCTCCAAAATGCGCTGCACGCTCTCCTTCTTTCCCAAGTCAAGCCCAGGCTGGAGGTACGACTGAGAATCTAGGGACGCAGACGCCGGCTGTAGCAGGAATGCAAGAAAGACTGCATAGAGTCGCTGACGCAGCATTGCAGCTGGAAAGATGTATTAGGGTTAGTCTACGGAGGGGACCCTATGTCCGATAGGGATGCATTAAGTAGTGGGAGGAGCAAAGAGATGGTGTTCATCCGAGACACCCATGTCGACGTGGAAGTACGGTACGTGTACGGGCGCCTGCTGCTTAGAGATGCGGACTGCTTATGGAGCGAGCTCGTCCTGACCAGCTTTGACCCAGGCGCCTCTCGAGTCGTTGCTCGCAGACCTAGCGTTCATGGACTATAGCATGAGAGCTGTGGCAGTGCTCGTAATGCAGTGAGGCGGGTCTCGTATTTGTACTCCGTGAAATACTTGGTTCTCACGTTGGTGATTATCTCCAGTTCCCAGTGCGCAAGCGGAAAGCCCAATCTATCATAATAACGTAACATAACGGATCCCCGAACAGGTAACGGGTTGATGAGGTTGGGGCGATGTCTTTCCGTCCAAACTCAGCGACTTGTCAGTTCAGTGTCTCGGGCGTATGGCAAACGTGCAATGAACAGAGATTACTCTATGGAAAGTACGCATCTGTTGTACGCAACTCGTTCTTTGGCAGCCGCATAAATGAATGACCATAAGTCACTTATTGCAGTCCGTTGTGCTCCTCATGAACATTCGTGTGGTCGTGGGGCTCTATTTTTGGCATGCAGACCTGCGGACGAACACTGACCGAGATATCCTGGTCAGATGTAGCGCTGTCACCGAACGCGGTTGTGCAAATGGGAACGAGATTTATGAGGCTTGATTTGCAGCCGGGGTATGAGTTTGTGGAACGCCTGTCTGACGTCTTCAGGATCTCCATTCCCATGTCACGCCTTCGTGGCACATGCACAAGGGGATGAGGATATTCTGTGAGGCGTGGTCAAGTACAAGCAGGGGAGTGATTGTCTTGTTCTCACAGAAATCGAAGTGATCAGAGTCATTTTATCAAAGATCTAGCATTACTCACTATGTTGGTAGACGTCTGTGTTGCAGTTCGACTCTGATCTGTACACATGTCAACCAGCCAGCTCTATGTGCATTGGAGAGTGAAGTAAACTCGAGGAATCTATCATGATCACTGATGCCTTTTACGGACCGAACCAAGCCAGCAGCTCCGCCGGGCTCCTATTGGCCTGGATGCAGATCACCTCTCCAAAGACAGAGTTCAAGAAGACAGCTTGACCTCCCTACTCTCACGACTGCTTGCCAACGTCGTACAAGGACTGCCCGAATGTCGCGACGAACAACGCTCTCCCCGAATACTTGAGCGACAACGTATCATTCCACGCTAGCCAGATGTCGCCGCCGAGACAACGCGAGGCAGTAACACGCGCACTGCCTTGGCGCCCCTTATGAGGGTGCCGAGCCTGCTTTTTTTTTTTTTTTTTTTTTTTTTTTTTTTTGATGAGCTATGTTCGGGGCAGGCAGTCTGTCTAACAGTCCCCTGTCTCGAAGCTTATGCGAGGGATTCACACCCTCTGAGTGGTATAATACAGAGTCATCACAGAGGAAATGCGCAATCGCACACCTGCGCAGCAGGTAGTGTGGGGATGGCCTTATCCATCGTCGCGGAATTCCAACGCTCGCCGCTGAGCAGCAAGCGTAGGAGGTACCCGCTCCGGAGGCCGACCCACTAAAACCCCTGTTGAGTAAATCCAGTTCTCAGGAAGGTCTGCTTCCCGTTCAAGTGTTCCAGACCATGTTGCGAGCGCAAGAGTGGTCGACAGGCCTCTGCTCGGTTGGATGGCTCGGCTCGTTAAGGCCATGTCGAGGGCGAGCCGTTTGTCTAGAGATGTATACCATTCTCGGCGTATTCTGGAAGGTGTCGGCCATCGAGAGCGGTCGGAGTCGAATTCGATTACCCTTTCGCACCGGAGGCGCCATATGAGGTGTAAGGATTCCGTTACTACGATCTGAAACAGTCGTGTAGTTCCGGGGCGAGGCGCAAGGTTGACATCGCGCAGACAGGAGAGGTTTACTCCCATTATGAGGCCCATGGAAAGGGCCGGGATGGGGACGCCTTTTTTGTTCATTATCCACCGTACCCAGCTCCAGATTTCTTGTTGGCCGGGGATCCGGCATTCAGTGAGGATGTGTTGTAGGGTATCCAGCACCCCGCAGTGGGTGCATAGGGCACGGTGCTCGAATCCTGGGATATGGGACCACCATGAGCCGCAGTGGAAACCCTGGTGAATAAGCCTCCAGAGGAAGGAGCTGATCTTGCGGCTGTTGGTTTTGGAGCGGATTGCTGTCCAGATATCACACGGGCGGGGCGGCTCACCAAGATGTTGGGCGAGTGCGTTTTGAATAAGAGTAATATGTTCGGCGGTGCGTGGTCTAAGGGGGACAGACAATTCACTTTGCTCCCTGAGACCTTGGTAGATCAGCGACTGTGTAAGATGAGAGACCACAGCACCGGTGAGTAGGAAGCGCTGCTTCTTGAATGGGGTTCCGTTGTCAACTTCGATGTTGGATCTTGACCCTTCCTGCGCCAGGGATAGAGCACGTTGTATCCGCCGTCGTTGTTTTGGGGACGTTGCAATCTGAAAGGATGTAGTGGCTTGTCGCGCTCGACAGTGTGAGATGATAGCCTGTAATATGTCACGGTTCTCAACATTGATCCATCCGCGGGCTTCCCAGCCAGGAGTTAGGGAGAGGATGGTGCGGGGTGTGGTGGCAGACTCTGTGACTATTCGGAGGGGGATAGTTGGGGAAGCCAAACGCACTGCCGCCAAGACAGCATGAAGCTCACCAAGCAGTGTGGAGGGAGATGTACCGGGGGCCCATAATGCACGAGCGAGGCTAGGGTGGGTTCGAGACCAGACACCCGCACCCGATCTGGCTGATGCAGTACGTTCATGTGTACAGTATCCTGCAATATATACATGGGCAGTTTTGTGAGGGACGGCGAGAGTAGTAGGGCGGTTGACTGTGTCACGGCAAGAGGAGTCGGGTGCTACAAACATTCGGAAGCATTTGGAGAGATCATCCTGAAGGGTGAGGGATGGGTCAAAGGTCATGGGTTTCTTGAGGTCTGCGCGACGTAGGTTGCGGTTTTTTCGGCGTTGGGTAAAGCTGAGGCCATCAGACCGTGCCTGAATCGCAGGGTTCCACTTGGTCGATAAGGAGGAAAGAGCCTTCTTCGCCGCCAGGTAGCACAGGAAGGGGTGCAGGCAGCTGTGGATGTCGCGTAATGATTGGCATGCAGAGCAGCATTGTCGGCGTGGATAGTGCTTCCTGGTAACGTCTTGGAACGCGAGGGTACCATAGTCAACCAATATTTGTAGTTGGCTCACCGTTCGGATATGATGCCTGTTCCGAAGGCACCTACCTTCCTTTGACCGGTGGAGGTCCATGATTAGGCCCGTGGCCCCAAGGTGAATCCATGCTGGTAGGTGGCCTTTCAGGGCTGGTGATAGCTTGATCGCGTTAAATCTGGTATTCGATTCTCGGATCATTCGGACCAGTTCCTTGAGTACCGGAGGGAGGATTGAAGTCGATCCAGCATTTACATCCCAATTTTGGAGCAGGTAGTGAATTTTAAGATTCAGGGGATACTGCGGGCCGGATGTAAGGGCACAGCGCGCCAGGATCGCGTCGGCTACGTAGGCCCAAGTCGGTCTATTGTTGGACAAGTCGGAGAAGGGAACGATCCAGGAGAGCGAGATCGATTTCACCCTTGCCCTTAAGTCCATGAGACCAAGGCCTCCCTTGGCGATCGGGAGATATAGAGTGGTCAGGTTAATCGGGGGGGAAGTCGATCCTTTCCACATGAATGAGCGAATTGTCCGTTCAAGGTCGTCTAGGACGTGTTTGGGCATGCCTTGTACCTTAGTGAGGTACTGTATCCTACCGCCCACTTCCATGTTGATTACAAGCCTCCTTCCTGTGAGTGTGAGGCCTGGGCGGTCCCATTCGTGTAGCCGAGTTTTTATGCGATTTACCACTGGTACCCAGGGACCGGAGTTGTCGTGGGAGTTACCAATCCACGCCCCGAGTATGCGCGTGAGGGAGCCATCGTCCGCTATTCTAATACCGTCAGGGATCGGCTCGGAAGAAGGGTGGAGCCTCCTAGTTGTGATCACAGCTTGGCGGTATTCGGGGGTGCCAATCGGGATAATTTCCGTTTTAGAGGTGTTAAAACGAGCTCCAGATCCGGTGCACCATACGTTCAGGGTGTTTTGCAGGTCGTCGTAGCTATCGTGTTCGGAGAGATACACAGTTGTGTCGTCGGCGAATAGCGTAGTGATCAGCCTAGTTTCGAGTCCGGGGATGTCAAAACCGCGCAGCTGGGAGTCGCGGAGCATACAAGCTAGCGGTTCGATAGCAAGATCGAACAGGAGGCAGGACAGGGGGTCCCCTTGTCGCACTCCTCGGGTGATGGGAAACATCCGGCTTGCCACGCCGTTTATCATCACACATGAACGGGCTGACTCATACAGGGAACGTACCGTGCGGATGAAGTGTTCTGGTGTTCCAATGGCTCGTAGAGTTGCCCAGAGGTAGTCATGTCGTATTCGGTCGTAAGCCTTCTCTTGATCCAGGGCTATGATGGCCCCATTTTCTTCTACCGCTTCCCCATAATCTGTCATGAGGCGGGCGAGGTTTGTTTGATTGAAGATAGAACGCTTAGGTATGAACCCAGCCTGTGCAGGATTGACAACAGTTCGAATGCAGCTGGCCAGTTTCATCGATAACGCTTTCGTAAGCAGTTTGTAGTCGGTGTTCAGGAGAGTTATGGGCCGGTAGTTGGCGATGTCGCGCCGGTCTTTCTTTTTGTATAAGGGTGCGATCCAGCCTTCTGTAAAGGGGGAGTCGTGTTCTATGCCAAATTCTTCAATATCATTGAACAGTTGTTGGAAGGCGAGTAGGATATTGAAGGAGGGTTTTTTAGCTTTTTCCGCTGCGACATATTGTCGGTGGAGGTCCTTCCAGAGCTCGTAGGGAATGCCGTCTAGTCCCGCGGCACGCCCTGTCTTGCTGTTGTTGAGGGCGGACTCGACATCGTCCCAGGTGAGGGGGGTGGAGAGCGTCGTTCGTGCTTCGGGCGGGAACAGGTCACGGACATGTTGGAGGGGGGTAGATATTTCCGCTTCACGATGTAGAGTTGTGGAGGGTATGATGTCTAGGGACTGTATGTTGTTGTGATATGATCCCGCGATTTCCGCCATTCGGTCAGATCTAGTGCAGTAGGTGGTGCGATGTGACTGGCTAGGGTTGGAGGGCGTTGAATGATGTTCAGGCTGGCATAGTTCCGGGTCACGGAGCGCCATGATAATGTCCTTTGGCGATTTCTTTTGGTTAACCGCTATCCACGGTTTTTCCAACCGTTCACCGTGAATCCAGGAGGATAAAGCTACTGTTGATCTCGCCTGACCGAATCGTCGTGCTTCAAGGGATTTTATTCTTTGCTGGAGTAGGGCTGCCTCGAAGGGCACGTCGAAGTCTGAGGGAGGGTCGCGGATATTGAGGATGCGGTGGCGCTCGACCTTCAGCTTTTCGATACGCTTCGCCAGCTTCGGGATATTGATTTTTGCAAGGGCTCGCGCTTTGTGTCTGAGGTCGGACTTGAACTCTGTCCACAGAGTTTGAGCATTACAAGTATTATCGCGATGTCTTGGGGACGGGAAGGCGTCGAGTAATTGTCGACCTTTTTCCATGACGTACTTCGTGAAGGAGTAGTCAGAGAGGATCGTTTTGGGAATCACCCACCGTCCTGGGCCTACAAAGGGGATTCGAGCGTCGGATAAGGACACTGAGACCATGAGGTGGTCCGTTGGAATGCCGGCTATCGGCTCTGCAGCCCAATCTGTGGCCGTTCTTGCATGCCGTTGGTTAAGATATATTCTATCCAGGCGGGAAAGGGCGGAGCCATTATCAGGAACGTATGTATACAGGCGGTCGGACGGGTTATCATTTCTCCAGGCATCTAGCAGCCCGAGAGAGGTGTATAAGTCACTGAGGGCTTGGGTGGCGCCTCGGTGATCAGGATGTGGTGGGAGGCGGTCAGAGCTGTCTTCCACAACGTTGAAGTCACCAAGGATTATGTCCGGTTTGTGACACTCACCGCGCGATATTTTCCCTGCTATGTCCCTCCAGAACCGTTCGTTTTCAGTTGGGGAGTTCGGGGCATACACATTTAGGATGGTGAGGGGGACGTCGTTATGCCAGACAAGGTTGAGGGCCATCGCACGGCCGGGTATGACAACCGTGCTTGTCGTTAGAGATACTTCCAACCGTTCTTTGTTCAGAACAAACGCTACTCCCGCGTTTGCGGTTGGACGTTCCGGCGCGGGAGAGTGTATGATATGGATGCGGTTACCGAAGAGCGATTGAAGATCGTCCACATGCTCGTTGGATAGGTGAGTTTCTTGGATCGCTAGAACGGCGGTTTTCTGTTCACGGACTAGCTGGTTTATGGCAAGCCATTTTGCGCTGATTCCCCTCGGATCGGATGGAGTGGGAATGGATTGGCCCCTACCTTTCATGTTTAGGGTAGCGACGCGGATAGAGGCTGCTGACCGTTTGGTTTTCCGGTGGCGTTTCGTGCGCTCTGCCTGGGGATGAGCGTGTGCCTGAACCACCGGGTGGTTATTGGGTGGTTGCAGTGGCAGCGTGGGGATGAGAGGGGTGTCGTCAGACGGGTGTGCTGCTAGATTTCGGGTGGCGTCGCTGATAGGTGGCGGAACAGTGAGATAAGACAGGAAGCTGTCAACTGAGTTCGTGGGAGACAGGACAGGGTTTGTTCCGTTATGCTCAGCAATGTAAGCGTCAATGACTAGATTAGGTACTTCCTGCCCCTGATGGTTTGAATATACTAGATCCGGGGTAAGGTAATGGTGATTAGGTGAGAAGGGGAGGGTTGAGGGTGTATCGTAGAGGGGGGAGTCTGTGGTACTGCGCCCGTCGCCGATCCTTCCGAGGCCGTCATTGTCAGTGGACATGGCGGGCAAAGTCACGCTGGCTCTGGCTTCGGGAGGTATAGATGCCGTGCCGTGTTGTTCTTCCGTTGGGGGTGGGTTCTGTGATTGCGTTGTTGGGCGGTCGGCCTGAATAGGCTGTTTCCAGGCACCATACGACCGGTAGGTACCTGTAGGGCCATGTGAGTATCTATCGCGCATGTTGATTCCATCAGGCGTGTTAGAAGTCACTTAGCGGTTGGACCGGATCCGCTGGTGTGTAGGGAGAGAAGACAATTTTCCGCTTTCCTGTCCCTCGCCTAGTGGCTGGTCAGTAAATTTGGGCGGAATATGTCGGGGGTATGGGATTTGGAGAGGCGGCCTTGCTAGTAGCGGGTCTGTAGGCTTGCTCGTTGGTCACACGTGTTCAGGAACTGGGGAGCGAGTTCGTTGTGAGAAGGTTCATAGCAGATACTATTCGAAGGGTAGTGACATTTAGCTTATGATACGAGCGGACATTAGACATGCGTGTGGATCAACCGCCGAGAACACTAGTTACGTCCCTTTCCTTTACCCTTGCCCTTCCTCTGCCTGTTGTTCGATCCTGAGGATTTGTTCCTGTTGGATTGTTTATTGCCCGTTGTAGCCTGGGCTGGGACCGTCGAGAAGCAGTCGGCTGGCGGAAGCGAGGGAGGCGGCTCGTCGTGGGTCTTTGCTTTAGGAGCGATATGTCTGGGTGCGTTTGGAGGGGTGAACCAACCCTCTTCCGTCATGAATGGGCAGTGAGTAAGGGGATGGAGTTGCGAATGGCAAAAGTCGCAAAGCCAGGTTCGTAGCACTTCCATGTACATACCAATCAGCGGCGCGCGGAAAATGGGGGAGGTGGCCGTGTCTTGGAACTCGCGCCATTGGGAGCGATCTGCGGTGGGCGGATCCATAAATACATGGGCTACATCCTCGATTCGATTGTCGATTGTTACGCCTCCCGTGACGATCTGGACGCGTAGCGAGTTCCGGATATGTTCAGCCGCGATCTGAGGGTTCCAGGTGGAGAAGATCGGGTGGGATGGGAGGACGGAGATGATCTTGTCAGTTAGGTTAACCATGTCGAATTTTGCATTGATGTGGGCCAGTAGTTCCGCTATCGTGGGGCTGGTGATCGCCCGGAGGCTGAATAGGAACGAGTCAATGATAGGCCTGTTGGGAGTGAAGAACAGGGTCCCTTCAGGCGACGACACCATCTTGAGGTTCTCGAACATAATGCGCGTGTCTTCCGAGATGCCTCTGATAAGGAAGGAATATGGGGGCTGCCTAGCCCTTGTAGTTGGGTTTTGCGGGTACGGAGCGCCGATTTGGATGCCTGGTATGTCTCCTAGGGCGCGAGTGATAATGTTCTTGATTTCTCGCAGCCGTTGAGCTTCTGTCGCTGGGGTAGGACATCCTTCGTAAGCTTGACGGACCAGTACTGTCGGGCCCGCGCAGTGTCGCCATTCGTGCCCTTGTTCATGGGACAAGTTATTGAGCCACCAGCTCGGATGGCATCCTCGCGGTGGGGTCCAACCAACACCCGGCCGTGCATAGGGAATGTCGTGTGTCTTAACTCTGATCGGGATATGCTGCACTGGTGGGAGCTCCTCTGGGAAGGGTGAGCGGAGACGCGGTGGAGGCGAGGAGGGCGGCATAGGGTCATCATTATCAGGGACCTCTGGTGGGTATTGTAGCGCGGGTGAGGAGGGTCGTGGTGTTAGAGGGCGTGGCAGAGTTTGGTGGTTGAGAGGTGGGTGTACGTCCGCATAGGCCGTCGAGGTAGCCGGCGATACGAGGTTGATGATCGATACGTTCGCTCGCGGAGGTGGTGACGGGGACGGCAGAGCCGGAGAGGACGACGGAAGCGAGTTCTGTCGGTTGCGGGTGTGCATGCGGGTACGTAGTGCCGATATGGGGAAGGACAATGTGAGCGGAGAGGGCGAGGAAGTGAATCGATGTGGCGAGATACGACCTCGGGGGCCCGTAGGGGTTTTGGGGGAAGGAGAGTGGTCCCTGGATGCTTCCATGTCCTGGTATGGGTCCGTAAGATCTGGTAAGTCAAAGATGAGACGTCCTTCCGCCCTCGCACGTTGGTGGGCAAGACGCGTCCTTTCTTCCATCTGCTCCACAGTGGGAAGTAGATCCGATCGACCGTGGAAGCGATTGACTGCTTCATCCAGTTCTTCGGATGTTAGTTCGTCACCTTCACGGAGTCGGCCATTGACCCTCCAAAAATCCTCCGAGCTTAGCCAGGGAATGGGTTGCGGCGAGGCTATGGGTGCCGGTGATTCTAGGACCGGAGTAGGCGAGACTGTGGCATGTGGGAGGGTGCGGCGGTTACTTGCCGAGACTGTCGGGTATGGGGTCACCCTTCTCTTCCTCCGGTTTGTCGTTTTGGGAGAAATGATGCGTGGTTTTTTCGTGTGGAAGGCCCGTTCCCCTTCAGCCGATTGGTCGTCGACGGTACCTGCGAGCTCCGTTTCGCTCCATGGGGTAGGAGGGGCGGGAACTGGGGAGGGTGGTTGGGATGCTGCAAGCGGGGAGCCTCCATATTCCGCCAATAGGGCGAAGGGGTTCGAGGAAGGAGGGATACCCGGTGACCGCTCGGGAGTAGACTCAGTCTGGACCACAGATTTTGGTGAGCGAGTGTCCGAGATCTCCAGGCCTGCCTTTTCGTTCCGCTACAGCAAACGAGAGTCAGCCTCGAATTCACAAGTGTTGGTCAGAGTTAAACCGGGTACGCAGCGTGTGCAGCATCGTTACCCCGGCGTTTAAGGTGTGAAGTGGTTAATGGCGGGGATGAGGTAGTGCTCACCGGTGTAGGGGTCGCGCTCGGGGACGCGGAGGACGGCGCATCCGCCTCGGGTGTCCTTTCAAGAGTTGCTTGAGATTCCTTCACTGGGGATTTCGCCGTCTGCGACTGCGGAGGGGCGACTGGGGATTCAGGATTCTTCCGAGGAGAGGAGGGGAGCGGGGGAAATTCCTCGGGGTCAAGAGACACGGTGGGCGTGTTCTGGCGAGTAACCGTCTTCCAAACCGATGCGTTGGAGGAGATAGACATGTTTGTGTTGGCGAGCAGTATTGGGTGTGAGTTTTACGTTGGCGATGGGATAGAGAAAAGCGTCCTTTCCAGCCGTTTTTATATTCTGTGACTGCATTCTTGCCGCTGAGGGTCATTATACCATGAGCTCGGTCCTCGACAGGGTCATGCAGGTCTCGCCAGTGGTATAGCCCGTTGTGTGTTTAGGACGTAGCGTTTTCATTCGTCCGCTTCGTGTTGCCGTGCTGTGAGGGCATCGGTATGCGGTAGGCGAGTCAGTGGTAGTCTGGTGGACGGCGTACCATACGTGACCCCCACATCGTACTCCGAGCCTTGAGCTATATGGGACGACGCGATACTGGTTGGCGACCCTGGTGGCGGACGGTCTGTGTCAAGAGAGCTTGGGCGTGGGTTCATCTACACGGTGTTTACAGTTATGTTGTTGAGTAGGTCGTCGCGACGAGCGGGGATATTCGGTGATTGTGGAGTTTTAAAGTTTTTTCACACAATCCAGTGATGGGGTGATATACGTTGTTATTAGGGCTGGACCGTCACTAAAGTGTTACAGAATGACTTGTACGTAAGCCAGCTATGTTAGAGTAGGGGATAACGCTCTGGGCTCGAAGGATGGGTTCTTGCTGGACATCGTGCGTTACTGGTCGCGAGTCTACGGGAGAAAGTAGTAGGAATGGGTACAGAGCAGTTTACGGTGACGGGAGGGCACGAAGGTCGAGTGAGAGTCCTCTGGTCAACCATTGGATCATACGTTCTCTGGGCGTTCTCTCGAACCATTCATCATTGATGATGACAGCGAAAATGCTGTCCGCTGCCATTCCCTCATCCGCTGCCCAAAAACCCGTCTGATCGGAGTAGAATGCGTAGATGCCTTGAATCTGGGTTGGGGGTTCCAGCGGTGCTCCTTGTTCGTCCTCAATTTGGATGTAGCTTCCGGAGGAGATTTTTCTTACGGGTTCATGAGTGACTTCGTATATCGGCAGTCGTTCTCCAGCATCGAAACCTCGAACTACCAGGGTGGTGATCAGGTGACCGTCAATCGTGTAGCGATCATGGGACCGCGCGGTCTCAAACGGGCCGGACGGGGCGATGTTGTAGACCGGGATCGGTTGGAAGGTCCAGTCCATTTCCGGGTAAGAGCGTGAATAAGCGGGAGGCGGGGAGTCTCTGCTGAAGGTCATGTACGTGAGTCTCCAGGCCATGCAATGGGCAGTGTAAAGGTGAGCATACCGAGAGACATTCTCGTGGGTGGTTTGTATGAAACCTTGTCGTTGCATTTCAGCGCTCGATGTGGGAGGAAGTATCGATTTTGGAAAACGTATGTGACCTCCGTGAGGGAGGTGGGGGTTGGGAGCTGTTGTGTGGGCACACTGAAGGTCTGTTTTCCTTACGTTTGGTTTTAAATGTTTCTGAGAGAATTCATTCGCGTATCAGCATGTCTCATATCCGAGTGTTCCTGGTTGGGGGGTTACGTATTGCTATGTGGCGTAGCGGTTACGTTAGAGCAGGTCAAGAGGTGTTATGCGTGGCCCATGGATTGGTAGCCGATCATCGTAAGGACAGTATATGAGTGAAGAGTATGTTAGGTATACCGCCTGTAGTCCAGACGGCAGTCATTCATTCAGAGGACAGATAATTTCCAGCCTTTAGCTGAGTTCAGGTCACGATTTACACGTGGATGGAGCGGATCGTTAGTTGCCGGCCCGTTCTGTCGGTGAGTCATTCGGAGGTACACGGGTCAGCCCGGGGGGGATCGGGAAAGCTCGAGCCAGTGCCACGTCTGGTGCGACGGTTTGTGGGGGGGCTTCGCTCTGTTCGGGGTACCCTTAGGTTTACGGTGTTAGTAGTAGCAGCAGGTGGCAGGGATATGAGCTTAGGTTGAGACAGGTAGGGTCAAGGATGACGAGGCACATTCGCGTGCCAGGCAAGTTGGTGTCCTCCTTCCGGCCCATGATCGGGCTAGGAGTTGGATGAGGCAGCGTTCTCAAGGTCGGAGGCGACACAGAGCTCTTTGGTAGAAGGGCTAGTCGTTCTGACGTTTCGTGAAGCTGTCGTTGGGAAGGCGTGTGTACAGGTTCCCGAAGGGTAGACCGTTTATTGTACAACCGACACGCTCAGCATAGCCGAGGTCGTGTCGAGGAGGAACCCCGAGCTCTTCATAGAGCTATGTTAGGATAGTTATGTATCCTAGATGGTTCCAGCACGTATGCTGGACCGAGGGTACAGGTTATGTCCCAAGAAAAGTATTTTGTACTTTTCGATGGTGGTGGTTCCTCCTCACGATTCTCCCGTGCCGAGCCTGCTTGATGCCTCGCTCATCTCGCAAATATAGACTTCATCGGGTCCGTCACAGCCTCCCCGCCACGCAGCATTTTAATAACCCCTCACGCTCGCTCGTCTTTCTTCTTGTTCTTCTGCCTCCTTTCTTGCGATCCGAGACCGCTACGCTCGACATAAACATTGCTGCCGCCGGGGTGCGATGCAGTTTCTGGCAACATCTTTGGCGTTATGTCTCTCCTTTCTACTCCATCAGTCTCCGCTAGCGGAGGCTCTTAAGCTACACGGCGTGCGCACGCCGCGCGGGGAGCATGGCGCGCAGCGCAGGGCACAGATGTGGCAGGCTACGCCTGACCTGCAGAACGAGAGCGACCTGAAGTACTTCACCAATATCTCCCTGAACGGCGTGGACTTCCCTGTGTTAATCGATACCGGAAGGTGCGCGGCAGCGTATTAACACAACTGCAGCGTGGCTCATATGTGCGTTCTTTATAGCTCTGATCTTTGGGTGGCTGGAAAGGTACCCGGCGCTGGCAGCACTGGCAAGACCGCGAAGGTAGAATATGCGATAGGGGGAGCCTCTGGACCCATTCTCACCGCCAAGATGGAGGTCGAAGGGTTCACGATCACGAACCAAGCGTTCATCCTTGATACCTCCGGGGACAATCCCGACGGCCAAGGGCTCATAGGGCTTGGTCCCAACTTGGAGTCGTCGGTCCACACCGCGCTGAACAGCAAGAATGGCGACGCGCCACTTGACCGCATCTTCCGTGACAACATGTCGACGCCCAACTTCCTCACGATCTATCTCGGGCGCAGTGATGACCCGACCAACCCGTTCCCCGGAGATATCACCATCGGCAGCGTGCTCGAGGGATATGAAAACATCACGAGCCAGCCGAAGCTGCCTGTGTCAGACGTGCGCGCGAGGGGCGGCCAACACTGGCAGAGTGTACTGGATACGAACGGTATTCTTGGGCCGGATGGGCAACACATCAATATTACGTCGCATGTGTCGGGGATAGGGAAAAATCAGGCTGCAGTAGTCTTCGATAGTGGCTTCTCACTGAACCAGGTTTCACAGTACGTCCTGCTGCGTTTTCTCATTCTGCGTGTCTGCTGAACTCCTGCGTGACAGACATATTGCCGATTCCATCTATGCCAGGATACCTGGTGCCGTGTTCCAAAATGTCACTGGCTTTGGCCAAGCCTACACACTACCTTGCAGTGCGGAAGTGAACGTGACCTTCCTTTTCCACAACATCAGCTTCCCAATACACCCGCTCGACGCTACGCTGGAGTTGAACCGCGAGGATGATCTGGGCAGCCCTCTGTGCGTGGGTACCTTCCAGCCCAGCCTCCCCACTGCTAGTGCGTCGACTTTCGACATGATCCTGGGTATGGCATTTTGTACGTGTCAAGTTCTGCATTACGGACACCATGCATCCCGACTAATCATCTCGTTCCGGTAGTACGCAACGCTTACATCCTCATCAACTTTGGAGACTTCGTGGACGGCGCTTCGTCCAAGACGGCCGATCCTTACATCCAGCTATTGCCCCTCACCAGCGACCGGGCAGAGGCGCACTCTGATTTCGTCAATGTCCGTCTCATGGGCATCGATGACACAGGCAACTACAAGCTACTTCCCGCGTCAGTGGTCCCTCCTGATAACAGTACGGGGCCGGCGGACAACGACAAGAGCTTCGCAGAACGCATACACCCGTACCTCCCCTATATCATTGCAGGCAGCGCGGTGCTCGGCCTCATCCTCATTCTGTCGATAATATACTGCATCATGGGCCGGCGACGGGAGCGGTACCACCGGTTGGATGCGCCTGCTCCGCGAGGCTTGGAGCATATCGAGCCGTTCGAGAGGTATCGTCCTGCTCGTCGGTACTAAAAGCTTCGTTGTTGTTTTGCTTTGCTTCATTTTTTCCTCTGGTGGTGGACGGTATCTAGTTCTGCGCATATCTCTCTTGCTTGACACGGACCCATTGTATTATCGTACTCGTTAGTCGCATACATCTAGTCGCATATACCTACGCACGCAATGCATATATATATTCACACGTCTGGGCACTCACCGACTGCGGGTCTGGACGCCGGCGAAGTATGCATGTGTTTGGCGTGTAGGGCACAGGGAGCGATGGGCCGGGGGATACGGCGAGGATGGCGGACAATGGCGCTAGGGCGTTACGCGTGACATAGCCGCGGGGGCCCATGGGTGTGGGTGGCGATGAGGGGGTGGTCTCTGGGAGACAGGGGGGCCCGGGATGCCCATGACGGCAGCGGCGGTGGGCAGTGGGCAGTGGGCACGGAGACGAGTGCGAGGGCGACGACGATAAGAGCGTGACATTGAGGACAATGAGCGGGGCTGTGACGGGTGACGGGCGTTGCCGCCGTCTTGGACGCTGCCGGCGACGGTGACCGAGGGTCCGAGCCTGGCGACCGCGCGGCCGTCCCGTGGGCTGTGTGGAGTGCGTGATGTGCAATAGCAGACAATCCTTCGCGGGTGCGGTGCAGCGGCGAGTGCGGCGGGGTGGGCGACGACGAGAGGAGAAACCGAGGGAGAACGACGGGGAAAGCAGCCGCGGGACGTGTTCTGATGTCGTGGCAGACAGCGAGCGTGAGCGTGACAGAGCCGGCTCGAAATGGGAGATATGCCTTTGATGGATACTGTTGGGTCGGAGTTCGCCACGGGCGGTGACGATGAGGGCCCAAGGGTCTCTGGCCGTCTCTGCCTGTCTCGCTCTTTGGCGTTCGCACGCGTGGCCAGCCGACGCCGGGCCAGTGCCAACCGTGGTCGGCTAAGACGCTCGTAAAACATCCTCCCCCATCACCGTCGCCATCGCCCTCCTCTCTCTCCCCATCGCCCTCCTCTTTCCCCCCACCATCCTCCGCCCCTCTCCCATGTCCGCCACCGGCGTCGACGACGACGACAACAACTTCATGGACTCCCCCGTCAACCCCATTAGCCCCAGCAGCGACGACAGCAGCGAGAACATGCAGGTCGACTCCGACGTCGACGCAAGCCATGCCCCCGATGCAGATGCAGACGCAGACGGTGAACTTGACGAAGGCACCGACTCCGACCTCGACCCACCCGCAGCGTCTAGCGCCGCCCACCACGCATCGTCCTCCGCTTACCACAACAACCGCACCGTACGTCGCACCGTTCCTCGCATTGTGTTCCTCATTGACAGCTAGTGGCAGGTAAAGGACGAAGAGGATTCGGTAAGCTCGCGCGTTTACTCTCTATTCCCATATAAAGTATATGTGTCAGGGTTATGAGGATGACCCAGAACCCGACGACGAAGACGAGGAGGACATCTCGTACGCGGACGGCGAGTACGGCGCAGCCAAGCCTACCAAGAAGCCGTCCGCCAGCACCTCTAAGAAGAAGAAACCGGCCAAACCGCGCGCAGTGGCACGCCACTCCCCCTCTGATTCCGATTCGGACTACGGCGCAAAGTCGAAGAAGAAGAAGAAGCCCCGCGCGTCAGGCGACGAGATTCGTGTCTCGAGTCGCGGCACCAAAGTCCCCAACTATGTAGACGACGTCCAGGACTTTGAAGCATTTGACGACGACGATGTCATTCACGGAGGCTATGCCGACCCGTCCGCCCCACAGAAGGAGGAGGATGAGATTGAGATGGTGCTGGGGCACAGCAGGGATGAGGATACGGAACTGGGTCAGGAGGATAACTGGTTCACGAATATCGTAAGTCTGGTTATATGCTGCACTTTGAACTCACCTTATGCGCTACGAGCAGCGTTTCCACATCAAATGGAAGACATTCTCCCATCTGCACAATACGGACGAGGTCTACGAGTTCCTCAAACGTTTCAAGGGGCTTAAGCGGGTCGACAACTACATAAAGGCGTACAAGCAGTACGAGGAGCGACTCAGGGCACCGGATCTCTCTCAGGAGGATAAGGAAGCGTTGTATCTCGACAAGGAGCGCGAGAAAGACGAGCTCGAGACTTTCAAGACGGTAGAGCGGGTGATAGCCCAGCGCGAGAACGATTCGGGCCAGGTTGAATACTTCGTAAAGTGGAACAATCTCAACTACGAGAATTGCACCTGGGAGCTGCAAGACGAGATCCGGCAGATTGCCAAGGAAGAGATCGAAGCATTCAGGCAGAGGGAGGCTGATGCAAAGTTCCCCTACAAGAGCGCAGTTTACCCAAGAAACCAGAGACCACAGTTCAAGAAGATTACTGAAGACCCAGAATATATCGTCGCGACTGGTGGCGAACTGAAAGACTTCCAGCTCACAGGCTTGAACTGGCTTGCGTATCTTTGGACCAAGGGAGAGAATGGGATTCTCGCAGATGAGATGGGTCTCGGCAAGGTATTCCCCTATAGTCTTGCGGTCTGTGTGATAGCCCTGATTTTCAATCATTGCAGACCGTACAAAGCGTAGCGTTCCTCTCCTATCTCTTCCACACGATGCGCCAATATGGCCCTTTCTTGGTTATCGTCCCTCTTTCCACCATCACTGCTTGGCAATCGCAGTTCGCCACCTGGGCACCGGACATGAATGTTATCACCTACATTGGAACCGCCGCTGCGCGGGAGGTCATCCGCACTTACGAGTTTGGGCCCTCGAATAAGAAGCTGAAGATGAACGTCCTCCTTACGACCTACGAAATCACCTTGCGCGATGCGAAGGAGCTCGGAGACATAAAGTGGCAGGTACTGGCTGTTGACGAGGTGAGCAGATTGTGCCACAGCCTGTGCGTTCCCAACTCACACAGAATGTTTGAATAGGCCCATCGGCTCAAGAACTCGGAATCGCAGCTATATGAAGCTCTCCGGTCGTTCCCAGCTGCCTCCAAGGTGCTCATCACCGGCACACCGCTGCAGAACAATGTCAAAGGTGAGATACAACGTAGTTTCCACCCATCCGCTAAACTCATCCCGCGTAGAGCTGTTGTCGCTGATGCACTTCCTGATGCCCGAAAAGTGTACGTATTATCGCTCAATACTGGTTTGAGCTTACCTGAACTGACTGACTCACAATTGTCCTGGTTGCGCGAACAGTCCAGCTGTCGAACGAGTTCGATCTTAATGATGTGGATCATGAGCATAAGATCAAGGAGCTGCATAAGCAGCTGGAGTCTCTCATGCTAAGGCGTCTGAAGAAGGACGTTTTGACCTCCTTGCCGACAAAGAGCGAGCGTATTCTGCGAGTCGAGATGAGCGCCCTCCAGACCCATTTCTACAAGAACATTTTGACCAAGGTTCTTATTGGTTCTGCCCATAACATCGTGCGTTGTCACTGACTGCTACCTTTAGAACTTCCAAGGCCTCGTGAAGAGCGCAAACGGGAACAACAACATCAGCCTGCTGAACATCGGTGAGCACCTGACATTCACGTGCGACAATGTACCATGACTCACCCGAGCCTGATCCAGCGATGGAGTTGAAGAAGGCCGCGAACCACCCGTATCTCTTTGACGGCGCTGAAACCCGTACAGACAACACCGAGGAGACGTTGAAGGGTCTCGTGATGAGCAGTGGGAAGATGGTCTTGCTGGATAAACTGCTCGCACGGCTGCGGCAGGACGGACATCGCGTTCTCATATTCAGTCAGATGGTACGCATGCTCGATATCCTGACCGACTACATGTCTCTTCGGGGATATCAGCACCAACGGTTGGACGGCATGGTCTCCTCGGAGGCACGGAAGAAGTCTATCGCCCATTTCAACGCTCCAGGGTCGCCGGACTTTGCCTTCTTGCTCTCAACACGTGCCGGCGGGTTGGGTATCAACCTTGAGACTGCGGACACGGTCATTATATTTGACGTGAGTGATTTATACTTACACCCGTCCGCATTGTTTCTGCGTTGTCCGCTGCGGCAGCCAGGGCGTGCGAGCCGCGCATTCTCATCATACTTACTCCGCTGCTGTGGCGCCTGGTATACAGAGTGACTGGAATCCGCAAAACGACTTGCAGGCTATGGCACGTGCGCACCGTATCGGCCAGAAGTCGCACGTGAGCGTGTATCGGTTTGTGAGCAAGGACACGATGGAGGAGGACGTGTTAGAGCGGGCGAAGAAGAAGATGGTTCTCGAGTATGCCAGTGAGATACATACGTTACATATCACACGCGATTCCGGCACTGACCCTGATCCGTCGTCCAGTTATTAACCAGATGGACACGTCTCAAGCACACCTTAGCTCCAAGGCGACTAGCGCTACGAAGGACACTGCGAAGGCGGCTGATCTGAGTAAGGATGAGTTGCATGCCGTCCTCAAGTACGGTGCACAGAGGATGTACGTGTCTTCCGCCCCGCCTTTCCCTCATGTATCGATGGACATTTCCGGCTGAACTGTCTTTCCGTGCAGCTTCGACAAGGATGATAGCCAGCAGAACCAGAAGTTGGACGAGATGGATCTCGATGATATCCTGAACCGTGCGGAACACCACGAGACGTTGGCGTCGAACAATGACGGCACGTCCCTCGGCGGTGAGGGTTTCCTCGCCCAGTTCGCGAACATCAGCGACGTCAAGAACGACATGAGCTGGGAGGATATTATTCCCCTGGAAGAGCGTCAGAAGTTCGAGCTGGACGAAGAGAAGCGCAAGGCCGATGAGCTAGCCGCGCAGGAAAGGGATGCAAAGGACCGTAAACGTTCACACGCGCCTATTTCGTACGAAGGCATGGATGTAGAGGTGCCTGCGCCTGCTCCCGCCCCCAAGAAGCTGAAACACCCTGCTCCTCAGCGGAAGACCGCCAGCCAGAAGGCCATGGAGCTCAAGGAGCGAGACGTGAGAGTGCTCATTCGTAGTCTGCAGCGGTGGGGAGACGTTCGGCAGCGATATGATGTTATCGTAAGTGGTCTAGTTCATTTTCTTTGTGGACGTGAGGTTGACCTTCCCCTGTGTCACATCACAAGGTTGCTGAGGCGAAACTGCAAGACAAGAACCGGGGCATGATCATCGATACTGCGGACGATATCATCGACCTCTGCGCGCGGGCAGTCGAGGAGAATAACTCAGAAAAACGTGCGCGCATCGCGGCGGGCGAGACGCTGACGAACGCACAGAAGAGCAAGGCGGTCCTCGTCCAGTATAACAACGTCGGCAACATCAATGCTGAAACGGTCCTCTCTCGCCATCGAGACCTGCAAGTGCTCTTCAGATATCTCAGCGACATGGACGATGTGTATCAGTGGCAGATCCCCATAGATAACATCCGCCCGACGCTGAACTGGTCGGGGCGGTGGGGTCCTCAAGAAGATGCTATGTTATTGGTCGGTGCGTACCTATATGGGTTCGGTAACTGGGAGGCGATGGCGAAGGATCCCAAGCTGGGGCTGGACGGCAAGTTCTTCTTGGAGGAAGGGAAGAAGGGAGAAGATGCCTCAACGAAGCCTATACCAAATGCCATTCATCTCGTCAGGAGGGGAGACTACCTCCTCGGCATACTCCGCGAACATGATGAGAAGATACGCGCGATTGAGAGCACGCTGCAGCGCAAGTCCAGTGGGGGATACAAGACCTCATTGTCTCCACCTCCGGTTGCGTCGACATCGTATAGCGTTGCGAGACGGCGAGCTGAGAGTGAAGCTGTTGCTTCGATTGATGAGGGCAGTAGCAAGAAGCGGAAGCGGAGGCCAACACCTACATTCACTGATTCGTCGTCAGAGGATGAGTGGTATGTCACCCGTGATGACGTGCTCGATGTGATTTCGATGTTAATGAACGCTTTCATTATAGCCCTTCTATGGATGAAGCGACGACCAAGGAAGAATTGAGACCGGTGAAGAAGCAACTAGTGAGTCTGTTGTCATCTGATAGCGCGCGTCACCTGCTGACCTCATTGTTCTCTCCAGAAAAACCTAAAATTGTCTGGCGGAGACATGCCCCGAGATGAAAAGGTCGCCATCCTGAAGGAGTCGCTGGCGGCGATCGGGAAGCGGATAGAGGCCGTGCTACAGGAGAAGGCACAGAAGGGGGAGGACACGAAGCGGTGGAAGCGACATCTGTGGACGTTCGTGACGCTGTTCTGGCCGAAGAAGGTGAAGGCGGCGAAGCTGGAGGAGTTGCACACGAAGATGGTGACAAAGGAGAAGGAGAGCAACACGAGCGCACCGCGCGCGGGGTCAAGCGAACTGTCAGTGTCGAAGAAACCGAGGCTGAGCTCAACTGCGCCGTCACGACCGAACGGCTCCTCGGGCTCGTCTCACGTCAACGGCAAATATCGGTGACCGTCGTCCGTTGCAGGGCACGTCGCCCAACGAGCGCCATCGGTGTCCAGTGCCTGTTCTTGCCCCCACCGCATGCACACTCCCCAAGAGGGCTCCTGTACGAATATTGGTTGTCTGCGTGGTCTTGCTATTGTATCGATTTCTCCGTTATTTCTTTTCTTTTCTTTCTTCTTTCGCTTACAGAGGCTTGCTGGGTTCTTTCTCATGCTTTTCTTCTTTTTTACTGCTTTCTCTTACGCCTCGTCTACACTGTATCGTTTTCTCTCTCCCATCTGCTCGTCATCGCTCCACATCTCGTCCCTCGTCTCCTTCTCTTGCATTATGTCGCTGCTTGCTCTATTGATTAAATCTCACTCTCGCACACATACTCTCTGACACGCTCACACATACAAATGCATCGCGAACATTGCAAACAACTTCGAAAGACGTTACGTCTCAGAACCTGCGATCAGTGAGGGACGTGTATGCGTGTATACCGGATTGAGACTCCAAGGGAACACACCGAAAACCAAACAGAAGGTGAAGTCTACCTACAAAGTTACAGTAGCGTTACATAGCATAAATCAGAGCATCAGAGCAGTCGTGTCCGAGTACACCTGTCCAGTATTGCCGTGCGCGGTGCAGCACAAGCCAGAGGCCAGCAGAGAGCTCGTGCGACTATATACCGTCCGGCGCGCGTCGCGTGTCGTGATCAAGTCGAGGAATCGTGCATCGTAAGTCGTGAAGTAGTGGAGATCGTCATGACCTCCTCGTTGTTCCACTGTGTGTCACACATAGCCGATTTAGCAATAATCCCACATTCAGGAGGGGGGAGCCCCATTTCTACGGATGTCACTCACTCGCGGTTATGCACGAAGATGGCGGGCTTGAGTGCGCTGCCTGTGCCTGTACGCTTCCGGGATCGACTCGCGCCCCCGCCGACAGTGACGCTGACGAGCGGTGCGGCTGTGGATGGACCCGCTTGCGGTTGCGAGGGCGGGGGGAGCATGTATGTCTGGACGTGGGGAGCGGGGTTGGAGATTTGCACGGTCTGCGAGGGCGCGCTGGGCGGGGGAGCTGCTGGTAGGGGCGGTGGCGGCGGGGCAGCCTGTGCCTGAGCTTGAGCACGAGCAGCTGAAACTCTAGGTCAGCGACACCAACCGCGCGAAAACGTGAAGAGAGGCAGACCTTCGACTACCTTTGCGTCCGCCTCACGGTGGAAGCTCTTCATCAGCTCGGTGTAACGGCGGACCTGCCACTCGAGCTGGCTCGCGCGCGCGGTGTTCCCCTGGCTGATTGCCCATTTGCGTTCCTCCTTGAAGCGACGGCGCTCCGAGTCGGCGAGCGATGCGCGTGCACGCAAGAGCGCGACCGTCCGCGCGGCTGGCGAGAGCGACGGGTCCAGGTCGAGAGAGGACGGGAGCGAGTCGATCGTGTGCGTGGTGCCGTGTGTCGGCGAGGGCGAGGCGGCGTGTGTACGCGGAGGCAGTTCCTCGACTTGCGGAGGCTGGGGAGGCGGGTAGAGCGGTGCGTCTTCGCGTTGTTTGCCTTTGCCCTTGTCCCGCGAAGCTCGCTTGCGGTCACGGTCGCGCTCCCTCTCCCTCTCCCGCTCGAACGAGACTAGACGGAGCCGCTTGGACGGCGGCGCGTGTGCATCCCTTGCGTGCCCGCCGCTGCTCACGCCCACCCCACCTGTATCATCCGACCTCTTCCGCTCGTTGATACGGCCGTCCTCAAAGAGCTGTGCGAGGATATCCGTGAATAGTACGCCGAGGGCGATGCCCAGCAGACCGCACGCGCAGCGAGTCGCGTCGAGCAAGTGCGAGAAGTCATACAGCAGCTTCGCGGCGATGGCGAAGCCGAGTGGAAAGACGAGGGCGCCGAGGTGGCGGAGCGTGTAATGGAGGAGGACGCCCTGCCAGATGCCGGCGAGGATATGGTCTGCGGTGCTCGTGGTGTGCTCGGGGTTGATGAAGTTGAGAAACAGGCGGACGCCAATGGCGAACAGCAGCGGGGGTGCGGTGGCGAGTTGCATCCAACGGCGGATGGGAGGATGAGGGGCTTCTAATGAGGTCGTGTGGTTAGGTTTCGCAGGGTCATTAACGGAGAGAAGAAAGGAAGATGGTGTCGCGAGAGATGGAAACAGATCCTGGTAGTGCAAGCAAGAAATGTGCAGTATTGAGAACAAGAAAGGTAACAGAACCGGTGTGTAGTATGTACGGCGGGGATGGCTCGGACGATGGGACTACGACGCGGTCATGTTCGACTTTCCACCTGGGGGCACGTGCCCAATGACGGGTATCACGTGGTCGTTATGAAGGTAAATCAGGCGCGCATTTCGCGACTCAGCTGTGTACCATACCACTTCCATCGTCATCATCTTGATTTTCTACCCATCTGAGGCCGTGTATCAACAGTTACCCCTTTCAAGCAGGCTATTGGACGGCAGTGTAAGGGGCGTGGCGTAGTACCGCCTCGTGATCATGCATGCGGATCCCTACATCACCGTGGACAGGTATGCCATGAGCTGCAGGAGCAGAAAGATAGACAGGGTGTTGGACTATAATGTCATCAACAACCTGGTTTTGAAGTGAGCATTCTGCGGGAGCAAGATGTGACGTGAATATATCGAGCAGATATGCGAGGGTGGCATGACTACTTACAGGTGAATGCGTCGTCGAATTCAAGTGTTGACACTCCATCCATTGCATACCTGGTGAGTGGTTTTGCGCTATTGCCCAGATCTCGACACTGTTGCTAATGGCCACCCTTTTTCTTACAGCCCGAGCTGCGATGACTATCGACGAGTACTCGGTGTCTTCTGCCTGTTCTGTGTGACTTCACAAGTCGCTAGAAGGTTGCCAAGCAATACATCCAACTCCAAACGATGTGGCAGCGTAAGTTGAGCCAAACCGATATGGTCCACGAGCACGTCGGCACCGTGTCGATCTCACGATAGGGTGATTTGTGTCAGATGTAGCTCCATGCTCGGACGTGCTATGTTGCAGAAGGCCGACAGAATAGCTCAAGCCATCATTGGGGGGGATGAGAAATGCCCAGGGTTGCAACACTCATTCATCATGGAACTCGACCTCTTATAGCTCGATGATCCATGCGCGCATCATGCTGGATACATGCGGACATGCGATACAGTAACATCTATGCTTTATGTCCAATTTACCTTTCACAACTTTGGTTCAGGGATGTGACTGCACTGTAAAGCTGAGACAATGGTCACGACTCAGAGTGCCATTGTCAAATTCTTTTCTTTGCGTGTATGCTAACATGAGGGGTAGCCGAAGACCCGTGGCAATGATCACGCCCACGCATCTATTCCAGCAATGCCTTGTTCAATCTACCTAACCTTATCATTTCGGCACGCTCCCTTCATATTACAAGATACCCACACTAGCCATCCGGCACGACCGACTCCCACATCCTTTCCCCCGCCATGGGCAAGCTCAGCACACTCGACTTCCTCGTCTGCCAGTTCACGCGCGTACCCCCCGTGCTGACAACCGACCTTGCAGCCAAGACCGTCGTCGTCGTCGGGGCCAACGCCGGCATCGGGCTCGAATGCTCGAAGCACTTCGCCAAGATGCGCCCTGCGCGTCTCATCCTCGCCTGCAGGAGCGAACAGAAGGGCCGCCAGGCCGTCGAACGTGCGTGCCCCTCATACATTCCCACTGAGCCTACCCTCCCGCACACGGCACTAACAAGCGACACAGGCATCGCGCAAGACACGAGCTACAAGGCCGAGCTCGAGCTCGTTGATATGACCAGCTTTGAGTCGGTCAGCGCGTTCGCGGAACGGCTCGAGGGTCAGCCCATCGACATCGTTGTGCTCAACGCGGGCGTGCTCAGGTCCGAATACAAAGCAACGCAAGATGGGTGGGAAGAATCGTGCGTGCGACTCTTCGTGTCCTCCCGTCCGTTGTGCTATCATTGACACCTGCCAGTGTGCAAGTCAACCACCTCTCCACTGCGTTGATCTCATTCCTCCTCGTGCCGAACTTGCTCAAGGCGGCCGAGATCAATGGCACGACATCCCGCCTCGTCCTCGTCGCCAGTGAAGTGCACTTTTGGACGAAGTTCACGGAGGAACACGTCCAGCGCGGCATCCTCGCCCAGTTAAACGACAAGGAAATCAGCACGCCAAAGGTGATGGGGAATCGTTACTTTGACAGCAAACGTCCGTCGTCTCGTCCCTCTCTCTCATCCTATCGTCCAACCCAAACTCTGACTCCCCTTCTCATGCAGTCCTCAATGTCCTCTTCACCCGCGCCTTCTTCCAACATCTCTCGCCCTCCCTCACCTCCTCACTCGTGCCGACATGCGCCAACCCCGGGCTCTGCAAGACCAATCTCGCCACCCCGCCCGACAACAATACCGTGTCTGCCCAGCTGCACATCGCCGCCTCGTCGGTCATGCTCACGCTACTCGCGCGCACGGCCGAACGGGGCGCGCGCCAGCTCGTGTGGGCGGCGCTGGGTCCAGATGGGCGCGACGGGCCGCACGTGAAGTACGCGATGGGCGGCGCGTACGTCAGTCTCGCGCGCGTTGACGAGCCGAGCGATTTTGTCGTGTCCCGCGAGGGGTGGGTGGCCCAGGAGGCGCTCTGGGTGAGTGCGCTTGGTTTTGTTGAGGATGCGGGGGGCTGACGTGAACTTGTGTATATGTTTGACGATGTATAGAAGGAAACCGTGGATGTCCTCGTGGTTGTCGCGCCTCAAGTCAAGGAGATTGTGGGGCAGTATTTCAGCGGGTAAGACAGCGGTGGACGGGCTGGACTGCGGTGAGCAGATCCGCTTCTCTTTTGACATTCGGTTGTACAGTAGTCCTCTGCGATCAGGTGCTAGAACTGCTTCTCGAGCCAGTGTGGACATCTGCGATACGATATCATTGTATAGTACGCAACATGATATAGTAGCAAAGTGCATTCTTCTTACACGGACAGACATACGGTGGAATGAACATAGTCTGCGGCAGTAGTCTCTGTCGACAGGTAGCAGACGACACCTCACGATGCGCTCCAGGACTCTATGCTATCCCGAGAAACCTGCGATAGCTGCTGTTGTCTTGGGGGTATAGCTTCCGGATCCTCGATTTCAGAGTCGTCGCTGTCAGGAAGAATCGCAATGCGCGGTACAGACATTGGCGTGGACGGCTCGTGTCGCGGTGCCTCTGGGGTCCTTGGGATAGAGTGCATGATCTGCTTAACAGGCGTGCATGGGAGAGCAGGTGGGTCGCATTCGGTCTACTAATCGTTAGCTACGGCGTAGGACGCGTTGGGTACGGGGTACGTACCATTTCATCCTTGACTTCAACCGTCGACATCGAATTTATAGGGTCAGGAGGCACCCTCGTACTGGGAGTCGCGTCTGGCCGTCGATGTGTCATACTTTGTTCCTTTTCCCCATTCTCTCCTCGAAGAGGGGAGATATATATCCCTGGAGCAGGGGCGAAGGCTTGGGCAACAGGTGAATGTTGACGGGATGCGGGAGGGCTTGGAACAAACAACGGCTCCTTAGCCTGCGGTTGTGTTATGGAGACTTGCCCTTCCTGTTCCGCAAAGGGAGATGCCCGAGGTACGTGATCAGACGGCACATTTGGAATGTCTTTGTGAGGAAGAACCATAGGCTCGACAGCAGTTGTTGAGCTCTCATCCTGAGGCGACGAGTTTGTCACTCTGAACATGGGATCTACGGCGTAGTCCGCATAATCGAGGTCATCTTCGTCTGAGCCCACGGCAGTCGCACCGTCTGCTATGTTCAGTCCAGAGGGCTTGAACTTCTCCCACCGGAAGTCCAGTTTATCATAGTCTAGATCAAGTTCGTATTCGTCAGGTTCCAGTGGATCAGAGTAAACCGGGTCTTCGGCCGGAGAGTCAAAGTATATTCGTCTTGCAACGGGTGGGGTAAACATGTTTGCGTTCGAGCTCAAGAACAGAGGGCGAGTTTGGATTGGCGTTTGGAGAGCGATGTCAGTGGCGTAGTCAGGGCTAGACGAGGCAAGACGGCTGTGAGCAAGTTCAGTGTCTTCTAAGCGCATATAGTCAAGGTCCAGGACAGAGGGAGAAGGGCCGGAAGTCAGTCGATTGGAGGGAAGCAGTCGATTAGAGGGAGGCGGTGAGGGCAGCGGTCGAGCAAGAGGTCCTGGAGTAGTAAAGGGCAACGAGGCATCAGGAGACATTACGATGCTTGACGAGCGAGAGACAGCATCAGACAGAGGGCGATAGACCGACGAAGTAGTCACAGACGGCGTGGCGCGTACGAGGGCCATCGATTGATGAGATACGAAGGGACCTGGCTTGGAATATGGAGGAGGAGTAGCGTAGGTGCCGGGTGACAGGATGAGAGAGTTGTGTACGTCCGAGATAGAATCATAATCATCCGAGAGGGGAGAGGACAGAGCAAATCTTGGTATATGCGCGTCCGGATGGGTATACTGTCTTGCGTCTTGGTGAGGGTATGGGGAGGCAACTTCTTCGGGAGGCTCCCCGTCTATCTCATGACCATACTCAGGCAACATATCGAAGGCATTGGTTGACGACTGTAAACCGATGTTGTTTATCAGTGGTGATCCCCTTGCCTCCGAATTCGCCGTAGAAGGGGGTCGGAAAGCAAACACATCTTCAGTCGGAGATGGTGCACTGCGGTACGCTACCGAGGGAGACCTTGGCTGAGCAACATGAGCATCATGGTTTGTAACTTCCAGCACAGACGTATATGCCGGTTTTGATGGTATAAGAGCACGAATCGGGTGGTGAGGTTCTAGCGTGGCGAACGTGTCTGAGAGCCAGTCCGGAACTTTACTTTCTTCGTTTTCGGGCGGAGGATCATCGAAGAAAGTTGGGTCGAACGAACGCGACGTCCTCGCCCTCATTGTCGAAAAGTCTTGTCCGAGGCGTCCGCCTTCCAATTTATTATATGCGTCCACAGGTGTCCTAGGAGCGAAATAGCTTGCCACTGAGGACGAGTCTTTAGACGAAGAATTTGCTCTGCGTCGCCTGGGTAATTCGGGACTGGGCATAACGTTCACCGTCGCAATCATCCGGTCGAAACGGTTGTTCATCCCATCTGTTCTTCGACGCTTCGAAGGTCCACCAAGCTGTAGACTGTCTACACCTCCGTATACCGATGAGGGCGCGCTAAAACGTAACGATATAAGCATACCCCAGCGACCGGCGATGCTACATAAGATGCATATAAAATCGCGCTGGCACACCTGTACCGACTTTGATCCCATGGGGCCTCCACGCCGTTGACAATGTTCCTACGTTTCATGCCGTTTCCTAAGGTCGCGGGACATCAGGGTACCAAGGAGTCGGCAGCAGAAAGAGCTGTTTTGACATCGATATTGACTAGCAGACGCGACTGTCACGAACACGAGTAGTCACAGCATCACGGATTGGATACTTCACGGCGTGACCTGTACAGTATCACGTGAGTGCATCAGTCTCGTTCTCAGTCTCGTCTCGTTGTCAGTTCCGCGCGGGGTTGTTCCGCCAATCTTTCCAGTGTACAGTGAGTCTAGCGACAAGTGATACAATGTCTACTATCTTACTTACGGGTGCAGCAATGAGAAGATAACAACAATTCCATGCTGACGACATCGCCCGTCGTCATTGCATACAGCGACTTTATCGCACCTGTCCCTGCAATCGTCTATGTTAAACATCCCAATTTAAGTAGGCGATCATCATAATTCCGCATATACACTTCGCTCACATATGAATAGCATCGCACAGTGTCTTCGGTGCAAAATAAACCGCGAGCATCTCAAGTCGAAGGAACGCGGGAAACAGGTAGGTTTGAGGCGCTTACGGGAACGTACCGTCAAGCAGGTTCCTGCATAGTTCGGGATGCGAAACATAACTATCTACTCTTGGCAATCCGAGCGCACGTCAAATACAAAGCTAACGTACTCCAAGACTCAAGCAACACATCAATAGACGGGACCACCTGTTGCCCTATCACGATTCTGTCATCTAAGCAGGCGTCGTTCGTGCCAGAGCGCCCCGCAGACGCTCGACGCAGCGTCCGACGTCGGCTGGGCACTGTAGCATCTACAGCTCTCCTGCTGTTCGAGTTCGGGATCGACCCGTGGTGGAACGCCACACGCGCACTGAAACTGCTATGAACGGGACGCCGATATGGTATGTGTTCTATAAAAGCAGACGGACGATGGCTGTGGTTCTGCATACTCTGGAAGTATCGCTGGCTCTCTCCCTTCTCTCGTACACTTTTCTTCTTCCTTTGATCCCCTTCAGCTCCCCTTAACCCTCTTCTTCAACTTTCTATTTTACACGATGCATTCCTTCACTTTCGCCCTTACTGCTCTTCTGGCCGCCACCGGTTCCTTCGCCGCACCCGTGAACTCGACTTTCCACATCCTCAGCAAGCGCGATGCGGTCTGTGGATCGGACTTCCGGGCTCTCGTTAGCAAGGAATCGTGCTTGCCCCACGGAGCCGCATTCCAATTGACACCGCCATCGACCATTGCCAGGAACACGCTCACTGTGAGTGCTGTTTGCCTCAGTAATGTTGGATGCACGCCTGATATAACACTTAAAACAGGCTACTACTGTTGCCGCAGTGCCTGCGAATCTTCAATGCGGTCAGCATAACTCTGCATCATACTCTAGATCACATATTGACATGGGCCGCATGCAGATCACACTCTTGAGCTTCAACTGCTCAACTCCGTGTTCATCCAGTCCGGTGTCTGCAGAATCCTCACAGCGATGACCGCCGCAGACTCGGGACAGAGCAAGGCCACACTTCTGGGCCCCGCCGCCACCCACATCAGCGCGCTCGCCAACCTGAACTTCCTAGATTCCACCGTGAACAACAAGGTACGTCAAACTACGCTGTACTTCTCGGCTTACTTCGCTAACACTGTCATCGCTTCTGTAGAAGAAGAGCGTTGTCCAGAAATCGATCAGTAGTTCGGCTCAGGCTACGACAGACCTGGACAAGGCCGTAGGAAACTACCTGGCATTGGTGAACACGGCCACCCGTGCGGTCGCGCAGACCCTCGATCAGGACGTCACGACCATCAGGAACGAGGCGACGGCTCTTCATGCGAGCCTGCCAGACGACCCGGCGAGGCGTAGCAAGGCGGCTGCTGCGAAAGCGGAGCTGGCTGCAGCGATTGTGAGTCTTGACTTCTATTCTGTCCTGTCTCTCAGTATCCTGAAATGTAAATGTTTGTCGACAGGCTGCGTTCGATGCCACGAGGAGTGTTGTTGCGGCGTGGGACAAGCTTATTGTCGATGCTCCCCATTCATAAGACAATCTGCTACTGTAGCATATTTGGTCATGCAATGTAGATCATGATACGGGGTTTTATTGCGTTGAAGCGGGAGATGTCAGGTACATTTGGCATCTGAGTCAACGTGAAGCTGACGCTGTCGTCATCGTCCGAACATCAAATCATTGTATGTGAACTGTGGTCTTTGCGGCATCTTCGACGGCACTCAGTCCATGCAGACGCGTGCACTATGTTCCTGGCCGAGTACGCCAAGGATCGAAGCCGACGGCCTCTCAGCCCAGCGTTCACAATCTTCCCAAGCAGTGGTGCAACCTCCGTGCCGAACCCACACGCCGCCGTCCTTCCGTCTCGAATCAAGGTTACCGCATATCCATCGTGCATGGATGAACCGCGCGCATATCGTTATCAGCTCCAGGAGATCAGCCTCTGCCGAGTGTGCCGTCTTCGTTGGGAGTCAAGACTGGTAGGGTACTGTACTGTGCGTTGTGCCTAAGTACTCCAACGTGTGAGCGAGGGATATACAGTAATCCTGGTTTTGCAGTCTTAGTGGAACAGATCCTCGCGAGTGTCCAGAAGCTGTAAGACGGAGCGAGGCCTTGAGAGGCGTATGCAAATCGTTCACTTCCACGTGTTGGAACATACGTATTGACCTGATGCAAGATCTCTACTCGCTGCTCAGGCAAGCTCAGTGGTGCATCCTTGACAATGATTGCCCGATTCGATCAGCAAAGTCATTCGCGGATCGCGTGCCGCGACGCCAGCCTCCCTCGCGAAATCGCCGACTTCATAATTACACGGCTGTAACGACTTTAAAGACGACAAGAAGACACTGGGGGCGTGTGCGTGCTGCCTTATCTCGCGCCCATGCCGCACTCAGACCTCACCGTGCACGTCCACCGACGCGGAGTCATCGCAGCGCGGGGAACGTCGAGCGCAAGAGCAGCACACACCACGCCGACATCTCATCGACGCGCGTCGCTGCACCGCACCGCACCCTGCAACAAAGACTAAGACTCGGATGTGCCGAACCTGAAATACTGTAAAGCACCCACCGTCCGGAGTGGATAACGACCTTCTGTAGATGCGGTGCTAGAAATAGGGTCCGCCCTGGTAGATAGCATACTTACCGTATTCGTACCGTAACACGAGAGTATCCAACTTGTCGAACTTGTACCATGACACGAGAGTATCCAGGCTGATCTGAACACTGAAAATATCAGTACCATCGCGCGCCGAGGAAGGGAAGACGCGCCTCCTGCGTGTAGATCCAGCCGACTGCTGTTGCTGCTCCTATTGCTTTGACCTCCGAGACTCAACACACTCAAAGAGATATCACAGATACTGTTTGTACTTTCTTGTTTTGCGCGGAACAGGCATATATAAACAGTACCAATGATACTCATTAAGTAGTCCGATGAAAAAAAAAGTCAAAGTTACTCGGAGAGAAGAGATATCGCAGGTACTGTTTGTATGTCTTGTTTGCGAAACAAGAATACAAACAGTTCCAATCATGCTCGGTGGGCGGTGGGAGAGCCTCGGATACGGTCTGCGATGAAGGTGCGGCGTCTGTCTGATGCTTTTGGGACGGCGATCCGTGGTCGTCATATCGTTCGTGGACCTGCCTTTGTTCGATAATGTGAGATGGGAAAGAAGTATCGCGGAGAGCGCTCACTCAGGAGCAGAGGACCGTCCATCAGAAGGACTTCGACGACGAATCGGAGAGCACCAGAGAGCTTTGGTGTCGTGTCTTGTGTCGGTGTCGGGGGGATGCAGAGTGGGTCGGGTTGTGTTTTCATCTGCATGGACAAGACGCGTTATAAGTAGGTGCGAGGTGGTGCAGAGCCGAGACGCGCATCGCTCTCGTACGGACATGTCTTCCATATCTTCCACAGGTAGGGCAGTCCGCTCGTTCCAGGACAAGGCACATGGGTCACGCGAGAACGGGGCGCGCAGCGAAAGGAAACGAAGGCTGCTTCTGGGGGTTGTTTCGTGAACCCGGTAAGTTGAGGACACTGTGTATGGTGCGTGCATGTACTGATTCGTACGATGTGGGTTCTGGTATCCCCACGGCGGCTCGAATAGCGGAGGAGGTTGCCCGCAGATTGGGCGAACTAAAGGTGACGCATTGGAACGAGTAGTCCGTGTCCCTCCAGCTCGTGATGGAACAAGGACTGCTTTTTCCGAAGCGGGAGTTTGGATGGTGGGACGTTGTTCGGCTCGGCGAGGGGAGATGAGGAAGGGATGGTAGAGCGGGGGATGGTGGTGAGGTTGGACGGTGGAGGGTGTACGATGGGACATATTCGTGGAGAACGCTAAGTCCCGGGGTGGGGAGGATGGCTTCGTCGGGGAGGTGAGTGACGAGCGATTTTACTGAGAACGATGATCCTCTGAGACACCTGATGGGGCCTCGACGGGCGGACGAAAATGAGAGTGAGAGTGAGATAGGTGCCTCGATCTTGCGAGTTGGCGCGAACCGGTGCGTTTGAATTGGTCCTATGTACGGAGCTGTCTTCGTTCGACAGGGTGAGATGAAAGAAGATCGCGGAGAACACTCACGAGCGGAGGTCCCTCGCAATCCATATGGTGTGACTGGTTGAAAGCATGACATACGGAGGCGCATATCGTCGCTGATGTAGCCACACGCTTCCCACCGCGACTGATGATCGTCGTCCGTATGTCCTGCCGTCTTTCAGCGTCGGCGGCTGGTCAAGTACTTGCATCTCTGTTGACGTCTTCGAATCAGCATCGCCACGTGGGGCAACTTGAAGCCAGGGATATGTAGGTGTTCAGGACCGGAGTAAAGAACATGGAATGACGCGGTGTCTGATGATTCTGCGGCCGCGACGTGTGTTTTCCTATCAGTGTCATTCGCGGAACTGTCGCCAGGTCAGAAATGGAGAAGAACGCGGAGAGCACTCGCCAGCAGAACACCTCGCGGCCTATAGCGATCTATCAGAAGTACGGTTGGTGGACATTTCGACAGCGGGTTGTACAGCATGAAAGCGCAGCACTGGAGAGCCTCGATGCTGTGTTCGAGTGACCCAGAGTCCAGGGCATGGGTCGTTTTGTCCTGTCATGACGAGTCTCATTGGAAGTGCAATATAGAGAAGCGCGCATCGCTGACGTAGCGTCGCACGCGCTTGTGAGACGAGGCAGATAATCATCGTCCGCACGTTTGTGCACAGCGGCTTCGATCTATCCAGGGCCCGTACTAATTGCCAGATATCCATGTCTTCTGTAAAACTTCCACACAAGCATCAGTCGAGTCAGCATCGAGCCCCGTCCGCGCGTTCCAGAACATCGACCAGAAGCCACACAGAGGCAGGGAAGGGCAAGCGGCTGACCACGGCACATGAGTCGCAACTCTCATGCGCGAGAACGGAGCTACGATATTGAGGAACGAAGACGTCTTGAACCCGGCGCGTCATAGGCAACTGAATGGGGCGTTCGCGGGAAGGGGGAGCACCGCATGACCTACAAGCTTTAGCCTACCGCGTCTTCTTTGCCTGGGCGCATGACGTCATGCCAGCGTGTGGCGCCGACGGAGAAAAGAGCCACGTTCTTGTGCGTCCGCGGGGCTCTTCGACGCCTCTGACCTCACTGCTGAACGGGCCCTGTGGAGTTCCCTGAGCTATATAAACTGCCGCGCTCCCTCCTGTTCACTTCACAAATCCACACACACACACATCCACTCTCAACCAACCAACCCCACCCACTCAAACCACTTTATCATAATGGCAAGTATACATCCCCCCTGTGTGCTGGTTGTTGTTAGAGAACTAACCTTCGTTGTTCGTCTTTGTAGGGAGCTATCGTATCTACCATCGGAGCCGGCATCAATGCCATCGTCTCTGCCATCGCGAGCATCATCATGATCATAGTATCAACGATCGTCACCGTACGTCTACCTCCCCCTCTCATACCACCCAACTTATCATACTCACGCACACACCCCTCCATAGATCATCGTGACCATTTTCGACATCATCTTCGACATCCTCTGCTGCAGATGCTTCGGCGGCCGCACAAGGCGCACGGGCACACACCGCTACAGATTCGGAGGGAGAGGAGCAGGAAGAGGGGCCGCGACATATTAAATCGCTTCGACATGACATGACACTTTCACCCCCATCCCCATCCCCCTTCCCCTTCACACCCTTCATGACGATCACGCGTATACCCCCGCCTCGTATCCATAAACGACCCTCGCTATGACTTATTCCTACCATTCACGCACTTGCTTAGTGTCTAATCTGTAATATTGCTCGCTTTCGACGATGAATTCCAGCATTTTGGAGTGTACACACACGCTTTTCCCACTTTCGCCTCCAGTGCTTGGGTGTGAACGCCCCTTATCGCACCAGGTAATTTCTGCTTCCTTCTGCTTCCTCCTTGATTCGCGCTACATCGTTGAGGGGACTCGACACTCCCGCATAGCCTCGAAGTCCTGCGGACGGCGATGTTGCGCCAATCGTGCTGCTGCGACACGCCGTTTCCTTTGGCGCTGACAGTCTAGTACACGGGAACGTTAGTGAATAGATACAGTAGTACAGTACTCACGAATGCAGAGCCCAACGGGCACCGTCGACCAGAGCTTGCCCACCGACCTCGAAAGCGCCGGTACAGTACTGTCGAGCGGCCGGTCAACGGTGAGCCCGACTTTGATTGCCCGATCGAATCGCCCTGTTGGCGAGTGAGGTGAAAATATGGCGAGTATACTGTACTGTACTGTACAATACACAGTGCGGTAAGAGAACGGAATAAGGGATGATGTGCTGGTGCAGGATGTAACAGGTTTTTTGCGCTTGGACACGAATACTACATGAACACGAACGCTCGCTCGCTGGGCTCACAGCATCCGTCGTCTCTGTCCGTCGAGCCTAGCCTTCCTCATACAATACAGTACCGTCTACTGTACTCAGAAAGCGGCGGGTGGCAAGGAAACGATGAATGTACTCGTACAGCGGCCGGCGCTTCGAGTTTACTGTATACCCTGGACTATGTACTGACTATGCACTGACTATGTGCTTTACTTTGATTGCCCGATTGTATCTTTAGCGCTATAGGTTAATAACACTGGACCCTTGTGTCCAGCATCTTAAAGCGAGTGGGTTTTACTTTGATTGCCCGATCGCATCTTGCAGCGAAGACAAGATGAGTGCAAGAACGCTGTTGAACAGAGGTTATGGTCTCTGTCATTTTCGTATGGCGAACCTGAACCTCCTCGTGCAGCCTTCTACACATACAAAATACAAACAGACTCAGGGATAGCTGGCACATAGCGAGCGTACAGCGGCTGGCGCTTTAGGTTAATAACTTTGACTTGCGTTATTAACTTAAGCGGGTGTGCTCGACTTTGATTGCCCGATTAAATCTCCCAGTACGTCGTTGGCGGGCTCACCGCCCATGAAGACAAAACGAGCGCAAGAACACCGTCTTGTGTGTGTTTACGGCCTCCGTCGCCTCTGTTCGCCAAACCTGCACGTCTTCGTGTAGTATTCTAATGGAAAACATAAGCGGACCCAGAAATGGCTTCCTCTTTGGTTCGCCACATCGTCTAGGGGGACACGACACTTCCACATAGCCTCGAAGTCCTGCAGACGGCGATCGTGCTGCTGCGACACACCATGTCCTACTGGCGCTGACAGTCTAGTGTACGGAAACGTTAGTGAATAGCTACAGTAGTACAGTACTCACGAATGCAAAGTCTAGCGGGCACCGTCGACGACCTCGACCTCGACCTCGAAAGCGTCGGTACAGTACTGTCGAGCGGCCGGTCAACGTTGAGCCGACTTTGATTGCCCGATTGAATCGCCCCATGCGCGTTCTCGTTGGCGGGCTCGACTGTACTGTACTGTACAGTGTCGACGAGCAAACGAGGCAAATATACTGTATGGCGAGTACAGAACAATGGGATGAGATGTGCGGTATGAGGCTAGAATGATGGTATGTGCTTATAACAACTTTGCAACGAAGACGAGGCGAGTACTGTAGACGAACACCTCCCTCGCTGGGCTCATGTCCGCACCCATCGTCTCTGTCCGTCGAGCCCAGCCTTCCTCGCACAGTACAGTACAATACAGAACCGTCTACTGTACTCAGAAAGCGGCGGGTGGCTGGGAAACGATGAGTGTACATGTACAGCAGCCGGCGCTTGGAGTTTACTGTATACCCTGGACTATGTGCTGACTATGTACTGACTATGTGGCTTTACTTTGATTGCCCGATTGCATCGCTCTGGCGCCTTGGACTCTGTGTTAATACAGTAACGCCAGAGAGTGCTGCACCCCCCCAAATCGGGAAATCACCCTCACGTTGTTTTGTCGACTCATCCTTTTTCGCGAAATAATGTCTACGTGTATCCTTGTCGAACCAAGAAGATTCTCCATGACAAGAACCGTTCACTAATCTACGAGAGCTCAAACATTGTGAGCATGGACGGTGTAGGCGCCCAGTTTTGGCCTGTGTTCCCGATTTGGGGGGGTGCATCACTTTCTGGCGTTACTGTAACTGGACCCTGTGTTATTAACTCAAGCGGGTGAGCTCGACTTTGATTGCCCGATTAGATCGTCATTGGTGGACCTCGCCACACACGAAGACAAGACAAGTGCAACGTTGAGCAGAGTAAACGGTCTCTATCGGCTCTGTATAGTAAGGCTCAACCTCCTTGTGCAGTCTGATGTACACAGAAAGCGTCAGCGATCAGCGGACCTGAGGATGGTTGGCGAATAGCGAGCGTATACCAACCGGCGCTCCAGATTGACTGAAGCGAGTGGGCTCCACTTTGATTGCCCGATTAGATCTGGCCGTCATTGGTGGGTTCGCTACTCATGCAGACAGACAAAGGCAAGTAAAGTGCGAGATCAGCCTTGAACAGAGGTTGTGGTCTCTTGTCATTTCTGTATGGCGAACCTGAACCTCATCTTGCAGTTTTCTACACATAGAAAACACAAACAGACTCAGGGATGGCTAGCAAATAGCGAGCGTATACAGACCGGCGCTTTAGGTTAATAACGTGCAGCTTGCGTTATTAACTTAAGCGAGTGGGCCTCACTTTGATTGCCCGATCACATCGTCCAGTCGTCATTGGTGGACCTGCGGCTCGTGCTTGGCAGACGAAGGAAAGACGAGTGGAAGAACATCGCCTCGCAGAGGTTACAGCCTCCATAGTCCCTGTATGTTGAACCTGAACCACTTACGGCGGTCTACATCATATAGAAGGTATAAACGAACACCAGAATGGTCGGAAAATATCGTAACAAGCATATGCTGCGCGGTCAGCGCCTTGGGTTATTAACCTGGGTGGGTGCGCTCGACTGTGATTGCCCGACCGGATCGTGCAGTGGTCATTGGTGGACACGGTGTTTGTGCTTTGCACACCAACACAAAACAAGTCGAAGAACACCCCCCAGCAGAGTTTACGGTCTTTGTTGGCATCGTCTGTCGAACCTGAACCTCCTCGCGTAGTCTTCTATGCGTCGAAAGCGTCGACGGACCAGCGAACGGTTCGCAAGTACAGTAACAAGCATATCTTGCACGGTCGGCGCTTTGGGTTATTAACCCAGGTGTGTGCGCTCGACTTTGATTGCCCGACCGGATCGCTCAACTATTATTGGTTGTGCTTTGCGCACGACAAGACGAGCGCAAGGACACCGCTGGACAGAGGTTGTGGTGTCCGTCGTTCTTGTATGTCGAACCTGAGCCTCCTCGCACGGTGTGATGTACATGAAAAGCGTCAATGGGCCCGGAAATAGCTGGCAAACACAGTAACAAGGGTATGTCGCGCGGGTGGGTTATTAACGTGGCCTTGCGTTATTAACTTGAGCGAGTGCGCTCGAGTTTGATTACCCGATTGTATCGCTCAATGGTCATTAGTGGGCTCGCCACTCATGAAGACCAGACAAGTCCATGAACGCCATCTCGCGGTGCTTCTTTGTCCTCTCAAGATCTGTATGTCGAACCTAAACCTCCTCGTGCAACATTTTGCGTCAACGGACTCGGGAATGACTGGCAATAACGAGTGCACAGCGGCCGGCGTCCCAGGTTATTAACTCGGCCTTGCGTTATTAACTTGGGCGGGTGTGCTCGGCGTTGATTGCCCGATCGGATCCCCCTTGTGTCCAGGCTTGGCGCAGTGACGACGGCGATGAAGGGAGCAGAAACTCTCCAGCGAGGTCGACGGCATGGGGCAGTTGACTCCTGCGTTGACTCGTGAGGTGGACTGTTGGGAATTATGCACGGTACAGGTCCCGACACACATCTGTACTTGCGAAACTCGTTTCCGTTCGGAACCCATCTTGCCAAACGGGGTTCACAGATTGATCATATAAGAAAAAGACAGACAACGAGGCCCTGAAATACAAGAGTCTGCATCTACTGCGATTATTGTCAGCGAGGTACGAGAGCAGCGCATATGAGTGCTCGCGGTACCTACCTGGTAAGAACGTATGGAGGGTCTTGAGGCTGTGCTCGGAATACCAACAGTCTGCAAGGGCAACTGGCGCAGAGAAATGAACTGGCCATAAAGGACAAGAAGTAACAAAGTCATGAAGGGGCAGATTTGCAGTAAGAGGTTGAGAAGGCTCGTTCAGTTCAGAGCGCGCTGGCGTGACCGCGTGCGTGCACGTGGTCGTGACGAGTCGCGATGGCTAGTAGATCTTTTCCCCGACGCGACAACCCACCCATGCTCATGTCCTTTTCGTTCCCGGTTATATCCAGAATGAATTCCATACACTATGAAAAGCTAGAGAGTTTGACAATCATGTGCCATGGTGGATTGAAGCAATACGGGTGAAGTAGGTATAGATTTTGGTGCGTTATAATATCATTCACAGCTCTCACAAGCGGCCTAACATCTTTTGTTTCGACGTAGAACACTATGAACGAATGACGAATATCAATATGCAAGGATATAACTTCGTCATGTACATGTAAAGAATCCCGACAGCTGGTCGGTTGAAGTTCGTCAAGCTGAAGGCCGCGAGGAGACGATGTCCTGAGTGGATGCATTCCGTGGCCAAGATCGTCAATCTTCAGCATCTCTCACTAACAACAGGACTATGGGCTGAAACTTGTGTCTCCCCGCTCTCCCACTTCAACTCGAACTGCACTAGTAACATGTTGCGGCGTGCGGCTGACCAGATTTCAATGTAGACCGCGAACCACCCTCCGATCGCCCAGCCACTGGAGGCTGACATGCCAGCCACAGCCCATATATCCCCCCCGTGAGCCTCCCCTCCCCTCTTCTTCAGTTACCTCCACGACGAGCATGCCCCCTCCGCGGTCATGACCCGTCTTCGTGATAACTCACCCCTCCACCGCAACGACGGCACCGGGTTCGTTCCTCCCCTGGAAGCTCCGCTGAGTGTCGTCTTATGTTGTGGTCTTGTGGCGGCCATCTTGGTCGCCTCCGTTTCTGTTCTCGGCTTTGGCTTTGGCTCTGGTTCTGTCTCTAGCTTTGTTATCCCCCTCACCCCTCTCGCGCTCTCGGTCCTTTCGACTGCCGGCGCGTTTGGACTCCGCCTTCTGGACATCGTCCTCCCCCTCTTACACGTCGGACTCCGTTTCTTGTCCGACACAAACTGGTCGGCGCCTTTCTCAGCATGTTACCGATTCTTGGAGCTGGTGACCGAGAAACGCTTCGAGGCTGCCGATGCGTTGTTGGCCTCTGACTTCCTCGCCGACCCGGAGGCGCAGCAGTGGCTGATCAGGTGGCTGACGGTAGCTTTCGTGCTTTTCTGCATCCAGCTCGTTTCCTGCGTAAGTGCGATGTTGGCATTGTCTTCGAGCTTCACTCACCTGGCATTACAGTTCATTACCTTGGACTCCTTCGAAGCACCTTGCGAGGACCCTCACCCCTGTAGCGAGGAGGAGGATACAGTCCGCGTTGAAGAGCCTGAGGAGATCGAATGCGACGTCGCGCAATCTTGGTGCTTGGAATGTTTTGCAATCGAGCTGTTCCGGCCCGCACAGGACGTTCAAGGCGAGGACCACGGAGTTCTCGACGATGTGGTTGACGCCTCTCTTGATGATGAGGACGAACAGTACGGGGATGCTGTGGACGAGACGGAGTATGTGTCGCTGGTCGATGGCTTGGCGAGTGTCGAAAGCTTCGACGCCTGGGGCGAAGACGGGGACGAAGACGAGGACGAGGAAGAAGATGAGTTCCTGGATGCCGAAGAAGACATTTTTGGCGTTTCGCTCCTTCAAGAGTCTGTTGATTCCTATCAAACAGCCAGCTCCGAGGTCAGTCACGATTTTGCTGACTTTATGCTCGCTTTGCTAACCAAATGCTGCCACTTGTAGGAACCGGAGACCTTTAATAGCGCGGAGAGCACATACAATTATGCAAGCTTCGCGGCCCATGCACCCGAAGCCCAATCTACGCCATTGTCGCATCGCTGCTCCGCTCAGTGTCACCCCGCTGAGCTGTTTTTTGGTAGTAATTCTTCCCTGGAGGATCCATTCGCTACATTCACCAGCGAACTCTCTCTGGCCGAATCCACCCCTCGATCCACGATTACTGCTGTCGACCAGCAACCCGGCGACTCTAACATCTCTGCAGGACAGGTAGTTCCGCTGAGCGGTTCCAGCAGCTCTGGCAGCGCGCATCCTAACGATGACAGTGACGACGACGACGACTATTCCGGGGATGCACCCACTCCCAGACCCCTCCTCCTCCCATTACCCACAGTCGACGATGACCCCTTCACCTCCCCTCACACCGGCAACGCCCCGCCCGTTTTCAACTGGGGGCCGAACAGGAATGCGCGCATGTTCTCGAAGCACTTCCCTGAGGACTACTTACTCCATCCCGAGTTCGCGGGGAAGTACGTGCTGGCCAGGGAGCTCGGATCAGGAGGGAACGCCTTCGTGATGAGTGCCCGCCACCGGGAGACGGGCGACGAGGTCGCGGTGAAGTTCATGGCGAAGGCTAAGGTCTCGCATAGTGCACGGGTGGCGCTCTCGAATTCCAGATGGGTCCCTCGCGAGGTTGTGTTGGCCTACAACGTCGACCACCCAAACATTATCCGATGCGTGGACAACTTGTATGATGACCACATGTACTTCTACATCGTAAGTGCTTTCCGGCGTGTTTCCATCGTGCAGCTGAACTGATGTACTTTGTCACAGATTCAGGAACTACATGGTGACACGTGGTACCACAAGGAAGATCAGGGCAACAGTCTGTGGGACTACATGATGGAGGTTGGTCAGCTTCCGGAAAGCACGGCCAGACATATCTTCAGGCAAATCGTTTCTGGAGTCGATGCGCTGCACAAGATGGGTATCTCGCACTGTGACCTGAAACTGGAGAACGTGCTCATTGATCGCAAGCTGAACGTAAGTGCCCGCTTATATTTCCCTCACTCGTTATGCTAAACTCGCTGTGCAATCCTCTAGGTCAAGATTATCGACCTCGGTAGTGCGGTTCTGGCAGCGCCAGGAGCCATACCTCCGAAGTACACCTGGCTGACGTTCTGCGGGACATTATCCTACGCGGCTCCGGAAATCCTCGCACAACTCCACTATGAGGCTGCGCCTGCGGATGTTTGGAGTTTGGGAGTGATCTTGTACGAGCTTGTGACGGGCCTTTCGTGCACAGACCCTATCCGTGGACCGGACGAGTTGGCGAACGATGGCGTTTTGGACGGGTGCACTCCGGAAGTGCAGTCGTTGGTCCTCGAGGGATGCTTGAACGTAGATCCGGAGATGCGGGCGACGGTGGCGGAGGTGCTGGGACACCCGTGGATGCGGAGTAGTTGAGAAGAAAGAATTGAAAGAATAGCACAAAAATATAAGATAATAATAATATGAAAACTCTATTACCATCCTCTGCATATCGCTTACTCATGAGTGTGTGATTGAATACGATCCTGTGGCCCTGGGCAGTCTATCTCATCCGCGATGTTTTGCCTCCCCTCGTCTCCTAAACATCGCACGCAACCAGCAATGGTCAACATCCGGTTACGTTAAGACACTCCCGGTGGTGTGAAACGGCACAAGCAATATTAGATACACGTGACCGTGAAGCGCTTACGCTCTTGTCATTCGTGTCTTGGTGTCGTTATCGTCGACTGCTGTGGCTCGTCACCCGGTTTGGTGAGTCGACCATTCAACAACTTGCTTGAGGGTCTCACACCGGACCTGGTGCTCAGGTAACGACTCTCGCGCAGATAATTTGCTCTTGGTAAGTACAGCATCGTACACGAAGAACGCGAATTGCGGTAAAGCGCGCACTGACACCGACTACTGGCCTCCCCATTCAGTTTCTAAAACAAACCGGGACTCTAGAGCAATCTAGGAAGCTAGGAAACGAGATCAACGTTCTTCTCGTCCCTCAATTGAACGCATACATTTATGCTTTCCACTTCCGTCACACACCTCAACGTCGTGGTTGAGAATGCACGGGGATACCTCGAATGCCTTTCTCATAGATCTAACCACACACTTCATCATTCTTCGACCCTACTGTCCTACGCAGCAAATCCATAATGTATGTATTCTCTTCCCGGACCCTGTTTACATTATCTGAAGAATGGGACTAGCACCTTTACAGCGATTTAGTGAAAGACATACCGGCGATTTAGTCAAACACATACTAGCGGTTCGGTCAAGTAGACCCGCGGTTGTCCAACAGACCGGCGATTGTGTCAAACAGACCGGCGGGTTGGTCAGACATACCGGCGATTGCGATTTACTCGAACGATCCGGCGGTTTCGTCAAACAGACTCATGGAGCAATGTAGGAGAGAGCTCAATGTCGAATCATACAAAAGGCTGTCGTAACTGACAGGGAATAACAGTGAATTCTCTCTCTCGAAACCGCTACTCACCGCCTACAACCAGTCATTATGTCTCACAACGCTTCCAACCAAGGTGCCACAGCCAAGGCTAAACTCTACAAGGACATTCCGTCGCTCCCTGCGCCTCAGTCCTTCGAAGGTCGCGGAAAACTCCTGCCCACTGTACCGCCCGTGGAAGAGGCGCCTTCGAACTATATTCCCGGGTTATACACCCTCGGATCGACCTACAATGTCTTGAATGGAAAGTACGCTGACTCTAAGTCCTGCATGCAACAAATCATCGACTGGTCCCGCAGTATGTGATCAGCATCGTTCGCCTAGATATAACATCCACTGACGCCTCAATTCCTCAGCTGAGACTCGCACTCAGCGATTTGGTGGCAAGGACTACAGCATCCCGGAAATCGTAAACTACAACATCAATACTACCTCGGACTACCGCTCTTCCTACGGCAAGACTGTCGAGGAATACACTCAAAGCCTCTCTATCAATGCTGGCTTTGATGCGAAATTCCCCGGTTTCTCCGCCTCTGCTTCTTCCGATTATAGCGAGTCTCAGCGCGAGAACTTGTCGCATTCCTTCACTCGTATCGCATACGCCGTCACTCACTACAACCTCTCGCTCCCGCCCGTGAGTCAGATTCGGGCGACCTTGAAGAGTTGGTTCCAGGAGGACGTGGACACTATGGACCCGATCGAGTTCTTCAACGAGTACGGGACGCACTTCCTACGCTCGCTCACGATCGGTGGAAGAGCGCTGTTCCTGTCTGCGACCGACAGTCGCACTTACAGCTCTTCATACTCCATCGAAGCCGCGGCCAAGATCTCTGCTTCGTACTCCGTGGCATCTGGAGGAATTGAGCTGAGCACGGAGCAGAAGCAGGCGATGAACAGCTTCAATGAGTCCAGCACGAACACTGTCGTTACCAGTGAGTATTCTCCCTGAGACTGGCCTAGTGATCAGTGTTGAATGCTGACGGACGGGAATGTTATATAGAAGGAGGCGATCCTCGCTACGGTAATGAAAACTTCTTGCACAACGTCGAAGCGTGGGCTGCATCGATCGTAGACTATCCCGAGTATGTCTTTCCAGTATATGATATATTACACCGCATGCTGAGATTAGGATCATAGGTTTGTTGACTTTGGTTCTGACCCGTGCTTCACTGGGCTCTGGGAATTTGCGTCTACTCCGGAGCGCCAACAGACTCTGAAGAATGCATACCCGCAATTCATCAAGCTGTATTCCAAGGACCTCGAACTGCCTGGCCCATACCTAGAGGCTCGTCTCACGTCTACCTTTGACGACAGCCAGAACGCGTATATCAGCCTCAAGGATAACACGGGTCATGTTACGCTGAAATACCCACCGGGTGAGCCTGCTGACAGCGGTTTGGTCTCGCTGGGATGACTGCTGATTCTGGTGACTTTTGATAGCTCGTTCAGACTCGTGGTATGTGCTCAGCCCCGGACTTGCAGATACTGCAGCCGTGCTGGCCAAAGAATTGGTGCCAGGAGCGCTCTCTCCTGTCAGCTGGGAGGAGGCCTATCTCGGACCATTCTACAGCGACAAGGTGACGCGTGTGTGGCGCGCTATCCCACCGACCGATGAATATTTGGCGCTTGGAACTGTGGCTATGACTGGCGACTCGGGAGATTCGCTCCCGTCCCAGCCCCCGGACTGGCTGGCAGGGCGATTCCGTGCAGTGCACAGGCGTGCACTAGCGGCGGCCGAGAAGGGGGTCACTGGTCACTACGAATCTACCCCTCCTGATGAGGTCTACTGGGTCGATTTTCGGTACTGGAATGCAGACACGGAGCTGCCTCGTCTGCAGGATTGTTTCGTGCTGAGCGAGAAGACGACTGTAAAGGATTGGTCTGGGTGGTAAGTGGCTTGCCGGAGGTGGGATGGTTGAAGTGGGTGTTCAAGATACTCTCGAACGAGTCCATATAGGCATGCACATACGTGTTGGTCTGTACTATGTAATATGATCTGCAAACACGAGACATCTTGATTGGAACTCTGCATACAGGATGGTCTAGTGTTAAAGGACCGGAGACTTATGTTTATGCTCGATACAAGATAGGACGCACACGTGTCTCTATAGCTCTGCAGCGCCAGTATACCCGAACATATCATTCCGCGCATCATGCGGCAGCGGTTCTGGTACGATGCCTGGTATATCAATATCATCGTTGTGTCGCGCTTCGGGGAACGTCGACGGGTCATCTGGATTCTAAGAGCTCCGTTCGGCACCGCAATATGGACGCAAGCAAGAGGAGTAGTGAGCGTACGTATAGAACATGTTTCGCGGATGTCTTGTGTTTCTTCTTCTCGGGGTGGTCAAGCGGCACTATGCTCTGGGCTGACGGAGAGCGACTGTTGACGTCCGAGGACAGTCGGTGCCGACGGCGGCGGCGCAGGAACAGAAACACGCCGAGTGCGGCTACAACACCTACAACACCGCCTACAACACCGCCCACGATTGGACCAACCTTGCTCTTCTTGCCTGTGTTATCGATCTTCTGCGGGCTCGAAGGGGAGTCGGTCATTGAGGAGGTAGACGCCGGGACGGGCTGTCGTTTGCAGCGAAAGCCTTCGCCGCGATGGGGTCAAACTCGTTGACGGCGGTGACGTCTAGGAAGGCCCACGCAGGGATGGCGGTGTCCTGCGGGATGTCCTTCGGAAACCTTTCGAGGTTTCAACTCAGCTATTGCTCACTCGCGCGCGGTGTTCAACTCACTGAGCAACGATAGGAGACCCGCAGCCCTCTTTCCAGCTCGTCCAACTGATGTCATACTGTCATTTCCACGAGAGAGAAGGGGGAAGGGGGAGGCACTGACGTGGTATAGGAGGCATTATGGCATGCTGCACACGCGCTGATTGTGGAGTAGTAGACCGTGTTGCATCGGCATGCCGTCGCATTCGACCCCGCCGGGTGCGCGTAGTGGCCTCCCCGAGCAAGCGCGTCGACGACTATAAGTGGGCGGACGGATGAGTGAGTGGACGTGACATAAGCAAGACGGTGGTACAGAGGACGCACCGACTGGGTGCGTCTCACACGCGGTCGCGAGGTACGCTGAGACATGACACGGTGTCTGGCCCTTGCTGTTGTCCACCTGCGCAACAAGCTGCGTTCAGCCAGCCGGGCGGGCGGGAGAGGTCAGAGAAGGCAAGGAGGAACGCACCCATGTAAACTCGGACGTGCACACCGCATTCGACGTCTGCGCCGCGGCGCACGCTATCAGCACTGCCAGCAGTGCGATGCACACTAGAGTCCGAGTCGTTGACATCTTCTAGATGGACGGTGGGGGGAGGAACGGGGAAGGGTAAGGGCAAGATGAGAAGGGAGGCTATATCCACAGTTCGTTTCGATATTCGTGTACATATGAATATACTCGTGGGGCTGTGTGTCGTGAGGAACATGAGATTTCGTCGCGAGATGCGACTGCACATTGGAATCACCTACTCCATCACAAATACTTCTGCAGACACTGCAGCGGTACGACAGGTTGGCTTGCGGAATCGTGACCGGAGACCTGTCGGGAACAGGGATTTTGGAAATAATTACCGGAGCGGGAGTGTAGAGTCATATTACAGTGCGCGGTGCAGGTATGAGGTCTCACCATTTCTAATCGAATTGGCTTAACGCGGCGCTGACATGCTAGATAGCACACTGCACTGTGTTCGCGTTGTCGTCGATGTGCGATGCAAAGTACGCATAACCAGATGCTGCAACGATACGTGATATCAGTATCAGAGCTGCTGTACAGATAGAGGGTAAGTACGCACCAGATCGCAATGCTTTATATACTTTTGGCATGCGATTCTATGAGGAAGATTTTGACGAATCGTCAGAATCTTCCTCGTCGATGACGAATGGCATAGCATCGTTGCGGCGTGTTGACTGCAAGCTCTCATGACAACGGATGTGTAGCGAAGTGGTAGTTGAAGTGGTCCTGCGCAACTCGTAAAGGTTCCCTTGCCTAACTGCAAATCTGACCTATAGAACGGCCGAAGTGGGAGCCTTTCCAATGGAAACTCTCAATTCTTGCTGCACGTTTCACGCTGGGCAAGCCAGATTTGCTCGTTTTAGTGCGTACGGACATACCGACTGTGACCCTTCCTGCTCATCGAGTCGTCAAGCACACAAGATGATAAGGTGGTCATGGGCAGATTTATCATAAAGAAGAGGTCGAGATTCAGCGTAACCGGATTCACGTGATCAGATCGCGTCTTCAACCAGTCACTGGTTACGCGACTGTTACGCGACGAGCTTCTCGTGGCTTTTCACGGCGTGTCGTACTTGTTCTCAGTACCGAGAAAACATTTCGCGCGGTACAAGAGAAAGGATCACATTGCTACATGACGGGATATACAAAACATTTGACTCCAAAGTCCACATTAACAAGATCCACAAAAACCAAACATTCTACAGAGCCAGCCTGTATACAGATAGAAAACGAGAGTAGAGACCGACAAGAGTAGAAAAGACATAAGATAGATGCGCATAGACCGGGTTAAACCCTCTCATCGCCATCATACTCCCTGTCCCTGTCCAACGCGCCAATCAACCAACGATGGCCTCTCACCTCCGCGATGTCCGCCCGCCTCTCCGGGTCTCTCTCCAGACACCGCGCCATCAGCGACAGCGCCGCCCGGCTGAGCTTGCTCGTGCCGCCGCGCTCCCGAATGACCATCCGCCCGTCGACGGCGTCTTGTTCCGTCGGAAACGGTGAGTGTCCAGTGAGCAGGTACGATAAGAGCACACCGAGCGTCCATATTTCGGCAGGCGCGGCTTGGTAGGGCTGCTTGCGCAGGATCTCGGACGAGGCGTAGGCTGTGGTTCCGAAAAAGAGTTCGTAGTACGGACGGGGACCGTTAGGGTCCGCGACAACGGCGCTGCCGAAGTCGATGAGCTTAACCTTGAGATTCATGCACGTCAGTGTTCCGTGCAACAGGAGATATTGTCAAGACTACCTTGAACTCGGCATCAACGACGAGGTTTTCGTCTTTAATATCACAATGGGTGATACCCTGACTATCGAGATAGTGAACGGCCTCCACAACCTGTGCGAAGATATACCGCGCATTATTCTCTGATAGTCGTTTGTGTTTGCTTTGTTCGATACACTCGAATAAGTCATATGAAGGTCTGCGAGAGAAGTTAGGGCGGGCGCCAGCGCCATCCGGAGGCTCAAGAAACCCTTGAGAACCGCCCGGGAGAGAGGGACTTTCCGATACGGAGGACGGAATAGTATTAATTACGGGATGTTCTTCGTGTGTCGCGATAGAGTGTGTAGGTTGCAGAAAGACAGTGGAAATATTGAACTGAGAGTCAGAGTCTTGAGATTCGGGAAGGAGCCTGCTGGCTTTAGGCGCAGTCTCGGGTGTAGCGTCGATCTGTTCAACAGAAATCTCGACTTGAGGAGGCGTCACAGGTGGAGAATCAATCAATTCCGTCGATGGTGACGGCGTTAAAGAGGGTGTCGACATTGAGGGAGAAGCTGCAAGCAATTTGCCGGGGGCGGTGATTTGCTTTTCGTGCCTTTTCTTCCTAGAAATCCAGGGAGTACCATGCAGCTCTTGTATCTATAGAAAAAATGAGTTCGCGGACAATACTGATGAACATGATCGCGTACCAAGTAGAAATACAGCTCGTCTTCAAACAGATCAAGGCACCTGACTATGTTATCGTGGTTGAGTAGACTCATTATCATGACCTCGGTAGGGACCATTCCAAGGAGTTCGTCGTTCCACCATGCATGGTTGGGCACCTTATGCTTGACAATGAATTTGATAGCGACCTCATACCCTTCGATCCGGTGACGAGCAGTCATAACAAAGCCGTAGCCACCAGCACCAAGTTCGTCTCCCAGAAGATACGTGCGGGCAAAGAAAGGGTTAAGTTCATGGTCGGCAGGAAATCGAGGGTTAAACAGTCGAGCTTTCGTCATCATAACATTCTCAGAGGCTGCAGTGCGAAGACCAGGACGAGGGTGGTTGAGACTTGGTGAGTTAGACGGAGCTAGTAAGAGCGACGGCAGAGAATCATTCGATTCATGAGAGTCCAACGAGTCCACAGACACAGAAAGAGAAAGAGAGGGAAGCGTAGATAGTTGCCCTTGCGTCGGTCCCGTGCTAGAGTTTGGAGGCGATTCATCCTGAGAGTACTCGAGATCTGGTGAAAGAAACTTGAAGGGGTCGTCGCTTTGATTATAAGGTTGCGCGCTTGGGGCAAATAGTGTGCTGGCCTCATACGCAGAGGCGAATGATGCGGCGAAAGGATCGTATTCTAGAGACGCATTGGCCAAGTCCAGCGCGGGGGCCGGACAAGTGAAGCTGTTATAGTAGCTGTCGACAGCAGAGACAGTCGGGCCAAGCCTTTCGGACGCGTGTGGAGTCATAAGGTCCTTGTACGGCGTGCACTCCTGGTGGTCGGCTGCGGGCTTGGGAGACTTGTCCTGCGACTGCACGGCAGGGCTGTCCGGCTTGAATAGGCCGTGCGCGAAACCGCGGTTCTGCTGATACATCGCATACGGTTGATGATGTTCGGGATGGTCGGTCAAGGGGGTCTGTAGTGTGTCGCCATCTTCGGACATGGCGTCGCAGCCGTCGATTGGTGGGGAGAGGTAGCCAAAGGCAGGAGACTGAACCGTTGAGTTCTGCATTGTATCGCTAGGACGTCGTGCTATGCGAGCCACGACGGTGAGGGAGAAGAGACAGGAGGAGGAGAGGGAGAGACGAAAGTCGTCGAGAAACAAGAGACGGCCAGTTGGTTTTTAAGTGAGGCCACACATGAAAGAGGGAAAGAAGACTACCGAAAAAGGGTAATAGTGCACCGGAGTCGCGGCCAGGAAGCATGTCCAATGTTACTGCAACAAACATGAGCCATACGCCAAATTTGGTCATTTTGCAAGAGGGGGTTTGGAGGTAAGTTACAGTAGGTGCTGTAACAGAGGGATAGAAAAAGACGTGTGGAGCATGGACACTAATCTCCGATACGGGGAATCGAACCCCGAGCTATCGCGTGAAAGGCGATAATGTTAGCCGTTACACCATATCGGACGATGAGGAATTGATGCAGTCAGTAGTATCTAACTGGTAGGGGCTCCTTCAACACGTATCGCTTGAATCGGCAAGTGTCGTCGATCCTTCGCTGCTACCACCGCCCATGACGCTAACGATGTCTCACAATGATGCATTACACGTTGAGCTCCTCACAGGTTGCATAAATACTCGGCTACGCGTATCAACATGAACGATGTCTCTCATCCGTCTCTCCTTCACTCCCCTTCGTCTACAGCCGATTCAACTTGCCCACTCCAAGCATCGATTCACTCATCGCATACGTTGCATCTCTTTCAAATCCGATATGGAAGCTGTTAAGAACGCTGCGGAAAGGCTTGCTGGCCTTGCGGCGAACGGATACCATCAGTCTGACGTATCCGACTTGCGAGGGAAAGTCAGTACAAGTAACCTACCCACAGATGTACCGCTCTCGTCTGACTTACATGACTGTAGACCGCTCTCGTCACAGGTGGCACAGGCGGCATTGGCTTTGAAGTTGCAAAGACCTTCGCGCTATGCAACGCTCGAGTATTTCTCCTATCACGGAAAGATGAGAACGCAGAGGAAGCCATTTCCAAGATCAAAGAGCTGTCCTCCTCTGCCGACGTCACGTTCCTTCAGTGTGATCTCGGAAACCTATCAATGGTGAAGACTGTCGCGGACAAGTTAAGCCAACAAGAGCCTCGCCTCGATCTCGTAAGTTCCGTGAACATCTGTACGATATGGTGACAAGCTCAACACGGGTTGCTACAGCTGATCTGCGGTGCAGGAGTCGGTGTGAATGAGTATGGGGAAACTTCAGACGAGCTCGACAGACACATGGCGGTCAACCATCTGGGTCACATGCTGCTCGTCAACCGCCTCCTCCCTCTACTCCGCAAGACCTCTCGTATTCCTGACACCTCTCCTCCCCGCATCGTCAGCATCGCCTCCGAGCTGCATCGCGCCGCGCCTTCCGACGTGTCCTTTGCTTCTGTCGAGGAACTCAAGGATCCATCTATCAGCGCAGTTGCACTGTACGGCCGTTCCAAACTTGCGAACATTCTATTCACCAAGTACGGCCTGATGGACCGAGTACTTACTCCGAATAAGGACCGCATTCTCACTGTTGCGACCCATCCTGGCGCCGTACACACTGGGCAACAGGATCAGTTCAAAGAAGCGTACGGACAGGTCTTCGGCACGATGCTCAAGTACACCGTCATACCCTTCATGCGTGCGCCGGACCAGGGAAGTCTCAGCACGCTATGGGCTGCCACCAGTGAAGACGTGGAGACGAACACCGACTATGCTGGGAGGTACTTTACCGACCCGGGAGAATTGGGGAAGGAGAGCAATCAGGCCTGCGATCCTGAACTCGGTGCAAGATTGTGGAACCTTAGCGAGAAGTTGATCAAAGAGAAGGCAGGCCAGGATGCATTGTTGCCTTGGAACAAGGATGCATGCGAGTAGTAGGGAGCTGGCGGATATGTAGCGCTGTAGAGGACCTTGTTCAGACTGTAAGAGATAGCAAATATGTTGTATGATAGTGTAAAATGTATACTCTCCTGAAACGAATCTGGCGCAGGGAAGCGTGGGGTAGGTCTGAGGTAGAAGACGAGAAATACTCCCCAGGCCATCTATACTGTCAGTTATTGTGGAACTGCGTCTGTCGTGCATGCGCGCACCCTTCTTCCCATCCATCCTTGGTTGCTCGGTATTCGGGCCAACCAACCGCCGCGTTGAGAACGAGGACATCGACGGGCGCGCCTTCCAGCCTTTTCGCAAACGCAACCACGGAGTCGAAGCTACTTAAGTCCAGAACCTCCGCGTCGGATTCGAAGTTCGTCTCCTGTGCAATTTCTAGAGATTCTCCTCCGTGAGCATGAGGTCGCTGTTATAGATAATAGGGATAGCGATACATACGCTCGGCGGCTTGCTGCCCTTTCTGCTCATCCCTGCAACAGAGAATAAGGCGTGCGGGCCCCATTCTGGCAAAATGTTCTGCGCATTCAAACCCAATGCCTGTGTTGACGCCGACGACAACGGCTACTTTTCCCTGGAGGTCTGCCGTGAGGACGGGTAGGACGCGGGTGAACTAGCTAGAGATGAGGTCAAAAGGAGCGAGTTTTCCCATAATGAGGTTTCGGTTGTGCAAGTGAGGTCAGGATGGGTGAGGGGTGAGGGGTGGGTATCTTCGGCATTGGTAGAACTCTCATATAGCTGTCGGGATACAATACAGCTGTTGGGGAATAATTCAGCAAATCAATGTGTCACGCCGTGGGACGCGTTCAATACGGCAACGGCGTAGTATCCCCAGGCAGAGTTTAAGATAGGGTTCAGCTTCTGCAGTGAGATGTGTTCAGACGGCACGCGAACGTCAGTGTGCTTACGCAAGGTTGACGCCACGAAGCTCTCACACACCAAACACGGTTCCAGCCACGTCTCCTAAAACAAATCTGATGCAATAAAGCGCGGGGCTGGTCTAAGGTAAAAGCCGAAAAATAATTCCAAAGCTGTATGTACATCACCTAAACGGGCGATCTAATTGCTGAAATACTGCCCGACAATTCTCTTCACCTCCGGTGCAGCTTGCGACAAGACTTCGATAGTCTCGTTCTACAAAATCACCACAAAATCACATTAGCAGCCGTTAAGTATTTTTTGGAAGCACCACAAGCATAAGGTACGTACCCAAATCTTCTCCTGCGCTGCAAACCCTTCCCTCGAGATGACAAAGTCACTCGGCTCCGCCGTACTCGCCAAAGTAACGTATTGCCCGCTCATTGCGTACCGTACGTGGGGGCCGTCCTTCCCATCCGGGCCCAACGAGGCCCACACAAGTTGACGTGCTCCCTGCTCGGCCGACCGCGCAATCAGGGCATGCATTATGCGCATGCGGATTCGCTCCCCGAGAGGGAGGTTGCGTGCCAGCTCGGTAGCGCAGAAGCCTGGGTTCACGCTTGTCGGGATAAGCGAGGATGAATGCGCGGTGGAGAGGTGTTGGTAGAAGGCGCGTGTAAAGAGGACGTTGAGGACTGTTGAGACGATGAAGATGCGCGAATTGAGTATTTTATACACTGTATAAGGGGAGAGAAGGAAGACGTACGTTTTGTAGTGGGATACCGGATGGCCATCACCTCTGGAGTGCAGTGCTCCTTGCCGTTGAGCTGCGAGAGGATGCCTTGTTGGACGGCCTGTTGATCGAACTGCGTCCAGTGGTGGACCTCGCTAGCGACCACAACCACGCGCGATTGGGAGGAATGTAGTTCGGCAGCTTTAACGAGATTGGGGACCAGGAGGAAGGAAACCAGTGCGGTGGAGAGGTGGTTCACTTGCAGTCTAATAGTCCAAGGTATGAGTTACTGTAGAGCCACATCCTACGTGCATGCACGCACGCTTCTTCCCATCCATCTTTGGTCTCTTGGTATTCGTTCCAACTAACCGCCGCATTGAGAACGAGGATGTCGACAGGCTCGCCTTCCAGTCTTTTGGCAAACGCAACGACAGAGTTGAAGCTACTCAAGTCTAGGATCTCGACGTCAGATCTGAAGTTTGTCTCCTTTGCGATTTCTAGAAATCATTCTCGTGAGCACGAGGTCGTTGAAATTTATAATTGGAATGCTACATACTCTCCGCGGCTTGCTGGCCTTTCTGCTCGCTCCTGCAGCAAAGAATTAGGCGTGCGGGCCCCATTCTGGCGAAATGCTTTGCGCATTCAAGTCCGATGCCTGTGTTGGCGCCAACGACTACAGCTGTCTTTCCGCGGAGATCCGTCGTGAGGACGGGTGGGACGCGTGTGAACTGGCTAGAGAGGAGGTTGGATGCACTGAGTTTTCCCATGATGAGGTTTCGGTTGTACGATTGAAGGCAGATAGAGTATGGATGCGGTTCGGGGTGGGAATCGTCGGCATTTGCAGACTCTTATATAGCTGTTAGGATGCAATATAACTGTAATACAGCAAATCAGTATGTGTCACACTAGAGTGGGTTTGCTAAGCTCCTCTCTGGTGCATGATAAGCAGGATATCGCTATGAGTAGTCGCATCACGTCATGAGCAAACAGGACGGCCGTAAGACGTGTGCACAACGGCAGGAAGGGCGGCATCAGGTTTAGTATAGGATCGCCGTGGAGACGCGTCGACGACGGCACGCGGCTGTCAGCACAATTACGTCAGCACTCCACGCCACAAAGCTCACACGCACCAAACTTGGTTCTGGCCATTATGACTGCTGGCATTGAGGACAGGTTAGTAGCGATGCTTCTGCTCAGCAGAACCTCGAGAGTTGGTCATTGTTTCCTGGCTGAATTGTTACCAATACAGACTAAGATGCTAGAGTGTGACTGACCGGGAGAGACATGCGCCCTGGCAGAAGTGAGGCTGATGCAGCCACAGATCGGAGACTACAAGGCGGTAGACAATCTTTGCACAAGTCCTCTAATGGGTGATGCGCACCGTTATCATGTTTCCCCGGCTGTATGTGAAGGCAGCTACTGGGCAGCTACTCAGCGGACACCCTTATCTTTTCTAGAGCAACTGGCGATCGCATCCCATACTGACGATCGCATTCACCCAAGAATAGACACAGCTCTAGCCTTCATGCCCGGAACAAAGTACAATTGTGAGATGTCGCGCCACCAGGCCCAGTACCTGCTGAGGACCTTGGGCGCGGATGACTTCCCAGTTACAGCGTTTCGAGCGGAAGCTGATTTTTGCAAGCATGACCGGAGCTGGGTGCTGCAAAATAGAGGGGGAAATCCAATGATGTATTTCGAGGCCGTTCTATATCATTTCCCTTCGGTTGCGCGAGATCATTGCGAGCCGAAAGTAATCAAATTTCCCCGGATTAAGTACTGTACCCCAGGCAGCGCCCCATAATTGCCCCAGTGTGGGTCCTCCTGTTAAACATATTCCCAAGACGGGATCGTTCCATATCGTTCCTTGCCTATAGACTGTGTTTCTGACCTAGTGTTTTGCATCCGGAGCGGTTCGTCGTAGTGGTTGGCCATGTGATGTGGCCGCGCCTCGAACGCTAGCTTCGCTCGCCAATGGGTACTATTTTCGACTTCTCAAAGGGAGTATGGGCCTCCCACGAATTTCAACACGTGTTGGCGTTCTGTGTCGTTGTTCAATTATCTATAGTATGAACAGAAGCCTCGTGCCTTTATCAAGACGCCACATGGACGGTATACGTGAGTGAGTAGAAACCAATAGACGGAGTGATTAGAATAGAACGTTACAAGCCACTCTCGCTTTGCTTGTCAACTATTTTTCAGCCCTTGTCTTAGTGTTCTCGATCCTGACGCTGATCGAAGACCACTGACACTAAGCCAAAGGTATAACTTCGGCGTGATCGCAAAGTGTGATATTGGTTTTCGTTTGATCACATGTGTATTTCAGGAACCGCTCACCTTCCCGAAGGCACTGATATTGACGTCGTAGAAGCCTTTCGAGCGCGGAGTATCTTCGTGCACGGGCTACATCGAGCGGTTCGGCCGCCCGCTGAGCCCCATGACCACAGGCGGCCTAGGGTCGGTGGAGGGCATATAAGAATAGCAGAGACGATGAAGGACGAAATCCGCAGAGACCTTCATCTCCCGACACTCGCGGCACCATGTTCCTGTCCAACCTCCTCTCCTTCGTTGTGCTTGCCTTCACAGTCCAGATTGCGACCGCCGTGGGACCGCTTCCTGGGTCAATTAAGAACTTGGTCACATTCGGAGACTCGTACACCGACGTGGTCAGTAATTGTTGTGCACGTAAAACCCCGAATGCGCACTGACGTGCCTGTAGGGTTGGACTGGTGATCGCGGTATCTCCTGGCCCACCTATGCCGCCCGGATTTACGGCCACTACAACCTCTATCCATACGCCAAGGCAGGTGCTACCTGCTCCAACAACCTCACCACCCGGCCGTTCCCCTCCCTCTTCGAGGGCCAGCTCCCGGTCTACTTCAACGACACCAAGACTGGTACAATCCATGTGAAGCCTTCAGAGACCATCTACACACTGTGGATCGGCACAAACGATGTCGGTGTCAACTCCTTGCTGGTTGGGCAGGGTGCGCCAGGCGTGACTCTCGTGGACACCACCGAGTGCGCCATCAACTGGCTAAAGGTTCTCTACAAGAGCGGTGCCAGGAACTTCCTCTTCCAGAACGTGAGTATGGCTTTCCAGCGTCGAGGAGCTGCGCAACTTACCAAGGTCGATGTAGATGGTACCCCTGCACGAGGTGCCTTTGTACTCCAAGAACTCCTACCCCAACACCTACTGGACGGCGCAGCGGAACACCACAGAATGGAGTGTGTTCATGCGCGAGATGGTCAACACTGGTAACGCCCTGTCGAAGGCCTACCTGCAGCTGTTGGCCCCGACCCTGCCGGGTGCGCATATCGGTAAGCCTCCTATAGAACTTGTTTCTCGAGAAAGTCGCACTCATCATGCACTATCCGTCGTCCAGGGTACTTCGACTCGTACTCGCTCTTCTCCGACATGATCGCCCACCCGAAGTCGTACTTCAACGGCACTGCGCCGCTGAACGTCACCGGCGCGGCCCACGCTTGCGTGTACAAGCTGAACGAAAACACAACCGACACTGGCGTCTGCACTGTTAACGCAGGCAAGGCAGCGGACAGCTTCTTGTGGTGAGTGTTTGCTCTTTCTCAATGAATCGTGTATGGTCAATGCTCACCTATGCCGCAGGTACGACGAGTTGCACCCCTCCGAGCAGGCAGATCGCCAGGTGGCGAAGTATGTCGCTGGAGCCATCAACAGGACATCGCAGAAGTGGGTTACTTGGCTTACGTAGACTTGTATGTTTTTATAGTAGCACAGACTTATTGAAGGATGTAATATCGCTTGTGATCCAGGATAGGGATAAATCAACCAGAGAATCAACGATCTGGCTCGTAAATCCCAGGCTTGGGGATTATACGCGTATGCGTATAGCTAAGCTGTTAATTGTGAATATCACGGAGAAGTTCGTGAGGCATGCCGTTGTCCAAGGAGTTGAGTATCCGTATCTGCTATGTCTTATTGGTCCACATATGTGTCATTTGTGAACAAAGCTACAGTTGGAACACAGAGATCGGCATGGACTGTCGACATCAGGGGAAATCTTGAAGTCCTGCATTTCCCGGCGCAATCACGTGATCAGCGCGACTTGTCACATGTCACGAAACGGAATGCGTGAATGCGCCTTCGCGAGGAATCGCATGTTGTCGTCCGGCGTCGAGTAGCCCTAATACAAGGCAAGGTCCTCAAAGTAACAGAGGCAGTAGTGAAGATAAATATAGCGTAGGTTTCGAGAGGTGAGCCTGCGCTTCGCTAGAGTTGCCATATGCCTCGCTGAAAAGCCAAAACTAATTGGTGGATTCATCAGGTCTTAGGCTTATTCGTGGCAGTCAGCCACACCAGTGAATTAGAAGTGTCGTACCGAAAGGGAATGAACAATATACCAGTCTTTTACCCCAAAACCTGGAACGTTGGACCGTATAATGTCGCCATGTGTAACATGGAAGTCGATCGCACTTCCACTGTATACGCGGCGTTCGCACACAGCTGTCTTGTCGTCTGTCGGAATAACCCTCTATTATGTGACTGGCCAATCTTGACGTGCCATGACTAGGACAAGCGAACAATAATTATTAGCCTGAAGTGCGCCAGACAATCCCGCGATAGCATCACCCCGCAGTCTTTCTAGCAATGTCTCGAGGAGGGCTGAACTTGACCTACGCTCAGATTAAGCTGTCAATATCTTACCCTTAACTTGCCAACGAGAAACCTTGACTTGGAGGACAATACCCCGGGATCACCGCTGGTTCCTACGTTGCCCCTCGTGAAGCCATACACTGGGTATTCATACTGCATCACTGCTCCCACGGTACGCGATGGACGATATTGTGGCTGACACCCCAACGCCTTTCCGGACAAGCTGATGTCAACACTACCTGGTCATGAACACAAGCGATAATATCAAAAGCGCTCGTTGTGCGACATAAAGACGCGGAGCCACCGGACCCTTTCTGGACCCTTTCCGAGGATAATCACGGACAAGTCCAGGACCCGATTTGGTGTCTCATCTGTAGAACAATACTGAACATATTCTTTACGAGTATGGAGTATACCGAGTATACGTCAACAGCGCGGAGTAGCACCTGCACGGCTAGGAAATGAGATCACCATTCTTCCTGTTCATCATTTGAACGCATATGCTTATGCTTGCCATTTCCATCGCACCATTCAACGTTGCGGTTCAGAATCCGCTGGGCTACCTCGAGCACCTTTCTCATACACTCAACGCCACACTTCATCATTCTCCTGTACTGCTGTCATGCGCAACAAGTCCGCCTGTGCACTATGTGCGTTTTCTCTCGCCAGACCCTTTCCACATTATTCGAAGAATGGGACTAACACCTTTACGGCGGTTTGGTCAAACAAACGCATGGCGCACCGTAGGAGAACACCCAACGCCAAAGCGTATAAAAGGTTGCAATGACTGCTGGAAAACGACAGCGAATTCTCTCTCTCGAAACCGCTACTTATTACTTACAACAAGTGATCATGTCTAACAACGCCTCCAACAAAGTCGCCGCGGCTGCCGCTAAGGCCAAACTCTACAAGGACATTCCGTCGCTCCCTGCGCCTCAGTCCTTCGAAGATCGCGGCAAAGTCTTGCCCACTTTACCGCCTGCGGAAGACACACCTTCGAACTATATTCCCGGATTATACACCCTCGGATCGACCTACAATGTCTTGAATGGAAAGTACGCTGATTCCAAGTCCTGCCTGCAACAAATCATCGACTGGTCCCAGAGTATGTGATCGGTCTTGTTCATCTGGATATGACATATGCTGACGCTTGAGTACCTCAGCCGAGACTCGCATTCAGTCGTTTGGTGGCAAGGACTACAGCCTCCCCGAAATTGTTAACTACAACATCAACACTACCTCGGATTATCGCTCTTCTTATGGCAAGACCGTTGAGGAATACACTCGTAGCCTTTCAATTCACGCTGGCTTTGATGCGAGCTTCCCTGGTTTCTCCGCATCTGCCTCTGCCGACTATAGCGAGACTCAGCGCGAGAACTTATCGCACTCCTTTACTCGCATCGCATACGCCGTCACTCATTACAACCTCTCTCTTCCGCCCGTGAGTCAGATCCGGAACACCTTGAAGAGCTGGTTCCAGAACGACGTGGACACTATGGACCCGATCGAGTTCTTCAACGAGTACGGGACGCACTTCCTGCGCTCGCTCACGATCGGTGGAAGGGCGCTGTTCCTGTCTGCGACCGACAGTCGCACTTACAGCTCTTCGTACTCCATCGAAGCCGCGGCCAAGATCTCTGCTTCGTACTCCGTGGCATCTGGAGGAATTGAGCTGAGCACGGAGCAGAAGGAGGCGATGGACAGCTTCAACGAGTCCAGCTCGAACACCATCGTTACCAGTGAGTCAAAGATCGTCATCGTATGTCAGTGTTGAATTCTAATGGACCGATGTTATCAGAGGGAGGCGATCCACGCTACGGCAATGAGAACTTCTTGCAGAATGTCGAGGCTTGGGCTGCATCGATTGTGGAGTATCCCGAGTACGTCTCTTCCGTGTAAGACATGCCATACGCTGGACTACGTGCTGAAATTGGAACCATAGGTTCGTCGACTTCGGTTCTGACCCATGCTTCACTGGGCTCTGGGAACTTGCGTCTACCGCCGAACGCACACAGACTCTGAAGAACGCATTCCCCCAGTTCATCAAGTTGTATGCCAAGGACCTCGAATTGCCTGGCCCATACCTAGAGGCTCGTCTTACGTCTACTTTTGACTACAACCAGAACGCGTATATCAGTGTTAGCCACAATACGGGCCATGTTACGCTGATGTACCCACCGGGTGAGCCTGTTAACGGTGGTTTGGTCTCGCAGGGATGACCGCTGACTTTGGCATCTTTCCATAGCTCGTTCAGACTCGTGGTACATGATCAGCTCTGGACTTGGAGGCACCGAGGCCGTGCTGGCCAAAGAATTGGTGCCAGGAGCGCTCTCTCCTGTCGGCTGGGAGGAAGCCTATCTTGGACCATACTACAGCGACAAGGTGACGCGTGTGTGGCGCGCTGTCCCACCGACCGATCAATATTTGGCACTTGGGACTGTAGCCATGACTGGCGACTCGGGATATTCGCTTCCCTCCCAGCCTCCGGACTGGCTGGCAGGACGATTCCGTGCGGTGCACAAGCGTGCGCTGACGACGGCCACGGTCGGGGTCACTGGTCACTATGACTCTAACCCTCCTGATGAGATCTACTGGGTCGATTATCGGTACTGGAATGCAGACACGGAACTCCCTCGTGATCAGGATTGTTTCGTGCTGAGCGACAGCATGACTGTCAAGGATTGGTCCGGGTGGTAAGCGGCTTGCCGGAGATGGGATAGCTGAGGTGGATGTTCAGGATACTCTCGGATTAGTTCACATATACATGGGCATATACGTGTTGGTCTGTACTATGAACTAGAAACACGAGACACCTTGATTGCTGAACACCCTTGTCTCCCATTTTGCGTTTGGATTTACCAGCTCGCTACGTAAGTGGCGGATAGCACCGAGTTATGTCCAGGAGCGTTAACGAGTCCTCAGTGCGTGGCACTCGGCGAAGCGGGGAGCAGCAAAACTTTAGGTTTGAAGATAATGAATAACCGACATACTATTGCCAGTGCCTCGAGGCAGCTAACCTTCTGTTAGTGTGCTACACTTCGGAGTAGCTCCGGCTTGTAGAGTTAACGTTGTGATAAGGTAAGGCGCGCAGAATTATCACTCACGCGTTGCGCCTGACATATGGCGATACCGCCGTGCACTATCCACCGGCGTACAGTCGTCTCTACATCGGAATCGGATGATATGAACAATATTATTCGGCAGTTGTTATCTAAGTCAGAGCGGGTTTTAGAGATAGAGTATGGATGTGGATTGACCGCCGGTAGAATTATTTCCGAAGTAAAGAGCATCAGCAGGAAACTAGGTGCGTTCATCTATAAAGGAAAATCAACACTCGGTATATCGGAATGAGACATGGTGCGAGTGCCATGTGCAATTCCATGATACACGAGGAGCCAAGAGAGCAACTAATAATGACGACAGCAATGCGAAACGATGGCGACAAGTGAAGGATGCGTGCGATAGAATGGGGGTTGTAGTCTACCAGCCGACATCGCCGCTGTCGTATGGCTCGACGCGCAGTTCGCGCTCTCCGTGCACCTTCTTCAGGCGGTAACGGGCAAGTTCGTATCGCTCGTAGGAAGCGGCTGCCAGACGCATAGCACGGATATGGTGCGGTTTCGAATTTGCTGCAACTGCGTGTGCGCGGGATTGCCATATGCAGGTGGCGAGGTTGAGTCCGGTTACTGGATGGGGAATACCATACCAGTACAGAATCAACTACGAGCAAGGCTCGGATGAGACAAGGTTGATCATCAGGGTATATTGTGCTTACCCCGCCGTTTTGCACTGCTTCTTCGTGCGCCTGCCTGTCTGCTTCGTACAGCGCTGGAGGTGAATGAGCGCGTGAGTTTCACCGTGAGGCGCAATAATGACGGAAGACTCACGACCGCCATCGCTTCCTTCTTTGCGCTTACTGCGGAAAACCACGCAATACCATTCCCGCTCTGAGTCTTCCGGAAGCGTGAGATCCTTCCAGTTGAAAGCTTTGTCGTACGGAGTCACGGAGTACTCAGATGTGACAGGCTGGAAGTTATGAAGGGCCTTGTGCAGCAAAAGCGAGACGGGGTCTATATCCGGTAAATGTGTATCGGTAGTGAGAGGGCGGTAATTGCTTGTTGGCTCAGGCGGATGGGTATAGCCCGGCGGTAGGGACGATAAAAGGGGTGGTAGATAGAGTATCGGCGCCGTCGGGGCAGTGAGAGTCGTCTCATCAAAGGTAGGAAGATGATGAGGATCATGGTGGGTTACATCTTCAGTGGGTGGTTCTTCACTTGGCGGGGGCGTGGTTGGTTCGGTCGCGTGAGTGGCGACACTATTAAACGGTGCGCTGGCTTGTAGAGGTGACCTGGCATGCAAGTGCTGGGCTGGAACCCATGAAGATACGAGTGCAGCGGCCATCTATGATATAGAGCTGGTCTGAAAAAGTGGAAGGTAAGGAGGATGAGGTTGTTGGCTGGATTAAGCAGGAATGGACGACCACGTACTTTTATAAGGCCATGCCAACAAGATAAGGTTAACCGTCGAGTGCTGCTCGCGCAAGCCGACATCGGATGAACGTCAACGGTGGCAGGGTCCGGATGAGCGGGGTCGACTGCAGCCATTGCGTGCAATTGCGACAGTCACCAGCACGCGATGTGAGCGGAACCATTCGCCGCACGTGTTCGCTATAAGTCTTCCTGGCCAAAGCGTCACAGCGAATAGCAGACAAAAAGTTATTATTGCATTGCTCTGCTTACGACAGGAAGAGGGACGGATTGGCTATAGCAGATTTTGCTGGATCAGTTTGGCACACGAATGTCCTTGTCATAACAAATTGGCGAAGGAAGGTGGCAGTCCCTGCCAATCCAGCACGCCGCGTTTCTTCCACGACACTACGCCTTCAAGTAACTTTTAATAACAGGATTTGAAAACTGGAAGTCAGGAGACATGAGCGAAATTGCAAAGATGGTCGTTGGTCGGCGCAGTGTGAGAGGCGTTACGCAGGGTAGACGTTGTGGCGGCCACGTGGTCCATACCCTACCTTTCTGGGATTCCGGGTCGCTCCCCGCCTCTTCCAACTCTTACCTTTGAACATATCGTCTCTCGCGTCTTGCGGCTGGTCTGAAGGATGGCGGCTGCTCGTAAGGTTGTTGACCACACAGCATATCACTTGGCCCCCAAAGGATTCTGGAAGAAATTTCGTGTGTAGCGCATTTGTCCTGGTGTCAACCCTCCCTAACGTTGGCTTTCATGTCTTGTCAACCTCAGGCGATGCAGTGGTCATAAACCCAGAAATATCTAGCGGCCTTCCATTGCAGGGTGTGCATAGATACCCACCGCCTGCCTCGAGACCTGAGCGATATGCGACTCCTGCCACCAAAGGTGGGCTCTCTTCACGTTAACTGTAGCAGCCATTTGACTCAGTGCGACATCCGAATAGCGTCGGACCCCGCACAGAACCCGTATTGGAAACGAGACGTCCGTCGCGCGTACCCTCAGCTCTCTGTCGTGACCCAATCCGAGCTATCAGGCCTACTCATTGAACATCATGAGGCTGCCAAAGCGTAAGTTCACTGTCTAGTCACTGTCACTGCTGACCGTCTCTGACCAATTACTTAGTGTCGCTGCTCCTGCCCCCGAAGGCGAGGGAGCAAACAGGGATGTTGCTGTTAAAGAGAGGCCCGTGGTAGACTTGACTGAGGCAATTGCCACTATCGCCGGAGAGCAGAAGACCTACTCCGAGTCGAAGCTGCCTCCAGTTTTCCCTACCTCGTTCAAGCGATGGAAGGCTGAGCGTGCGGAGGATCCACCACACGATCCTCATTCTTATTTCCCGATGCTGCTCGTAAAGTAGATGAGATAAATACATTGTTTACTCGAATTGCCCCCGGAATATCATTTTGAGATCTGAGTTGTGAATACACAACGTCATTTTCCACGTCGGTCATATTACATACGCCCAACCTGCGGGTCATCAGTCTGGCTGTGTTTCATTGCGTCGCGTTACATTCCTACGCAAGGGTCCGGTAATATTGTATACGATCAATTTTAGGAGAAACAGCGAAGACTCTGAACAACTCTGAACGGCGACCATGGCAGACTCAACCGCGCTACCCACGGCCTTGGCTGGGTCGTCAGCGGAAGCACAAGCAGCAGCATTTGCTGATGACGACCGGATACACTTCGACAGGACGACTGGGACATGGCGTCTTGAAGACGACGATGGGAACGAGATGGAGTATGATGCGGCTAAGGGGGTCTGGGTACCTGTAGTGAGTGCACACACGACCTACTCGCACCCTTCGAACTTAAGATTGACTCGATATCAGCTGTCCGATGAGCTGGTCAAAGCCCAACAAGCTGCGTACGCAGTAGAAGGAGTGGATGAGGAGGCGAGTCACTGTGGCACCTCTTACATTCCTAGAGACTGAGCGTTGTTCGTAGACACCTGCAGCACCTGTGCTTGCGCGGAACAAGAAGCGTAAAGAACCAGAAGACTATACCTCGAATACGCTCGGTAGGGAGCCTGGTCCATCTGCAAAGAAGGGGAAGAAAGGCAAGAACGACAAAGGCGCGGAACGCAAGTCGAAGAACACTGCAGTATATGTGACCGGCCTGCCGCTCGACACTGAGGCAGACGAGGTCATCGAGCGGTTCTCGAGATGTGGGGTCATTGAGGAGGATGACGAGGGCGAGCCGAAGGTGAAGCTGTACGCAAGAGAGGACGGGACGTTCAGCGGGGAGGCGTTGGTCGTATACTTCAAGGAAGAGTCGGTCATGCTGGCTCTGAACATCCTCGATGATGCAGAGTTGAGGATAGGAGAGCCGTCGACGAGGATGACTGTGCAGCAGGCTCAGTTCGGACACAAGCACGAAGCGGGGAGCGTAGAGGGCAGCACGAATGTGACGGCCAGGAAAACGGTCGACAAGAAGAAGATAAGTCGTAGGATTGGGAAGATGCAGAAGTGTGTTTATTTGATACTTTTTTTGTTCATGTTAGCTAACCTCCAAATCCTTCTAGGAAAATCAATGAATGGGACGATGAAGACGGGTTTGGCCCTACAATCACTGAAGAGGACAAGACTCGTGAAGCGAACCGCTCAAGCCGTGTAGTCGTCCTGAAGCACATGTTCACACTGAAGGAGCTGGAAGAAGATGCTTCTCTCCTCCTTGATCTCAAAGAGGACGTCCGAGAAGAATGTTCGTCGTTGGGAGAGGTAACCAATGTTGTTCTATATGATGTACGTGCCATCTTTGTCTTCAACCTCGCCACAGCTGCAACTAACATAACCGATGACGAATCTCTAGCAAGAACCGGATGGCATCATGTCTGTCAAATTTCGGGACCATTTGAGCGCGGAGGCATGCGTAATTGTACGTCTAGCAGTTCTTTACAGTGGTTGCAATGTTCATGATAAATGTGCAGAAAATGAACGGCCGCTTCTTTGCCGGCCGTCGGATAGAGGCGACACTCTATGCTGGCAAGCAAAGATTCAAGCGTAGTGGCGGCGGCGAGGAGCTGGAAGGAGACAGCGATGAAGCAGAGAAGAAGCGACTGGATGACTTTGCTAATTGGCTGATGACGGAAGGGGATTAAGATGTTTTGCTTCATACTTGATTCCTTTTCAGGCTATTTGTTGGACGAGCAGAATATCATTGCTACTGTTTTCCATTCTTGATTCAGGGCCTGAAAAGCGCTATGCTCGTCATGGAAGAAGTCTCAAGATCTACTTGTGCACTGAATTTTTGTATCATTATACGCATTCTTGTGTTACTGTTTTGGTCATTCCTTCTCAGCTACTCTGCATCCACGGGTGTCCCAGCACTACCGCCACCGTCGCTCCTTTCCCCGGATCTATGTTCAAGCATCCCTCGAGCACCAACGATTGCACTGCCTGAGTGCGACCACCTAAAGTTCCCCACTGCTTCAGCTCGTTCGGTCCAGGAATAGGAGCTATGCACTCCCAAACTCCAAACGTCCGTAGGCGCAGCCTCATAGTGGAGTTACGCAAGGATCCTTGGACTGCGTAGGGTAATGTTCCGCAGTATGTGTACCAAATGTATTTCGGGGGCTGACACCCTGCGTTGCCACAACCGCACTACCAAAGTCGATTATCTTGATCTAGAGGGTCGTATGAAAGAGTGAGCATAATGAATGTGAAGATATTAACGGGTACTCACGCTGAGGTTGCGATCAATGAGTATATTTGTCAGTGTCAGATCACCATGTGAGACACCCAGCTGGTGCAACGCAGCAACCTCGGGAACGATTTGCTTGAACATGTGTCTGACCGTGCTTTCTGGAAGTGGGTCAGCCTCCATCATGTAGTCTCGCAGGCCGTTGCTTTTCGAACGTTGACCAACTTTCAACAAACGCCGCCACAGGCTATTGCTCTGAGTATTGCCGTGGCAACAAGTATCGCCACGCAGCTCATGAATCTATGACGTTGTATATCAGTTTGGCTGTCACGATGAAAACACGCTGGAAGACACTCACGATGTAAAAGATACACCATCATCATACAAGTTGAATACCAATCATCAGGACTCTCAGCAAGACAAGTCACACAACTAGTGCACAGGCTTTTTCTAGTGCTCTGAATTTTATATGCAACGAAACCTGACGATAGTCGTGTTAGACTACTTGAAAGAGCTGTGAGAAATATCATGGCGTACCAAAATCTATGCCCACCTCACCCGCATGGTGACTTGGAACTGTTGAAATCTCTAACCTCGTCGAAGACGCGACACTGTTACAGTAGTATTCTGATCACGTGGCTTCATCACGACCACGTGCATGCAGTTACGCTTCATTTCCTACGCTTGGCGACTCGATGATCAGGAATATGAATGTTCACAGTCGGTGTCCTCGTGCGTACTAGAACTAGTGAAGCTGGCGTACTCAAGCATTAAAGCCTTCTGCTTTGATAGTGCTAGGTAAGGTAAGTGTAAAATTGACAGTTGGGTTAGGAAGCTTATGGACTGCACAGTATCGCTTCAGTTACCAGTTCCTCGTAGACGTACTTTCGCGAGAGGTTACGGCCAATACTCCGCAATGATGCTAGGATACTCGTCAAAAATTCTCCTCGCAGAATCCTATGTCCTATTAAACACTGCTACATCATATGAATCAATACCATCTCAGTGTGTACGTCGCTCTATCCCCACAGGAACTTTGATATTCTTATCACGTCTTGTTGCAGCATCTGATTATACGACCTCTGCATCGCAAAGTGCTGGCAACGCGAACATCATGGCGGGCTATTCAGCGCTCAAGTGCTGCGCCGAGTCGATTGGCTGCAAACGGCGAGACCTCATTGCGCACTGTGATATGATGGTACACTCCAACCACACCGACCATCTTCAAGATCCCTGTTCCCAACGCACCTAAGACTACAACCTCGGGCGCCAACCGATCACACCACTGCATTTCCCTACAGTATCCGTGATATACAGGCTGCCTTTTGTGCGATTCTATGTGCACGAATATCGAAACGAACCATGGATATAGATACGAGGCCAGCTGAAGTACCGCCTAAGTCTCACTTCTACCTCTTCCCCCCCTTCCTTTCCCTCCGCTCCCCTCTCCTCTTTCCCACGGACGATGTTGGAGATTCGGACCCTAGCGTGGCTTTCCGCGCCCCCTGCGCTGCTGGCAGTGCTCGTGGCGCGCGTGGCGGCGCAGACATCGAGCGCGGTATGCATGCCCGCATTCGGGTGGGTGCGTCCTCCCTTCACTTTTGTGACCTCTGCCATGCACCCAGCTGGATCAACACGGCCTGTTACATAGATGAACAATAGCAAAGGGCAGACGCCATGCCTTGTCGCGGCGTACCTCGCCTCCGCGTGCGACACGCCCTCCGTCGGTGCGTTATCCATACCGCCATCCCACTCTTACCGGACACCCTCGCTCACCCGTCCGCTCACTTGAAGTCGACACCGTCGACGCCCTCGTCCCAGGAAACGAATACGAACTCCCACCAGGTCCGATCGCCACGGTATGCCGATGCAACACAGTCTACTACTCTGCGATTAGCGCATGCGCAGCGTGCCAGAACGGCTCTTACGTCACGTCAGTGCTTTCCTCCCGTGCCCATTTTTTCGCTCCGTGGAATTAACAGTGGGGCATAAGATGGACAACCTGGAAAGAGGCCTGCGTGTCCTCCATCGTCGACCAGTGAGTCGCGCACCGCGAGCGTGCAAGCCGTAGCTCAGCTGTAACCTCGCAAGGTTCCCAAAGGATATCCCGCAAGACACTGCCGTCCCCGCGTGGGCCTTCCTCGATGTCACCACCTCGAACCGGTTTAATCTCACCGCGGCGGAGGCCTTCGCAGCACACGCCATAACCGAATCCACGCTCCTGCTCGTCCCGACCCTCTCTTTCTCGATGCCCGGCTCCCCTTTCTCGTTCACCCCAGCGTCGTCCACAGGGCACACAGGCCCGCAGGAGACCAACAACAAGGGTATAGGCAATCGGGAGCCCGATAACGGGGATGAGAACAGCAGTGTGGGCCCGCAGGAGACCGACAACATGGGTAAGAAAAGCAATGTGGGCCCTATCGTGGGTGGGGTTGTGGGCGGTATTGCAGGAGTTGCAACCGTACTTTCCGTGCTTCTGCTTCTGCGCCGCCGCCATCGGCGTCACCTGTCCTCGGACGTCGTCCGCAGCCGCTCGCTGTCATCCGAGGGTGCAGAGCCGCTTGATCACCCCGAGTTCGACGGATACAAGGTACCTGCGAGGCAAGTTCTATACGTATGCTCTCTATTTTTTGTTTCGTCGCTGGGGTGGGATGCTGAGTGTGTTTCCAGAACCCGGACGACCCGTCAACATTCCCTGGGGCGCGCCCCGATGACGATGTGCCGAGCATCATCATGGAATCATCGCTGCGGGGTGTGCCCAATCGCGTGGTGGGATATACAGGCGTCGCAGAGCTGTAAAGGCATATACACGTGGAAGGCGTACGTCCCATCCTGTATTGAGAGTAGACATACATCTTCGATTTGCTAGTACGAAAGTCTACGTCGCAAGTCGCGTTGCATTAATTTCCGGACGAAGCCTTTATGGCGTGTGGCGTTCGATACTGTTTGTGCCATTTTGTACGACTGGTGGTGTTTCAGTTTAGAAAGTGCTTCTCGTTCAGCAACCAGAAGTCAGGTATCACTGCGACTGAGTGATTGTGAGGACGAATAGCGAGGGAATGCAGGTGGACCCATACATGCAGAGGTAATAATCAAAGACGCGGTCGCGAGGAAGCAATGCGTAGAGAAGATGAAGGAGGCCTTATATCATATGTATGTGGTCATCGAATTTTCATATCATTATCCGTATTTTTATGTTACTTTCAGTCGTTTCATCTCAACTACTCTGCAACCACGGGTGTTCCAGCACCTCTCCTATCGTCGCCCGCCTCACAGGATCCATGTTCAGGCATCCCTCGAGCACCAACGACTGCACTTCTTGAGTGCATCCGTTCAAAACCCCACCCTTCTCCAACTCGTCCGGTCCACGGATAGGATCTATGCACGAAAGGCCCGTGACCAGCTCGCACAAAATCACTCCCAAACTCCAAACATCCGCAGGCGCAGCCTCATAGCGGAGTCGTGCGAGGATTTCCGGAGCCGCGTAGGATAGGGTCCCGCAGAACGTGCGCCAGGTGTACTCCGGAGGGTTGGCTCCTGGCGCTGCCAGAACCGCACTACCGAGGTCGATGATCTTGACCTAGAGGATTGCACAGCGAGTTTAGCATAACGAGTGAGAAGAATATAAGCGTGCACTTACGTTCAGCTTCCGGTCAATGAGCACATTCTCCAACTTCAAGTCGCAGTGCGAGATACCCATCTCGTGCAGCGCTGCGATGCCAGAAGCGATTTGCTTGAAGATATGCCTGGCTGTGCTCTCATGAAGCTGACCAACCTCCATCATGTAGTCCCACAGGCTGTTGCCCTGATCACCTTCGTGATACCAAGTGTCGCCATGCAACTCTTGAATCTGTCATGACACACATCAGTTTATCTGTGCAATGGAAATTGTGACTGGAAACACTTACGATGTAGAAATACTCGTGGTCATCATACAAATCGTCGACACATCGGATAATGTTTGGGTGGTCGACGTTGTAGGCCAACACAACCTCGCGAGGGACCCATCTAGAATCCGAGAGCGCCACTCGTGCACTATGCGAGACCTTAGCCTTCGCCATGAACTTCACCGCGACCTCGTCGCCCGTCTCCCGGTGGCGGGCACTCATCACGAAGGCGTTCCCTCCTGATCCGAGCTCCCTGGCCAGCACGTACTTCTCCGCGAACTCGGGATGGAGTAAGTAGTCATCGGGGAAGTGCTTTGAGAACATGCGCGCATTCCTGTTCGGCCCCCAGTTGAAAACGGGTGGGGCGTTCCCGATGTGAGGGGAGGTGAAGGGATCATCATCGACTGTGGGTAATGGGAGGAGGAGGGGTCTGGGAGTGGGTGCATCCCCGGAATAGTCGTCGTCGTCGTCGTCACTGTCGTCGTTAGGATGCTCGCTGCCAGAGCTGCTGGAACCGCTCAGCGGAACTACCTGTCCTGCAGATATATCGGAGTCACCGGATTGCTGGGCTACAGCAGTAACCGTGGATCGTGGAGTCGATTCAGCCAGAGGGGGCTCGCTCGCGAATGGCGTGAATGGATCCTCCAAGGAAGAATCTCTACCAAAGGACAGCTCAGCGGAGTGGCACCGAGCGGAGCAGCGATGCGACAATGGCGTAGATTGAGCTTCGGGTGCATGGGCCGCGAAGCTTGCATAATCATATGTGCTCTCTGCGCTGTTTATATTCCCCGGTTCCTACAAGTGGCAGCATTTGGTCAGCAAAGCGAGCGTAAAATCAGTAATATTATGACTGACCTCAGAGCCGGCTGTGTGATAGGAATCAACAGACTCTTGAAGGAGCGAAACGCCAGTAATGTCTTCTTCGGCATCCAGGAACTCATCTTCTTCCTCGTCCTCGTCTTCGTCCCAGACGTCGGAGCCTTCGAAACTCGCCAAGCCATCGACCAGCGACATATACCCCGTCTCGTCCACAGTGTCCCAGTACTGTTCGTCCTCGTCCTCAAGAGAGGCATCAACCACATCGTCGAGAACTCCGTGATCCTCGCCTTGAACGTCCTGCGCGGGCCGTAACAGCTCAACTGCAAAACATTCCAAGCACCACGATTGCGCGACGTCGCATTCGATCTCCTCAGGCTCTTCAACGCGCACTGTATCCTCCTCCTCGCTACAGGGTTGAGGGTCCTCCCACGGTGCTTCGAAGGAGTCCAAGGTAATGAACTGTGATGCCGGGTGAGCAAAACATGGAGACGATGCCAACATCGCACTTACGCAGGAAACGAGTTGGATGCAGAAAAGCACGAAAGCTACTGTCAGCCACCTGATCAGCCACTGCCGCGTCTCCGGGTTGGCGAGGAAGTCAGAGTCCAGAAGCGCGTCGGCGGCCTCGAAGCGTTTCTCGGTCACCAGCTCCAAGAATCGGTAGCATGCTGCGAAAGGCGCCGACCAGTTTGTGTCGAACAAGAAACGGAGTCCGACGTGTAGGAGGGGGAGGACGATGTCCAATAGTCGGTGTCCGAACGCGCCGGCAGTCGAAAGAACCGAGAGCGCGAGGGGGGTGAGGGGGGTAACAAAGCTAGAAACACAACCAGAACCAAGGCCAAAGCCGAGGACGAGAACGGAGGCGACCAAGATGGCCGCCACAAGACCACAACATAAGACGACACTCAGCGGAGCTTCCAGGGGAGGAACGAACCCGGTGCCGTCGTTGCGGTGGAGGGGTGAGTTATCACGAGGACGGGTCATGACCGGGAGGGGGCATGCTCGTCGTGGAGGTAACTGGAGAAGAGGGGAGGAGAGGCTCACGGGGGGGATATACCAGCTGTGGCTGGCATGTCAGCTAACAGTGGCTGGGAGATCGGGGAGGTGGTTCGCGGTCCACATTGAGATCTGGTCAGCCGCACGCCGCAAGATGTTACTGATGCAGTCCGAGTTGAAGTGGAATAGCAGGGAAACACAAGTTTCAGCCCATAGTCCTGTTGTTAGTGAGAAATGTCGAAGATTCACGATCTTGGCCACGGAATGCATCCACTGCGGACATCGTCTCCTCGCGGCCCTCAGCTCGACGAACTTCAACCGACTAGCTGTCGGTGCTCTTCACATGTACATGACGAAGTCATATCCTTGCATATTGATATTCACCATTCGTTCACAGTGTTCTACGTCGAAACAAAAGACGTTAGGCCGCTTGTGAGAGCTGTGGATGATAATATGACGCACCAGACTCTATGCCCACTTCACCCGTATTGCTGCAATCCAGCGTGGCACATGGCTGTCAAACTCTCTAGCCTTTCGTAGTATATAGAATGCATTCTGGGTGTAATCGGGAACGAAAAGGACATGAAGATGAATAGCTCATCGCGACTCGTCACGAACACGTGCACGCCGTCACGCTAACGCGTGTGCATTGCAGCCCAGTGTGATCAGTGATAAATATTTTATTCGTCGTTCTCTATGGAGGCTGTGCTTATTGCACTGCATATACCCAACGTCATTCACTCCCGCGCAGTCGCTCGCCGCCCTTGTTTGCCAGCGTGCACCCCTCCTTGTCCATCACACATCGTGCGCCCCTCTTAATCCTCCACCGCCCCCATTACCCATTCTGCCGCGCTCGTCACTCACCTCCTCCTTGTCCTTTCCCGCATGCACCCCTCGCTGCCCTCCTATGCAATTGCACGTCCTTACCACAGACACTATGTCCGCCCCAGGGCAAGCAGGTGTGGCTAGTTCAAGTAGGCGGGCGCTAGTTTCAAAAGAAATGCGTGTAGTACAGCGAAGCCACGTACGTTCTACATGCGCCCAGCCGAGCTATGTACACCTTGCATTTCAATGATGTCATGCCTACCATGGCGAGGCGGTATGTATTGGTCGCGTTCCTCCCTACATGCACCCAGCTGAGCTAAGCTAGGCGCGTAATAAGTCGTACTTGATGTACTAGGGTCGGGAACGCAGTGATTAGAAGTGAATTTTGTTACGTGCCCCCTCCCTACTTGTGAGGCCGTTCACACGTGTCTTGTATACGCCGTGCACACGCGCGAGCAGTCCACACGAGTTGCCGTCTGTCCGCACGAATTATCATCCCTCTCACGCGCGTGAACTGTCATCCTACTTGCTAGTCGCAAAGGATCTACATGAACTGCCAAACCCACACGAGTTGTCGTCCAAATCGATGTGAGGTCCTCCGGTCATTTCTCGAGACCCTTCCCGTGCGCTGCGTCATTGCTCAGTTCGAGGGACATGCAAGTTGTCCAAATCAATGCTCATATATTGTCCAAATCAATGTTCATATGTATGTCGTTGTTCCCTTGTCAGACGCACCCGAGTTGTGTTGCATGCAAAAAGGAGGGATGCGGAAATTGCTACGACCCGAGCTTCAGTATAGGAGTTCGAATCAAGGCGTGACCCTGGTCACGTCTGCGTGTGGGCAAATCGGTCTTCCCCGAGATCCCGCCAGGGGATTTGTTCCAGCAGCCCAAAATGTTCCGATAGCATGTCTATCGGGTATTTGAGCGTTTTCAACAAAGTCGTGCCTGTAAATTTTAAGCTGCCCATCATGATCGCAGACCCAAATATAGTAAGTGATCGTGGTCATGTCACGAGCGCTTGGGATGAGGGCCTGCTGCAGCGCGCGCTATTACTACAGTAGTCACAACTTCGCAGGAGATTAGTGGTGTGAAGAGTACACTTCCGGAGAAATCACATGCTATCGGGCCAGGCGTGCCCCCGCAGCGCCGTTATCCCCCAAGTAGAATAGTCATGTGATCATTGCAATAGGCGGTCGAACCGGTCAAACAGTCTGACCGTGGGAACATATTTTCCCTGGCATGGCGCAGTTCAGCGCGTGTGTCTGACTGAGATCGGACCTAATTCCTGACATTTTGGGGACACGGTATCTCGATCTAGCGGCTATAAAACTCCCTGCCGTTTACCGTGCGGAAAGTTCATCCCCCTCCAATGCCCTCACCGCCTGCGGGGCGTCCGTACATTCCTTCGGGACAATCGCCTCGCTTTCACTTTTTGAGCGGCTAGTTATCACGTATGCTTCAGCACTACAGTGCCTTGCATATGAAACTGAGTCACTGATTTTCGCACATGTATTTGTTCGAGCCAAATACGTCCAGAATGGGCAGTTCGGATCAGACTTTCAGTCACTGTGTTACATCATTTGTCACATGCAAACTGTGCATAAAGGAGCTGTTCCACAGTACTGAGACATCATAATGCATGAGTTTTGGAGACTTATAATTTGAAAACATAAAGAAGGGCACAATTCTTGGTTCAGAAGAAACAGAGAGTCAGGATAGTGACACTACACATTGAAGCAGGTGTAATTACTGTGTGACTATGGTGTTACCGTTACATTCTATTCGTGGATAGTTGGTCGTGTTTGGACGGCTTGCGCGCAAATGCGGAACTGCAGTTTCATATGCAAGGCACTGTATCGCACTTTTGTGTTCCTCCCTTGTCGCTTGCTTCGTCGTGCATCCGGACCTTAGCCCATTCATCCCCGTAGATAGGGCTCCGCCATGCACTGTATTCACCGCGCTGCTGGCTTATGCTGATATTTGAATACACTCAAAAAAAGTACTGTAGAGTTGAGATTTGCGATCAAACCTGGGTATAGAACCTCGCACCGCAGTCGTGTTTACTGTGCGCAGCAAGAAGTCCTGTGATCTGTGTTCCCAATTAGTATTGTAATCTGCGTCTACTGTAATTAATACCTACAGCGTGCTGCCGTTGTCACAGTACTGAACCCTGCTCATTCAACAAACAGGGTGCTGATGGCTCGTTGTGGCATAGCAATTTAACATGTGTCCGATGTCTATATCCATCCATAGTGCATCCATCGCGCCGTCTGGGTTATGTCAGATCATGCAAAAAGGAGAATTGGAGACTAATGTGTGCAGGCATTGATGCCTCACAGAGTCATCGATGTCAAAGCTTCATGTCGGGGTGCAGAAACTAGTTAGGTGTGACGCTATGGTGCGGCACCCATGGCGTAATATCGGTGCCAGTAACAGCGTCCGCACAGGTAGGAATATGAGACGATAAAGTGACATTGACTGATGGAGTACACTGACTTAGTGAGCTACGCAGCAGTGAACGCGGCCAGTTAACCGATGAATGCGCAATCAGTAGTTTACACCAATAACTTATCTCAGATGCACTTTTGCACTGCTCAAAATCCAACAGCTAATATGGAGGAACTTCCCTCAAGTATATTCGAGCCCCGCAAAAACACTCCATGAAAGCTGCCCGTTGATGGTCGTTGGCGATTTCTTTTCTCAGGTGCGTATTTGAGGTTGGCCGGTATATAAACTACTCATTACCATTGTCCCCTACACACCAACACCTCTCTAGCTTACTTATTTGCCATCCGACCAATCAATTGGTTGAACATCATGCATACACGACCACCTTGCTCAGCAGCTAAGCGAACCCTGGGCAATTCACCAGTCCTACCCTCCACACAAGTGCAGACGTCCCCAGCCCCCATAAGTGCGAAGACACCCACATCCAAGTTCATGTCAGCCATATTACTGGTCATCGGCAGGCTCTGCTTTTCTATTCAGTGGCTGTATGACTATGTTGGACTCTTCGGCCTTCATCTCTTCTACTTCAGCTCTATGTCAAATGCTCCGGACCGGGGAAATCATCGCCGTCGTCCTCACGATGCATGGATATCGCTAATAGACGACTTGTCTAAACGAGGCCACCACACGTTATTTGTCGCTGCCATGTGTACCATGTGGGTTCCATATTTCCAGGCATCTTTCCTCTCTAATACACGAATCCATTTAGGGCCAACACATTTGTCGTTCAATATTCTCCTCAGGCCGTACCTCAAATGTTCGGCCTTATCTCTATAGTCTTCGCCTTGGACAATGTTGTGACATCCGCCCCCCTCCTGTCACTTGTGCCTCTAATGAAAACAGAAAGCGCAGCGCGAGTGTTTCTGGTGAGCCTGTCCTATCCGCGTACATAGGGGTTAGCTCACCTTTCAATAGGATCGTCCAGACCACCGTGCGCTAATGAGGGCAGCAAGGCTTTTTGCGGTGCCGCTCTCTTCCTCAATCTGGTGAGTTATTCAGATAACTCAACGTTATGAGCGCCGTATTTATTGATGCAACAGGTGCATGCTTACTACAGTGGCATCCCTCATGTCGTACTGCACCCAAACCGGTGCCGCGCCGATGGACCTTCCTTTTGACGAAGAAGGACATTTGGGGTCTAGCCAGACACATCTAGCTCCCACCCCTGTCGCACGGCAACACCTCCAGGGGTGGTCGATTATAATCATTGCATTCGTCGGCATTATTTCGTTCCTGCATTTCATTCACACCATCTACTCTATCATCCGGCTGAGACAGGATATTTAGGGCCATCTCAGGCACTATACGGATATCGAAGACTTCGCCTGCTTCATTGGGACATGTCTTCTGTCTCCTTCGCTTTTTTTTACTTCTAGGTTATCGAGCCCGTATACCCTTTATCGTCTCTCTGCATCACCATTATCGATACCTCAATCATGTGTAGCTTTCATTGTTTATTTATATACATCTTGCCCTTCAGAATTATCCACTTCACTCGCATCCAACAGGACTCATCGACGCAACACCACCGGGGTTTCAAAGTAGAGGTCAACGGCTTCAGAATGATCGCAGTATAGCTCTTAGCGCTCGCACTGAGCTCAAGCCACGTTTAGTGAGGTTAGCGACCAAGCACACTCATCGTGAACAACACTGGTTCCTCTGCGTACCATGCCCAACCGCGCAGAGTATCAACCTCTCGCACAGAATGTGGACTACGACAATGAAGACGACGTCGGAGACCTCCCCACACCCGTCACAGCCTCAGCGGGTCCTTCTCGCGGTATGCAGCGTGCGCAGCGGCCAGGACACATTGATTTGAGCAAACTGGATACCGCTTTCAAGAGGTAGGTCTTACATTGCACTGCGCATGACTGAACTATGTTGAAATGCAGACGAGGTGGACAGAATCCATTACTCAAAAGGTGAAACGGCGTAAGAAGGTGGACGACAAGTCTCGTAAGGAGATTTGGCATAGTGTCTTTGCGCCACATATCGAGGTCACATATGTGGACGATACTCCTGTGAGTCCAGATGTCTCTTCGTGTGTTGTACGGCTTTCTGGAATGCTCTGTATAGCCAAAGACTTTGGACCACAAACCGCCTATGAGTAAGGTGGACTTCAGAATGTGAGTTGGGGCACGAAACTTCGGCTATTGCTCATTCTGATCTAACACAGTAACGTGGTTGAGCCAGTCAAAGATGCTATCGCGGACGGTATACACCCCAAGATGATTACGAAGGGCTCCTCCGGATCGTACTTTGCGCGGGCGAAAGTCGATGGGAAGGTACAAACTGTAGCGTGAGTGTGTCCCTCCTTGCTCAGTGGTATAAGCGTACGACTTTAGTGCAGCGTCTTCAAGCCTAAAGATGAAGAACCATACGGGAACCTCAACCCCAAGGTATAGTCCGGCATCCATGCTCCGGAAACTATGTCTCATGGCTCTTAGACCACGAAATGGTTACATAGACAATTTCGCTGGATCATACCCTTTGGTAGGGCCTGTCTCATTCCAAATTTAAGGTGCGTTCACCGCGTTCCCTTCACGTCACTGTACTAAATGCAGGATAGCTACATCTCTGAGGCGGCCGCATCTCTCTTGGATGAACGACTCAAGTTGTACATCGTCCCTCGGACGGAGCTTGTCTCTCTATCTAGTCCCGTGAGCCTGCTTTTTACCCCACGCCTTCTTGTTTGCATAGCTGAATCGCATTCAGGCATTTTACTATGACTGGTTAGACCGAAACGCTGCAAAGAAGGGCAAACCCCTGCCAGACAAGATAGGCAGCATGCAATACTTCCTGCACGGTTTCACAGGTAAGTCGTGCATGCTATGAAGTGCCCCAGAATGCAGCCAGCCAACGCCGAGTGTTAGATGCGTCCGACTTCTTGCGAAAGCATCCGTGGCCAGGACGCGCTATCTCTGATACATTTGATGATTCAAGTCACCGGAAGCGTAGCTTATCTGCGAGAGCTTGGAACACCATGAAAATCATATGCGGAAAGACGGGTGTCGAAGAGGATCTTCTCGATGAAGAAGAGCGAGAAGACGAGCGCGTATTGTTTGACGCCACGGAGACCCTCCCGAACGAACCGTTTTACTGGTCTCCCGCATTGCAAGACAGCTTTAGAGAAGAGTTAGAGAAGTGAGTAGTGTATCCGTCATTTCTGCGGGCTTCGTCTTCATTGATAATATAATCCCAGACTTGTGATATTAGGTATGTATAATGCATAACTGCCAAGCCTCACCATTAAACCATGCTACTTACAGACTATCTTATGCTGAACACCGACCGAGGAGCCGACAATTACATGATCAAACACTGTAATATCAGGCACGGTTCTACACTCATAGATACGGCTCCCTCGCGATCTACCTTCCGTGACACGCCGCAAATGACCGAGTTGCGACGGACCACTATTCCGCCAACAGGTTCGCCTCAGATGGTTGCAGGTCCGTCCTCAACGGCGGGTAACCGAAGCTCTATGGGCGGGATAAACACGTCATATACCGACCGTCCTCACATACACATCGCGGCCATCGACAACTCGCTCTCCTTCCCGCACGAACACCCCAAAGGGTGGAGATCTTACACTTATGGATGGCTCTACCTTCCTGTAACCATCATTGGCAAGCCGTTCAGCCAGAAAACTCGGGATCACTTCCTGCCGTTATTGACATCGAAGGAATGGTGGTCGGATACAACGTACGAGCTGAGGAAGCTATTTGCCGTTGACCCTGACTTCCACCCCAAGATGTTCAACGTAAGTATTCCTGGTCATCTCTTGCCAGAAGACAACCTCATGCAGGGGTTCATAGCGTCAATTAGCAGTCATCAAGGGGCAAGCCTGGAATATTGTTCAGTCTCTTAAACACTCTGTGCGTAAGATCTGCGGAACCTTTTTGACTCACTCATACTCATTCATATTCCTAGGATGAAGGTTCGTGTGCATTCACTTTATGTCTGATATGCACTGATTCCATACAGGTCCGCTGGAGCTTACCCGACGCCAGAAAGTACTAGTTTGGGACGACGAAGTCGAAGTTTCTGACGACAGCACTCCGGCAATCCTCAGCGGTCCTGCTTCCTACGTTCCCAAATCGCCACAATCACCGCACATCTCTATCAATACCATGCCGGTAGAACCTCGTTCCAGGAGAAGTCAGAGTGTCACCGACTTCCCACCTCCAATACGACGCGTCTCCACTGAATTCACAGGCTCTCCAAGGCCTGTATCTTTCTCTGCTAAGTTTTCTCGTGTGCATCCTGCTACGACTGGTGTGACAGTGCTGGAGCACATGGAGCGTCTGGACGCCGTCGAAGCTGGTCTGAAGCGACTGGGTGTCGAGGAAGACCCCATTGATGAGGACGAAGAGATGGATGTGGGCACCATCCGGTCTAAGAAGAAGTCTCAGGATCCCGAAGCTGAAGCTATAGTATCCCCTTCTGGACTATCAGAGCGGTTGCCTGTTGTGCAAGAAGACGATGCTGGAGACGATGAGACGGCTCTGAATGAAGAGGACCTAGTGGCGATGTCTAAGTCAATGCCTCAATTAGACTCACCCAATCCGCTACACGCGCCATGGACAGCTTCTGTAGAACGTCCGAGTTTGGAGTGGATGGAGGCGGCGAATTCGCCCAGACGGCGGTTGGTTATCGCGGAGGTTCGTGTCGTCTCTTCCGTTCGCGGGCTTGGGCATGTGCTAATATGAGGACCCCGATTTGTAGCGATTGGAAACTGTCAACACGAAGCCTCTACTTTCATGTTGGTAACGGGAGCACCGACGCTGTGCGGTATCGGGTGGACGATATTTTTCATGGATAGACACGAGCAGTATTGGGATACTAATGTACTTTTTTTACGAACTATCTGCAAACATAGATATGACTTACTAAATTCCCCACGTCTGCAAGCATAGAATGACTATTCCGTTGTATGGCCGGTTGCATAGCAGGATGGGTACGTGCATTTTGAACGCACCGAACTTGACTGGTCGCTAACGAGCGTTACATAGATGCTGTCGAGAGGTAGTGGCCCAATAAATGAGCTGCGATTGTGAGCTTGTCAGAGACCGTTCTGCACATGGGTGGTGCATTTCGACGGTCAGCCTATCATCGGCCAAGTATTTCGCCTACTCCCACCTTTTCATCAATAAGCTTCAAAATGCGCATGATCTCATTCGTTGGCGAAAGTCGATCTTTCTCTCACCTGACACGCACAGCTTTACAACAAGGAGATTGCATCAGAGCGACTATCAACAGAGATTCTACTATAATTTACAAGAAGACGTCTATGGATGAGGTTGTATTATGCGGCTGTGTTGCTTAGGGCGATTAGGGTATTGTCGGTGCGTGCATGAAATGACTGGTAATGGAAAAGAAAGATGCTACAATACACAGGGGCATGAATCGTGAAGGGAAAGCCGAGGCGACAATGAACATAAGGTGCTTCACATAGGTCTTTCGAGCTGCATCTTATCGAAGGCGTCCGCTGTGCTGAGGTTATTCTCCGGCGTCGACATCCCGGACTCGCGTTGTGCCGTCTTCTCAAGGTCGAACGGGGAGGCTTGCGCGATAGGCTTGTCAACGACATACGGCGCCTTGAACATCGATCCATCAATGAACGACGGGATGCTGCGGATGAAGACAGCGACCCAGAGCGCAAACACGACACAGGACCACGCCGCGCCGAACGCACGGAAGAAGCCGCTATCGAGCACCTTGGAGAGCTGGACGGACAGCAGCGCGAACGTCCCGTTCGGGAAAATAAGCCCCCAGTACGCCATCGAGAAGGGCAGTTTGTTCGAGCGCAGGACATGCCCGATGGAGATGAGGGAGATGAAGATCCACGCGAAACCCATGCTCCAGAGGATGTACCCGCCGATGAAACACCCGGCGAAGAGCATCTGACCGGCGAGCGCTGTCTCAGGGAAATTGCCGCCGAGGTGGAGGGGAAGGAGGAGAGAGAGGTCCTGACCGTTGACGAGGAGGGAGAACCCGCCTTGGCCGAGTGGGCCGAGGACGACGAAGGCGGAGAGGATGAGGCCTGCATCTGGCGGGCCGGAGGTGATGAGGCGAGCGCAGTAGACGCAGATGAAGATGAGGGCGAAGGAGAGGCCGATGATGACCATGGTGAAGGAGAAGCCGGTGGTGACGAGAGCGAGTGTGTGTGACTGCTCGCGGATGACGTTGGATAGGAGACCGCCGGTGGAGGATGCGACGATGAGGGTTACGAAGGGGAGCAGCCATGTGGCGGTCATCTTCGACAATGAGTGGTCCTGGTGGATCATCATGGCGTACAGCATGCCGAAGGCTATCGCATAGGAGACTGCAGAGTCCAGCCACCAAAAGCCCCAAAGAGACCATAGGAAGGCGTTGCTGGCTGTGCCGCCACTTGACCAGTCTTGGTGTACGTTCTGTCTCATGGTGAGTTTTCCGTGGTATTGGTGAGGGCGAGTATGTTACTCACAAGACCAGCGTTGATCAGCGTTGCTGCGCCCATGGGGAAGCAGCCTATGAAGAGGCTCTGTGCTGGATGCACGATCATCATGGCCCATATCTGTTGGGGAGCAATGAGATGGCGCTTCAGGTGAGTCCTGGTTACACTCACCTCTGGGAAGAGTGAATAACGTAGCACAGTCATGGTGCACACGAACACGAAGAGGACGAGATTGAGGAGGAAAAAGATGAGCCCCATAACTTTGAGTGCGAGACACCCATTGTTGTAAGGGAATAGGTGAAGGAGAGCAGACACGACACCAGTACCCATGATGACGGCATGCCATGCCCAGGTAAAGTGGCTGAAGGGGCACGTTGAGCAGGGGTACGCGCCATATAGAATGCCAATGAACCTACCGAACGCGGTCCGGCCACGACTTCCACTGCGAGTGCGGTAGTATGATACTCATGCAGGTGGCGGAAATGAGTTACGAAAAGTCGGGGTCTGAGGAGGGGGCTTTGTTACGTCCCCCTGTTGCTCGAAAGGACTCTTATACTACTGGAGCACATCCTGACAGACCGGACCATCTAGAGAAGGGTATGCTACCCAGATGGGCGCATGACAATCGAGTTCTCTTGTACAGGCTATGCCCATGACATTCATTCCGGCGGCCAATGGTCTCAGTCTAGTTTCGAGCTTTGCCCACCAGCAGCTGATGGCCGGTATGCCGCCCTGTCTTTCAAGTACCGTGATTGGCTGAGAAGCCCAAAACTTATGGACGTAACCAAAAATTAAAACAGGTGTCAAGAGCAATTCCGAATATCGTTAATAATGTGCTGATGTACCCGGCGCCGAGGCCGACCGAAAGCCGTTCTTCCGGCTGCCCCTTCCTCAATTTCATCCCTCCCTCCGGAACACCCACCAACACCCACAACTCTTATACCAACTCTCAACATGTCTTGAAAACCGCGCACAAGTGTCCGCTATCCACCTCTTGCTTGTGAAAAGTCATCATCTGCGCCCTGCCACGACCCTCGCTTCTGAGACAGACAATTCGGAATTCGGATGATGTAGGCTCTTGAATTCGGATTGCAGACTCCAATTCCGAATTACTGCTTCCCAACCCTCATGCATGACGGCTGTGCACCCTTCTCGTGACGCCGCACTAGAACATCCCAGAGCCCCCGCTCTACCGCATATCGGCGAGCCATTCGGAAAAGGAAGAGCCATCCGGACAGAGGAGGCACCACTTTGGAGGCAGTAATTCGGATTGCACTGTGTGTCTATTATTCAGATAAGTCTCAGACCTGACTACAATTCGGATACCAGTATTCGGATTGTTACTGCGGTCGCGGCTCGTTGCGCTTGGGTCGGACGATACCCTTAGCCCCTTTCCTCTACGCGCATACGGGCAGGGGTACATAAGGCTCGAACAGAGTCAATCAGACGCATCAATAGCCACCAAACTTCATGTTCCGAACTGCTGCCCTGCACGCACCAAACTTCAGTGCCTCATCCGTATTTAATCCTTGTGCGTTGCACCTCCGCAAGGTTGCTTTCAGACCCTGGCGCCCACTGTACCGGACCTTTGCGGCAGTAGCTACAGCCCCGCAACAACCCTCCAGTAGAATGCATTATATTCCTCCTGACGTCTCCCACGAGAACATCGACTCGAAGACGCCGAGTATCTTCTCATTCTTTGAGAAGGTAACAGGCACGTGGCAATACGTCCTTGTTGACCCGCACACACAAGATGCTGCAATCGTCGACCCAGTGCTGGACTACGAACCTGCCTCGGGAACGATCTCTACCAAGTCAGCAGACAACCTTCTCAGGTTCATTGAACACCATGCACTCAAAGTCACCCATATCCTGTAAGTTACTCTGTCTTCGCGCTTGTCCTGCAGCTCATCACACGACCTGTGACCTTCTAGAGAAACACACGCCCATGCCGACCATCTCACTTCAGCACGTTATCTGAAGGCCCGACTGGCCGGTTCCCCTCCTATCGGGATCGGGGGACGCATCTCACAAGTGCAGAAGGCGTTTGCGCCAAAGTACGGATACGACAGTCCCGAGGTATTCAAGAACGCTTTCGACAACTATTGGAACGACGATGAAGAGTTCCAGCTCGGAGCGCTCACATGTCGTGCTATACATCTCCCTGGACACACGCCGGATCACGTAGGATACGCGGTCGGTTCCGCAATCTTCACAGGGGATTCGATATTCAACGTGCGTCTCCGCTCTATTATCTTCGTTTGTCGTCGCATGTCGCTCAAGTATTTCATCTGGTAGCCTGACGTAGGCTCTGCTCGTGTCGACTTCCCGGGAGGAAACGCCCGCGACCTTTACCTCGTAAGTCATGGCTTTCATTATGAAATCATCTTTCCTTACTAACATAAAATGCACATTCTTCGTGTTCACCACATGGTCGAATATATGATAGTCCATGCAACGTCTCTTATCCCTTCCGCCAACTTCACTCCTCTTCGTGGGACATGATTACCCACCAAGCAACCGCCTTACACCGACCACAAGCGCTACTATCGAAGCGCACCGCGCTGCATGGGCTGGGAAAGACGAGGCTACATTCGTACAGTGGCGCAAGGAACGCGACGCGACTCTGGGCTCGCCGAGGCTTCTACACCCATCGTTGCAGGTGAATATTCTGGGAGGGAGATTGCCGCCGCTGGACGAGCAGGGCCGGAGGTGGTTCAAAACGCCCATTCGTACGCCCAAGGAATTGAACGACAAGGATTTGTGCTGAGCAGCTATCCACAACATCTTCCCTTCGACCTCCGAAGCCTTTGTCCAGATATGATATATCTTTATTGAGTCTGTGCTACAGTACGTGCTCTCCCTGATAGCACTGATAATGTTATTATGTCAATTATGCGTATCCTGTGAAGTTCTTCTTTTCATACCAGACCTATATGGGTGTAGGCCCGCGGCCCTGTGTGGGGGTTCACCAATCGTTGTACGTGGAAATGGGTACCTCACCGACACCCGACTTGCATGAAGTTACCCTGGTCCGGATGCTCGAGGATAACACGATGTTAAACTCCCTGAGCCCTCGGAACAGGAGAGCTTTCCGTTCTCAGCGTCTCACAGTGCGGTATTAGACCGGTGCAGCCTCCAAGTGAGTGCGGAACGGCGTAACAGCCCTTCCGTCGGAAATGACACCGGCGTTCTTCATAAATCAATATCAATCTTAGCGCACTCGTAGGATACAGTAGAGATCCTCAGGGCCGATGTCTATCGCCGGAAGACGTCACAGGCTGTTGTCACCTGTGTATTGTCAGTCCAAAGATGTCCTGTCCAGTTTAGTCGGCTTCGAGGAGAAGACTACTACAGTTTCTAGGGGGAGGATAAGATACAATGTACGAAAGTAGATGCAATCGCGAGCGAGAGTACTTTTGTGTGGATGTTTTACAGTGATAATACAGTCCAATGATGTGTGAGTACTGAGTTCGATGATTGGCTGAATGTTTTATGGGAGTCGCTTTTAAAGGGTATCTTGGGGCCGGATGGTGGTATTACTGCTTCCACTCCTCCAAATTGGCTCCTCATTCATCTGAGTCGTTTCTATGTTATGTTCGCCTCGCCTCGTCGCCTGTCGCTCTTGGTGACTATATGTCATCTCCTCGAGTAAGTCCTTCTGATTCTTCCTGGTCATGTCAACCTCCTCGATGCACGGAGACTCGAATATGCGGCCATAACGCAGGAGGGTCAATGTGCGGGTGAAGACGAGGGACCATACAAGTAGGGTGATTGGGGCCCAGATCGCTCCCCATATTCGGAGACAGGTGATGTCAAGCTCGAGGGCAAGTCGAAGCGTGAGGTTTGCGTATACGCCCTGCAGCATTGATCGTGTATCAGGAAGGAGGGGATGGGGATGGTATAGACAGATGACTCACGTTCGGGAAGATGAGGCCCCAGACAGGAAGCTTAAACGGGAACCTTTGAGCTTCGCCTTGCGGATTAGCAACTTCAGCTACGGCGAGCAGTGCATAAAGGAGCCACGCGGTTGCGATCGACCAGAGCACAAACGCAGCGGCGATGCAAATCACGTTCAGCACCTCTCCAGTGTTCTGATCTGAAAGCACCGATCCGTCATCTGACGGCAAGATGCTGCGGAAACCTTGTCCCAGGAGAAGAATAGCGTAGCCTCCTTGACCCATCGGTCCCAGTGGGATAAAGACACTGATGACACTGGCCCCTTGGGGAAGACCGTACGTGATGAGTCGAAGGAAATAAATCGACAGGATCATAAATGCGAATGCGAGGCCCACAAAGACCATGTATGCCGACAAGGTGAGAGTGATCAGGGCGTGGTACCGGGAGAAGGGGAGGAGAGCAGGGGCAATGACCCCGCCAGTCGAGGAGGCAACTACGAAAGTGACAATTGGAAGGAGCCAAATCGCGGTCATGCGGCTGAGGGTATGGTCTTGACGGGTCTTCCTGTAAGTTTGGTGAGCATTCTGTCACATCATAGAGGCGGCTGGGAGTAACTTACATTATATGCACAAGGGGAAACACGCAGAGAAAGGAGAGACCAACTTCTAACCACCACATAGCCCATAAGAAATACAGAAACGGTTTGCCGCCGAACCCATATTGCTGGTAGATTAAGCTAACACCGATGTTGATTAACGTAGAACCACCCATGGGATAGCAGCCAAGGTACAAGCTCTGCACCGGATGGCGAATCATGATGGACCATATGTCAGGGAATATGACATATCTAGCGATCGTAAGAATATTGAATATGATGAACAAAACGAGGTTCAGGAAGAAGATTATGAATGTGAATATGTAGAGGGTCCGAGTTGGGTATGGATAGTTATGGAAGAGGATGGAGATCGCTCCGGTACCTAGTTTTGGTTCACCAGTGGACTTAGAGTTGGCAAGAAATGACATAAACATGAGAGACTAACCCATTATCACAGCAAACCATGCCGGCGTGAAATGTCTACGTGGGAAAAGAGCTACTTTTAGTTTGACTCAGTCCAATTCAGACATGATACTACGTACCGTAAACAGTCCTTCAGAGACTTGTTTGTCGTGACTGAAGGGAAGCTGTGGTGTTGTGAGCAGTGTGTAACCCCAGTGGAGACTTCGGGCATCGTAGTCGCCGTTATGGTGACGGTGTTGATGGTCAAGGCATGCTCAGGAAGAGGGTCTTGCAATGACTGGTCATTGCTGTTCTGAAGTGTTAGTTCTAAAGCGGCACTGCCGAAAGCCGGATAGAAATCCCAAAACACGTGATGTGTTGCGCAATTTGTCGAATTGTGTCCCAGTTTGGTCGTGTTCTTGACGACACCTTTGCTTGCGCAATGATGACATATTCAACACAGCACATGCACGTACTGTAGTTTAAAGCTTGAAGTTTGAAGGCCGGTTGAACTCTTCGGCACATTGGCTTCGGGATACGAGACAAGTCTTCATCTTCACTGGTCTAGTGTTGGCAGGAGCACCTGCTCTTATTCAAGTCCAGTAAGGGGGTGTGACCTACAGCGGCAGAGTTTGAGTGACGTTGTTTTCTTTTACGGTCGTAAAGTTTCCACTCGTCTTTCATCAAAGAGTGAACATACAAATATACTGGACAACCTAGGTGACAACAAAAGTAATCATGGAAACAGCTGTGCGTTGGGAGAAGATAACATTATCTATAAGACATCCTGCGGCATCAGCGCAAGTGCCATCTACTGGGACCTCGGTAACTAACTATACATTCGAGTAGACATGGACCACTGTCTCAACCCCACCATAAACCATTTACCACCCGTTCCAATCCTTCCTCGCATTCTTGCTATCGAAAACGAGACAATCCTCCTTCTTGGGCAGCGCAGTACCAGCGTTCCAGTAGCGGTAATCGACAGCATAGATCTCGTCCGGAGGGTTAGAGTCATAATGCCAGTTGGCAACTCCGACCGACGCCTGGGTAAGCGCACACTTGTGCACTGCGCGGAACCGCCCTGCAAGAGAAGCGGGAGGCTGCTTCGGGAGAGTGTCCGCGCTGTCTCCAGTCATTGCGACGCAGCCGAATACGTAGTAGTCGCTAGTAGGAGGAACGGCGCGCCAGACACGGGTAACGGCAGAGCTGTAATACGGGCCGACGAACGCTTCCTCCCAGGTGACGGGAGCAAGTGCGCCTGGGACCAGTTCCTGCCCGAGAACGGCAGCGGTGCCTCCGAGTCCCGAGCTGACCATGTACCAAGTGTCGGTAGCATCTATGCAGGCAGCGGTAAGGATCAGTCTTCGACGATTCGATGGGCCAGACGCTCACCCTTGGGATACATCAACGCGATATGGCCGGTGTTGTTGTTCACGCTGATGTACGCGTTGATGCTGTAGTCGAAGCTGTTGGAGAGACGGGCCTCTACGAAAGGGCCGTGTATGCTGAGATCCTTCGCAGCCAGCTGGACGAAGCCGGCACATGCATCCTTGAGAGCGTCTTGGCGGTCCTTTGTCGTCGCGAGCTCCCAAATTCCGCGGAACGATGTCCGGGAGCCCAGCTCTACGAATCTGAACTCTGCAATCAGTACTTGCACATATATGCTCTGTTCATGGAAAGAAGACGTACTCGGGAAAGTCCTTGATAGATTTACTCCAGGCTTCGACGTTTTTCAGGAAATTCTCGTTACTGTACTTGGGGTCACCTCCCTCTGCACAGCATTGTGAGTCTCGAAATGCTATGTCATAGAATTCTGACGACTTACTAGTCGCGATTGTAGTCGTGCTCGCCTCATTGAAACTCTTGATAGCCTGTTCTTGCTCCGGAGTGAGGCTCATCGAGGGGACCATGCTATACGAAGTAGAGAGCTTTGCAGCAGCTTCGATGCTGTACGTAGTGCCGGTATAGGTGCGAACGTCTGTGGAAGACAGGAACAGCGCTCGTCCGCCGACGGCAAGGGAGCCGAGAATATGTGTACCGTACTGCTTGAAGAGCTGGACAGGATCCTTCTTCTCGATGTCGTCCACGAACGATGGCTTCAGGAGCGGTCGGACACCGCTCAGGGGCGGAAGAGCGAGCTTGTAGGGCAGAACGGCGTACTCGACCCGGGTGAAGACACGGGACAGATCGTCCCGCTCGGTCTCGCTGAAATCCGTAACAGCAGATCCGGCGAAGCCGGGGAACCCAATCTCAGCATACGAAGAAAGGCTAGAAGCGTATCTTTGCAGTGTCTTGCCGTGGAACGAATGAGTCCCAGCGGTGGGGTGATCGTTGTAGCTGACATCCTTCGGGATCTTGTACTCCTTTCCGCCAAACGTCTGGGTTTTCGTCTCGGCTGCAACGTGATGTGAGTGAAAGGATACTGATATTGCGCGGAAGGTAGATACATACCCTGGGACCAGTCGATGATCTGCTGAAGAGAAGATTTGGCGTCGGCGTACTTGCCGTTCAAAACGTCGTAGCTCGCGCCGAGAGACATCAGTCCAGGAATATAGTGCAGGTTGTCATCTTTGGCCCCAATGAGCAGGGAAGGAACCTTGTCTCGCTCCTCGAAAGACTGAGGTGCCGGGAGTGGTGGAGTGTTCTTGAGTAGGTTCTCGTTGGCAGTCGCCACGGCACCTTTAGCGACAGTATTGGTGGTCATGGTAGCTTGTTGGAAGAGATGTGATGAGTAGCTGTATCGAGAGAGTTCGTTTGCTGAGGTTTGCACTGAACGAACTATCCTTTTATACGAGTGCTTTCTGCGTGACCTCGAGGACGTACACCACTCGATCAGTCAACAAAGCTGAGCTAGAGTCACTGACTCCATTCCTCAAGTAACGTGGAAAGGGTCTGGAAAGCAATAGTACACTCCATCCATACACTTCATCCTCGCTACAAAGGAGAGCGAAGCCGGGGAATGGTGGAGCGTGCTCGAATTTGTGTGGCAGACCACAGCCAAGCGGACAGCGTCTCTGTAAATACAAACATAAGCCTTTGATACGTCAGGAATAAAATGACACCCGACTCACTATACTTCATGCTGCATCGAGGATTCAGAGGGTGTCCCAGACATATGACACTACCTGGCTATGCACACACACATTTACGGAAACGGCGCATATAATCAGAACAAGGATCGCACTCGGGATGGAAGCTTGTCCGTGACCATGCTTCACGATGGAAAGGGTCCAGGAAAGGGTCCGCGTGAAGTAGTTGGTATGTTGCGATTGCACCGCCACGTGCATGACATTGAAGCGCTTACCGGTGTAGGAACGAAACGCGCTCACTGTGAGCCCATGATCGCGACCAGAAAGAATCAAACCAGATCGTGCGTCGCTATAGAAGAGGTTCTCAATTATCAGTTTGAAATGACACTTGATAAATTAGTGCAAGATGAAGATAAAAGCAATATGCGCATGCTACAGATCCAAGATATGGGAGTTCGTCCATTTCTACACTCTTGATACACCGTGCACAACTTGGGGATACGTAGCTGCTATCATCTATAACGCCACGTTGAAGACATCAGCGATGCAGTTTGAGCGAAAGAACGAGAAACGGCTACGTACCCCGAACAGCTCAGGCGCACGGATAGCAAGCACCTGCGGGTCCTCGCCGAGACCGACGAAAATAGTGGATACACCGGCCTCAATGGCAGACGATAATGTGAGAGCTGGTGTTTCGGTTTATCTCTTGTCAGTAGATTAAACACTAAACATTCATCAGGACTCACAGCATTGCAGACCAATGATAAACGCAAAGATGACAACAGGCGCCGTATATTGGTTGTTGACGTTATAAGCCGGATGTGTGACTGCATAGCCGGTGTGTCAATGATAAAGACGCGGCTGTATAATACGGTAAGGGAAGAACTTACAGTGCAGATATAGGTACGCAAATAGGGCACAGAGTAAACCGACAAGATAGCCTCCCCATGTCAATGCTGCAGATCAAACGTGAGTATAGAATTGATGAAGTACTTTGGACCACCCACCAGAGTTTACGAGCGAGTCGTTGATGACAGCATCGATGCCACGGTCTTTGAACAAAGCCCAGGTGTCCTTAGCGGCTGCTATGTACGGCTTGCCGTAAAGGGCAATCTCAATGTATGCATATCTGATAAACCCGTCAGCGATCTCCCAACACGTCAACAAACCGTTACAAACTCACCGATTGAAGTATTCCACTAGACCCTCAATGCACCCGATGAAGCACTCGGCACACAGCGCCAAGCACGCCTCCACAGGATGTCCATCGCTGTTTGCGTTGTCTTTCGCGATTTCGAGGACCAACCGGATCATTTCCAGGATGGTGACGATGAGCGAGCCAAATGCGATGGAGCCCAGAGACAGCGTCGATGCGCGCACAAACGAGGAAAGCGTGGGGTGGCTTGGCATCTGGCCTTGCTCGCGGGGACCGAAGTAGTACCAGCCTGCATTGACCCGGCGCGTCAGTTTCAGCCATAGTGAAAAGGGAAGTGAAGTGGCGTACTGCCGAATGGACCACCGGCCATTGTGGCGAGAGCGACGTTCCCGACGACTTGCGACATCCAGATGTACACGAACACCTCAAAGATGATGAGACCGGTGACCTTGCCAGACGAGCACGAGTTGTCCTTTGTGCAAACTGAAGGCGCTATCAGCATCAACGTTGTTATAATTGACTCGAAATATGAATCCACGTACTGTGGTTTCCAGGGGACCATCTCTCGTAGGTTGCCACAGCCGTGAACGAGAACCACACGCTGACGGCGGCCTGAATGAAAAGCGCGAGGAACGCGACGACATACACGCTCGGGTGGTGCTTCGTAATGTCCATGACGGTCTGCAGGAGGATCGTCGCGAGCGGTATGCGTTTCCTGTAGCCAAAGTAGGCAAGCACGGACACGAGCGCGATGATCGTCGCGATAACAGCAGCGACTGCGACATGAGGCACAGGTCAGCGGCATGGAAACAACGAGTCTTTTCTGGGCGGTGCGACGTACAGTAGACTTTTTGTATCCAGTAGAACACCGCGACGGCGCTAGAAACGGCGGGTTAAGACTAACAGAAAGCTCGTGTATGTGCGTGACTTACACAGTGAGCAGGGTGGTGAGGATGAGCGTGAGGTGCAGAATGAACTTGGTGAAAAGACGCGTGATAATGAGGTAGAGGGATGACAATATCAGGCCTGCGCCAGCTACGAACAGCAGAAGAACTGCTGTGTGGCTGAAAACGTTTTGCGTCAAACGTCTTCTCAAATAGTAGGCAGTGGTGGCAAGCGCACCTGTTTAATGACAGCTGCTTGCTTGAATTATTCGGATCGATCCCGTTCTGAAGGCCACCATTCTTCACCCAGCTTGTCAGCACAATCGCGGAGACGGCAGCGTAGCCGATGAACTGCAGGCCATTCGCTCAGTCTTGAGTGGAGGTACAAAAGAACGCGATATGGGACTCACTGCGAGGAGGAAAAGAACCAGGAAGATGGGGTCGTTGATCCTCTTCTTGGGTGCAAACCTCCCGCCCTCGAAAGGCGACTTCTCCGTCGGGTAGTCGCTTGGCGGAGGCCCGCCCGGCGCTGGGTAGTTGTTGGGCGGATAGTTCGGAGGAGCGTACGTAGGCGCATACATCGGTTGAGGACCAGGTTCTGGTAGAGGTGTGTAGGGCTGGTTGCTCCATTTTGGAGTGTAGCTCATGCTGGATGCGTGCCGAGTGTCGGGGTGCCTAGGATGATGCGAATGGGGGGCCAAGCCTGCTTGGAAGTGTGGCGCGCTGTGACGGAAGAAAAAGAGACCTCAGGAAACGATGAGTAGAGGAAAAAGCAGCAGCAGAAGAGAAAGCGTGAAGGTCGTGGTGGTCCAAGAACAAGAGTGTAGAAGGGACTAGAACACGGGCGATGCGCGCATAAGACGCATATTCGGGCGGGTATTGTTACAGCTTTGAGGGCGATGCAGCTGCAGCGCCATCGCACCGGACATCACAAAGCTATTCGGTTTCAAGATCTGCTGTTGGTGATGGCTAGTGTACCTTGGTGATCTTGAGACACAACGACAGCGGGGACATGGTCGATGCGTTGCGCGTTGAGCAACCTCACATACAGACATCTTAAGTGATGAGGAGTTGGTCGTATGACAATATGTACGGAACATGTCTGCGATGATAAAACGGAAACTGTGTCCCCCGGTGTATAGCTGATTCCGCGATAGTTCACCTTATTTTATTTCCGTTCAACGGTATGTATATAAATGTGAAAGAGAGACCAAATGGCAGCAGGAAGTTACATGATGATCAACAGCCAGACACCATCTGCGCTTGAATAACATCTCCTCGAACAGGTAGACACACGCCAAGCTGAAGCAACAGCGCACGGCAGAACTCGTGTATCTCGGCCATCCGGTTTATATAGAGCGAGATGGAGGGAACAGCGGTCACGATATGAAGGTGATGCGCGCAGAGTGAATTCGTCAAGGTTCAGAGCAACACTCATCGAGGTCGCCGAAGAGGCGAGATCGTGTAAGCGCTCTGAGCGATTACCCGCAGATGGCCATGGTCCCTGTTATCAAGCGCGCCCTACGTATGCAATGGGGCCGCCTCTCCGCAGTTTCGCACTTCCGCTCTCTCTCTTCAACCACAACCACAACCACTAACACCTATACCACAACCCGCACAATGTCTGGCAGTAAGTCAACCACAGTCGATCCGGTGCTGGCTTGTTGACCCAAGAGATCTGCAGAATACATCGTCGTGTTCAAGAACTCCGCCACCCCGGAGGAGATCAACAAGTATGCTGAGGATGTGAACCAGAATGGTGCGTTTGATCAGTTTGGTCTGTGCATAGCCGTATGTTGATGCATAGATGACGTTGTGTAGGCGGCTCCGTCAAGAACGTATGGCACAGCGGCCTCAAGGTACGTCTCTTCATCTCTACTTGACTCGCACACTCCTCTGACTAAGCATAATCCTTGGTCGTATAGGGATTCTCCGCCGAGATCACCCCCGAATACTTCACCAGCCTCCAGTCCCTCACAGGCAATGGTCCCATTGATTACATCGGTACGCCCTTTCACCCATACTCTTGCGCTGTATATCTGACTATGATGGCCAATCACACAGAGGAGGACAGTGTCGTCACCACCCAGTAAAGCACATCATGCTAGGTGAATCAATGATTCAACCTCAATACAATGTACGATCAGTATCTCGTATCTTACCACATATAACCACGCAAACGTAAATGTATACCAATAAATGTAATCACACACTTGGACCTCAGATCACAAACACAGCAGTCCACTCAAAGAGATTGATATACGGTAATGAGTGTCAACGCACTGATGTGCGCGGATTATGATATCTACTCTAGACTACTACGATGCTATTGTGTATGGCGATGCCATACGAAAGAGAGGGTATGTAATGTTCCGAATGAGACGAGAAGGAAATCATGAATGTCGTGAGAGGTCGTAAGTCACAATGCTGCGGGTATCGATCCAGAATCCAGAAGAGCGTATCTGACAAAATGTCCAAAGGAGAGCGAGATGCGTGTGCGACGAGAGAAAGATAGTGAGAGGAGAAAGGCCGAGACGGATCCAGACAATATTGATGTTCCTTCAGATATTACGCACTGGTGGTCGCCTCGCTTTCTGCCCCGTCTACTGTCGAGACCTTGGACGCAGTGGGCGTAGGCGGCACGACAGAAACCACAGGAACATCAGCTGGCGCAACAGCCGCAGCCTCGACGGGGACGGGAGTCTCGTCCACAGGAGGCTCCTTCGCAGGCACCTCCGTGTCAGCAAAGGTGGAGGAATGGATCTCGAGAGGAGGGAGCAAGCTAGGAGGAGACGCGGGCCTTGCAGGCGGCATGTGAGGCGACGGCTGCTGATCTGAAGCATCGGGGTTGGTGTGAGCATCTGCTGGATCTTCGGCGGGTGCTGGCTGGATCGTGACGATTGGCGCTGGGGTGAAATCCCAGGGACGCGGAACGAGAGCGACGGGCACGAGCCTGCAATACAGTGATCAGAATTGAATATTGGATACCCAATGCAGCGGACTGTTCACTTACCAGGTGGCGGCACAGACAACACCCTTACCCTGATCCTGTTGCTTGATCATGTTGAACTCGGCGTCGATGTACTGCGAGATGTAGCGCACGAATGGCAGGATCTCGCGGACGCCGTTATTGAGCGCAGCTAGCGCGGTCAAGGCGTTGATGAGCGAGTGTGCAATGGAAGGTGCTCCCTAATTAGAAGATCATGGTTGAGCGTCCGAGCTAGATAAACGTAGATCAAAACTCACGCTAAGATATGCAATTGAAGGGGGCGGCAGCGCGACCTCGAAACCCCACCAGTCTGAAAACAGCAGTTAGTCGTTGACAGAACAGACGGACAATGTGGTCACAGGGGCGAGTAACTTACAGGTCAGAACAGACATCCGGTCCGTGGGAGGGTGAATACCTAGCATAGCGCATATCAGCATACAGATCAGCCCTGTAACAGCGTAACAAACGACTCACCGGTATGATCAGGTAGGATAGACTTGCCAGTGGCATAACCTAACGCCAAAAGCTGCGGGGTGATCTGCTCAACGCCATCTATGATCGTCTTCGCAGTCGGTAGTGCGCCGCTAAGGATACCCGGCTCGTCGGCTGCAGCACCCAGCCCGAAGTTCGGCGCAGTGAGCAAGCTGACGGCATCGATGTCTGCAAAGACAGCCTGCAGCTGCTTCAATGACGCGGTGTAGACACTGGGAAGCTGTGTCGCAGCACTCGCATTCCCATTTACTACGGCCAGCCTGGAGAAATGCTTCTCGTGCGCCTCAGAGTCGGTGAAAGGAAGACAGACTGCGTGGATGGGGACAGAGGGCGCAAGGGTGGTGTGCTGTTCTCCATTATCTTGGGAGGGGAGTGCCTCGGCGTACGACGGCAGCGCACGAAGCTGTGCGATGACTCTGTTTGCCGTCTTCGGACTCAGCAGCTCGGACTTCACCTTCTCGATCTTGGGCTTCGAGACCGGCTTCGCCTTCGCGTCGGACAGCACGATCCCGGTGGTACCAACGATGAGCGAGCGCACAATGACAGCCGACTCCTTTGCCTTCTTGTCTGCGTTCGAGACACGCACGGCGTGCTTCGTCCTGTCCTCTGCTACCTGCACCCGCTTCTTCTGCTCCTTCTCCAGAGACAGCGCTGGCTTGTGCTCGTCACCCGCCTCTTGGCTGTTGAGGAATTTGAAGGAGAGTGGGCGCCATGAAAGACGACGCGTCTTCAACGCCGGTGGGGCATCCGTCGCACGCTTCAGCTCGGTGTCGGGATCATGCGAGACTTGCGTTGGTGGTACGGTAGAGAGCGCTGCTGAGGACGCGGGCGCGTCGTCCACCTGGCCGCCCTGTGGATCGTCTGAGGAGTAGATAGAGATGGACGGACGAGCGTCGCCAGATGGCTGCAGCTCAGTAGCAGAGGCGTCAGGCGCAGGCGCAGGAGGTGCTGTAACGCTGTCTGTTTCCGGAGCGATCGGTAACTGCACAGGTTGTTCCGCTACCTCGACGTCCACCTTCGCTAGGTCCAACTTCGACGACCTACTCGACACGCGATTCATGAAGGATAACATGCTCGTCGAAAGATGGGGGGTGAGAGAGGAGGAGAGGAGAAACAGGTTGGCGGACCCGTAACCGAGACGTGTGCTTCTTATGTGTTTCCCATTTTGGGAGATTCACGCCACCTTCGAGGTGAGTAACACTCACCACGCTGTTCGGCTGGAACGGTCTTGGTCGGTTAAACTGGTCGATTGTCCGCGCGGTGGTACTTTGCGATAGTCGACACATTCAGACTGTTGACTTTGCATGCTGAGATGCGAACTTCTGCAACATCTGAGTGACTAAATTCAGGGAGGCGCTGCAGGGTGATAGCGAGCCTCTTCTGTGCTGCCACGGTATGGATTTAGGGAGCCGAGTTAAGCAGCAATATAGAGGGCTTCCAAGCTCGCTTATCTGTACTGCGTTTTACGTGCTAGAGGGTAGGTGACCATTTCAAGCAGCTGTATGCAGTCTGATTCACAGTCCGGATATGTCCGATCTCCTGACTCCCTAGCCATGTGGAAGACCAGGCATTACAGCAAATATCAGCAAGTGCGAGAGGTTAGAGTCGTCGTGCATAGCATTTCTCGAGATAAACCGAACTACTGCAGCAAAGGCCGAAGATCACGGTGTTTTGCGAGACACAATGGAGAATATGAATGGACACAGTCAATTGCATAATTACACGTACGGCACGACCGCCATACCGACCTATCTACTGGTTCATTCATCAGCGAGAAACGAGGAGATTGGGGCACCAGTAAATGTCGAGGACAGTGCTTGACAGCTCAAATTCCACTCATTTGGCACCCTCAAAGCACTAGGCAAAGCAGGAATCCCCGTCAGTCAGTAGTCCTTCCAGAGCGGTACAATACTTCTTACCACATGATGTCATACGAATCTGTACTCCAGCTTGGCTTCTCTCAAGTGCGTGACTTGAACGTCGGTCAAACCGTCGAGAACCGCCCGGGACGTGATGGCAACCTGCCAATAGACGGCATGGTGCTTGCTACCTTCAGGGAAATTGAACTTTGCGGGCCAGAACACCCCTAATCGAATGTCAAAACAATGTCAGAAGCGTGGGGAGCACGAGAAGATGCCTACACACCCTTGACTCGCGTCTGTGTCCAACCCGCAATGACATTGTGGTCTTCCAAACTGGCAGGTTGATAACCCTTGCCTGTCCAACCCCATGTCAAGGCCTAAGTGAAACAAGAATTCGTCAGTCGAGGCTCGAACCAGGGTAATTAAAGTCTCAATGAAGCACACGAACCTCCCTCCACTCTTCTAGATCTTCGAACACCTTTAGCTTCACGCGGGCAGCGGCCGGGTTGAAGGTGGCGGTGAATAAGACTTTTTCTGTGTTGGTGTTATACGCGCTCTGCCATGCGTACGCCTCTGCCAGTTCGCGCGACGGGGTCCAATAGAAAGCGGTGTCCGCGCCACGCGAGAAGTCACAATCAATGGCGCTCGATAGCTTGAGGCCACCGAAGTACGCGCCTTGACCGAGCAGGCCACTCGCCATTGCGGCGAAAATGCTTGTCCCGTGATACAGTACGATTGGCTGCTGAAAGTCTGGCATCTTCGCTGTGAGGACCGTGTCGAGGTCGCCACCTTCTGGGTCGTAGTAGTGATTCGAGGCCTTCTTCTGTTCCTTCGGGGTAGCCTGCTGCATTGCGATCGAGTGAGGGTATGCTGCAGCTGCAACTCACCGAGCGTAAGATTTATATCCGTATTAGTGACTCTGCGATTCCTAGCTAGGGTGGTGAGACTACAGCCGCGAACGAAAACACCGAGCACCATGACTGCTTATCCCCGAAGGCAACCTCGGCGCATGGATGGCTCCGGCGGAATATGTATGGTGCAGGATTGTTCTTACAATCGCTACATGGAGGCGTTGAATGTGGCTGGAATATCGTTCCAGGACAGTTTGGATAGGTGTGTGTCAAATAATACACAAAAGTACCGAAGCACTGAAAAATGAATACATGTGCTCCAGGGCATCATGCTGTTATCTGGCGTGCCTGCAGGAGTGGTCTGCGTAAGCGAGTGCCTGAGGAGGAACAGAAATGCTTAGTGCTGTGCATATGACAGTCAGGACACAAACGAGTCGAACTCACGGACTGCATGCCTATCTAAGCTGGACCACTTGCTGGCTCCGAGGTGTAACACAGTCAAAGAGGGTCAACCTCGTGTTCCACCGCGAATGAGTCCCCGAGGCATGGAACAGAGATTATAAGAGGGGCGTATCAGCGGTCTCAAATATAAGCGTATCCGCCGAGCAGTTGTTTCCCATTCTTCTTTGCCAGTCTACCCACACCACCACCATTGCAGAGAACAGCCAACGATGACAGACCTTTGGTCGAGCAAAGCCCTCAAATGTAAGTCTTTGCCCCGCTATTTGCTGACTCCCGCATCAAACTGAGCTGGCACCAACAGCACTGGAAGACTGCGGCTTGGTTTCTATCCATGCGCAGGTATTCCTCTCGAAATACTCCAACGAGAAGAAGGCAGTCCAACATCCCATCGAGTATATCAATGCTGTCTGGTCCGAGGAGAAGGCCGCCAACCGGGACGACGTCTACACCGGTACGTCCCTCCATTCCATAACCTCCACAACCGCAGAGAGTTATTGCTAATTTCTATGTTGACACACCTTCAGTGGCAGAAGCACGTGTCGCGCTCAAGAGACTCGGGCTGGAGGAGACCGTCATAGATTCTGCCATAAACAACGATGCAGTCATCCAAAGAGGGCCAGTACGTACGCCGATCGGGCTTGGTTTGATGGTGTGTATGAGAGAGAGACACCGCGCGTTGTTGGCGGCCCAACATGAAAAGGTTTACGATCGCAAAACCTTGGAGCGTCTTGAACAGCATAGCACCAGGGAAGCGCAGGCATCCCAGGCATGACTCGGTACTTAGCGATGTTTGTAGCTGTTTGGCAGTTCCGTTGTGGCGCTCTGCTGCGATGAGGAAACAATCACTGCATTCCCACGGGTCGCGATGTAAGGAATTGTAGGGGCGGCAATGGCGGCGTATACCCAGTCATCTACGTAGCCCTTGTATATCGCTCTGGTTTTAAGTTCGATAGCACTCGATTCAAGCACATACGATTTGGTCAGCACTTGTTGGCTGGTGCTATCTGGAATAACACTGTTCTGGGCCGAACCTAGTCTACGGCTCTTACACCGTACTCCGTGCCAGGCCGTCGTAAAGCCACCCAGAACACTTGGCACCCACCTGGATTTAATATACGCGGGGGATGCTGTGAATGTGTAATGTTAACTGCGGGATAAGAGATACATAGTCCACAACAGAGCGATAGGGTGTACATGGTACTACACGACGAATAAGTACAACATGTTGATGGTTACAAATGGTTACAGAGCGGCCGATGGATACACGTGACATGTAGAGCTGGACGGGTTGATGCCACCTCCCAGTTTGGGAAGAAGGTATGGTGCGGCGGCGGAGTGTTTAGCAGCATCCTTGCTGTCTCTTCTCTTGCACGTCAATAGGCTCTCTGAACACAGGGGAGACGATGTTTCAGCATCCGGCGAAACAGGATAGTCGTGCTTAAGAACTCACCGTTTCTCGAGGCTCGCGCGCTGTATAGCAGGGGCCGCGATGACGACGGTGGCAAGGAATGCAACGAAGATAACGGCAAAGAGGTTGTTGAAAGCTTTGAACTGCATGTCGTAAATTCGAGATGGGGTCACTGGGCTATATGGATGCTGGAATCAGACGTGAGGCGAGTTATCTATGTGAGGACAATGCACTCACAGGAAGGCTGCGACTGAAGGTCTGAGCTTTGAGTTCTCAAAAGCACGGGGTTTATATACCGTACGTCTTTGTTATCGCTCAGTCAGGAGGACAAACAATGATGTAGTAGGATATTGATCTTGAACGTTGAGCAGCCGGTACGTAAGACTGTCTCTTCTGTCCGGCCGTATCACGTATTAACCCGAAAAGCTATCAACATGTAAGACCTTTTGGCAAGTGAATACACGCTAGCGTGTGCATATGATTATGGCGTGCCGGGACGCATGTACCTAAACAAGGTCTGTGAGTAATGGTAGTGTAGTAGCTACGGCAGAACTGAATACCTCAAAGCTATGACACCAACATCTACACACGTTGATTATCCTGATGCACGAGGAAAGCGCAGGTGCAGATATCATAACTGAATGCCGGGCGAACAAAAGATATTTGGAACTGATGCTGGATAGCTCGATCGGTGCTGCTAGAGTTACACGAGGCAGAATCATATCCCACAGTAACGGCGGCGAAAGATATGGGTACTCCAATAGTGATATAGAAAACGGTAAAAGGATACCATAGATATGTCACCGGTCCATCGAGTTGCACATAACGAATTTGCTGTAGATGTTGCATATCAGTCATCCATCTGCTCCATCATACCGGACGCAACAGCACATACCAGTGTAATTTGAATTTCGCATACGTACCACGAGACAAGTGAATCAAAGATCAGTCACAGATGCGGGTAGATAGCGAAGGTCAGAAGTCCTCAGGGTAATCGTCAACCTTGTCATAAAGCCTCAGCGTCTCGTTCCAGTCTCTTTTTCTCCTTCTGCGCAGAGAGAAGTATTTGGTCTTGCTAGCCCATGGTCCCCGCACTCTGCCCTTATCTTGCTGTCCCACTTCAGCAAAATGCTTCTCCGGTGTATTGGGAAGGTCAAGAGTGTGCAGTGCCAAATCCATGACGCGCGTGTGCAAGTTTTCCCGGATAGTGCGTAACTCCCCGAGCTGTTTTCCGCCGATGCGCAGTAAGCGTGCCAGGGATGCGAACGCTCTAAATGCCGAGACGGCGTCTTCGAACCAACGAAGAGATAGCCACATTACTAGTGGCACGGCCCAGAAGGTGATGAGTGCGATTGGGAGCGTTAACAGGACCGCTGAGGCCCATACGCAGATGCCGGAGATCAGTCCGTACACAAGTTTGTATTGCGCGATCTCATCCCATGTGTCCCAGATCGGACCCGTTCGCTTGAACTTCCGCACAGCAATGAACGTCACGACCGCAACCGGAGTCCAAAGCAGGAGACCAGGTAAGGAAATCGAGAATAATACAATTGACCATGTGAGGCGGACGAGCATGCGATAAATAATCACACGTTTGCGTAAGGGTTTACGAATCCTGTCGTCCTTGATACCCCACGAGGCGAGCTTGTCTTGATAAGTCTGTAGTCTGAGCTCAGTTAACCCGTCCATCAATACACCGGACTGACGGTTTACCTCAAGATCCTTCCCTAAGAGAGCAGTACGTGTATAGACTGCATTGGCGTCATCATGGGCCGGAGCATCAGGTTCAAGGTCACTGCCACCAAAGCTATCGGGAAGAAGAGACGCTTCGGCGAGTTTGAACGCTTCCAAGAAGGTTCTCACTATTCTGACATAGTCGCCCAAGCTCATCTCTGTACCCAGAGGCGCGTATATCCGAGCGGCTGATTTGGCGATGCGATGGAGTCTCCATGACGGGGCATCAAGGGTGCCTGAGCCAATTTGTTGGTGCATCTTCGCAGTCAAAGACCGTATTTCCGAGTAATCTATTGGTTCAAGGAGTTCAGGATTCTTCTACAGAAAGATGGAAGGTGAGTCAACTAAGAAGACGAATGTTGACGTCAGAGACATACCGACGGTGTCAACCGTATCGGAGGATGGAATGTCACCAAGACATCGGACCGGAAATGCTGGCGATGCCTACGCGCAACGGTCACACATCGTACTAAAAACAAAGAATGGAACAAGGCTTACATATACGTGATGGAACACGTCAATATGCATACCTCAAAGTCAGGGGAGCTACGGTTGCGAGACAAAGCATCCGAAGCAATTCTGGCAACTAGTACGTAGATATTGAATATATGGATTTTATACGGCCGTATTTGCGCTTACCTCCCGTTTTCAATGGAGCTATCGTTGGATGGAAGCGACTGGCACCTTCCGGGAATAGACATACTGCATCGCCATAATCTAACGCCTGGGATGATGAAGGAGCTCATTGGTCAGACTTTTATTGGATTGCAGGGGTACGAACCTCCAGAAGGTGCCGCATAACATTGCTGTTGTCAATTACGCCGTTGGCGGCGTCCTTACGTCGCTGGAGCGGCAAAGTACCTGCTGACTCAATAAGCCAGCTAGTGAAGGTCTTCTTTCCAAACTGAGTGGATTTGGCTGTCAGACGGAGAAGGTTGCGCCTCTGCAGAGACTGATGAGTATGCAGGTACCGCAATGCCGAAGCTCTTCAGCACCTTTGAAGGAATTGAAGCGACAAGAACACTGTATGTCGTAGCATCTTCAGACATTCGAGCAGGTCAAGAGGATAAATCAGACCGTACAGAGCATCTGTCAATGAATTGCTGTGATTGGCACAAACAATACTGGCGCATGATGTCAGCTTGCGTTGACAGTATAAGGCAAACAACCATGGCCACGCACCAAGGGGTACCTCTCAGCGGTATGTTCTCTGTTCCTTCCACCACTATTGTGCCATAGAAAATCTTGAGCACAAACTTGAACAGTAACCTGTTTAAACGTTGAGACTGACACGCCGGCTGTGCGTTTTGAGAGAGCAAATCCTACCTTATTAAAAAATAAGACCACGGGGTGGACGACCCCAGAGGCATTACATGCGCTTGTGGTTGAATGTAGCAAAGAGCACTGTATGTTGTAAAGTGTGCTGGTCAATAGGCTGAAGTGCAGGCAAATGGCGGAAGTGCGTAAAAGCGCTCGGTGACGCGCGCACGTGATGCAGACGTTGTACAACCGCGGTGACTGGCTACTCTCGCAGCCTCTGTCTATCGACTATCATGAAGGCCAAAAGTTGAAGGTTTCGGGGGAAAGGCCCCCCACAACTGGCAGACCAGCTGGGTACGTGTCACGTTGACATCTCTAGCTGACCTTCAAACAGCTCACTCGCTTTCTGAAGAAGGACGTCGACAAGCCTACGTTGCCTTCTGATATGCATGAGTGTACGGATTCCCTACTGCAGCCCGAAAATAAAAATATCTCGATCCCCTCGCGCGGGTCTTGGGCTGGCCAGATGATCCCGTAGCCTGCCACGACCTCCTGGAGCGTCAGGAGGCAGATATGATGAGCAGAACGACGCATATAGCGGTGAGTGTAAACACACGCGCGATCCGAACCCAGAAATATCTCGAATCGACTGTCATCCGTTCCCTTATATGGTCAGCTACGGAGACTAAGAAATACCCCACAAGGCTTCCAGATCCTGACTGGCAATGGCCGCCACTTTCTTTCAGTGGAAGCTTTTGTCGGCTTGTTGCCCGATGACATCTTACCGGGGATGGAAAAATATCGCGTTCAACCGCACACGGCGTCGAGGCCGCACTGCGACGGCCACGATGACATGTATATACATGTGCCACCCATCCCGTCCCAAGACATCACCTGCGCCATGCCCATTTCTAGTCTGGAACTGGACCTCTCAAGTGGTTCACGGTTGCCAGGGCTCCCGTGGGAGTCTACCGCAAAGGAGAAGTCAGTTCAATTTGTCTATCGGGACAGGGAATGGCAGACAGGGGGACAAGAACCACAACAGAAAACCGTCCAGGGTATTATGGTGCGAAGGCTGGTGGTCATAACAGGCGGTCCCGGCTTCGAGAGTAGGGGTGCTAGCCTTCCCTGTTTGTATCGATGTTGCGAACATGAGTGTGCTCGCCTTTCACCTCGAAATTTTGGATTTATAGATCTACCCACTTGCAGGTAGACGGACGACGTACTTTATACAAAGTGATACTGTTGCAGGCGCTTGCACGCCGAGAATAGATGCGAAACCTTCCTAATGTGGAATGCGTCCATACCACGTGCTTTCATCACTAAAGTTTTGAGCCGTAAAAGTTACCACTGTACTCTTGCATCCTGCTGTTTAGCCCGTGTACATCATGGCCGACGACCTTGCGCAAGCCCTGTCCAAGATACGACCACACACATCCTCCTCGTTACCTCATCAAAAAGCTCCTGCCACACTACTCAAAGCAATCGAAGCAACATTTAGCGAGCAAAATACAGAAAGATCACCTACAGCTTACTTCGCTGCTCTTCTCACTACACTTGACGGCAGCTTGCAAGCTGCTCAAACGACCGGTCCTGCTTTGGGCGATGGCGATGTTCTTCCCGCAGAACTTTATCTGCTTGCTTTGGTCACACCTTTCGTCCCACAGCTTGTACTTCGCACAAACCTCAATACAGTCCTATCCTTAACCGCACCGCTGTTCCCTGCCTTGGTTCCCCATGCACCTCCCTTAAGATCGCAGCTGAGCATATATGCTTCTATCTTCAACGCTTTAGAGAAGCCTCAGCTCGAGACACCCGGACTAAGACAGGCGTTCGGGTCGATCTTACATCTTTGTCTGGATCCCCGCCCAAAGGTGAGGAGGAAGGCCGCAGAACTGGTCAAAGCTGTGCTCGCGCAACCTCCATCTCCAATGCTCCGCCACCCTTACGCCGAAAGGGTGTCGGAGTGGATAATTGCCTCCCTCTCCGAACTTACCAGTGGAGGTATACCTAAGTTCAAGGGCAAGAAAGCCGAGACAGACGGTTCCGACTCCGCGATCCATCTATTGGCATTCCTGCGCCCCATTCTGTCTTCTTTACCCTCATCCGTGAGTGCTTACGCGATCACACATATGTTGGCGAGCAGATCGAACCCTTTTTGTAGAGCTTGCCCACCATCACAACCTCTCTCCTCGGTCTACCTCGAATGGGTAACCCCTACCTAGCCCAGTCAGCGTACTCAATCTTAGCGGATCTTGTCTCCATACCGGCCGACGATCCCACCAGCAATGTGCACTCTCAATTGCCTGCTATATTAAAGGCTGTCCAATCTTCTCCTCCGTCGAAAACCGACGGAACTCTTGCGCCGGCTTGGACGAATGTCATCGCGAATGTCATGCTGGCCTACCATTCATTCGACTCGGACGCCTGCGCTTCCAAGCTAGGCGAAGTATGGAAATCTATCTGGTCGTTTCTTGATTCCTCCGACGCGAGCGTGCGGAAATCGGCATCTGACTCTCTTGCTTTGCTCACAAAATGTTTTTCATCCTCCCTTATTTCCGCCGCAGTCAAGGATCGCCAAAGTAGCGATCCGAAAGCGACGCTGGCCCGTATTATCTCGCAAATAAGCAAGGCTCTGGACTCCCTGGCCTTTGCTCGCGCCATCCCGGAGTTGCTTACTGTCGTTTCTTCACTTATCTTTGGTCTTCGGTCTCGCCCTGACACCGAATCATCGACCACCGCAGCCGAGCTGCTTATGCTTCCGATCACTCTCAAGATCGCAGACTTGAGGGTGCAGAAAACCTTTGAATACAAAGAGGCTGCTGATGCTGTACTACATACAGCTATGCACATCCTAGGGCCGCACGTTCTACTTCGAGAGTTGCCTCTCAATCTGGAACCTGCTGACCGGTATGTTAGTTCTACGATACTTGTTCACGACATCTCCTTACCATAAATTCATGTAGGAAAGCTGGCAAGGAGCCTCGGGCCTTCTTACTCCCTATGTTATCACAACCGCACCCTTCTCCATTGGGACATTTTGTGTCGTATTTCGTTCCCTTGACAGAGCGTATGTTCGATTTACAGCAGACTGCTGAAGCTGAAGGACGACAATCTGAGGCGAAGGTCTGGAACGTACTCGTGGATCAAATCTGGTCCGGATTGCATGGATACTGCTACGGGACGGTTGACCTGAAAAAGGTGCATATCTCTGTCAATCAGAGTAGACCTTTCTGTTACTCACAAAGCACGCTCTCGCCAGGCTTTGACGCCAGAGTTTTCGCAACTTTTATCACAGCTCATGTACTCGCAGCCCGAGCTTCGTCCCGCGGTGGTCAAGGCGTTAAGAGTCATGGTCGAATCGAATATTGCTCTTGCATCCGGTGACGAAGATCAGCTCGGCAAACTGCCTGATGCGGCGCGAGATGCTCCTATCGGCCGTGAAGCTGCGGCAGAGAACGTGACTTTCCTACGCACACAAGTAGAAAGCTGGCTTGCTGTGCTGTTCAATGTCTTCTCCAACGCTGGACGGGATGCGCAAGGCCCTATCGCTGACGTCATCACTGTCTGGGTTTCCATTGCCGATGCTAAGGTTGGATCAGCATTTATTCGTACACGATACATTCATTGACGTCAAATGTACAGGAAATTGTCAAGGCATACCAGAAATTGATAGTCCTGTTGAAGCAGAACATATTAGCAGCTGGGCCTTCAAATCCACAAGGAGGTAAAGCAAACAGTGTCACGGCTATGACACTGGACCTGCTGGTTCTCGTCTTGCCTTATCTTTCACCTTCGGATGGCTCTGCTCTGTTTGATATCTGCCTTGCAAGCGATATCACCGAGAGCAGGGATAATGCCGTCCAAAAACGGGGCTACAAGATTCTCGGGAAGCTTCTTGAATGCGATAAGGTATCTCCGGATCCGCAGACTGTTCTACAGAAGATGGACACAGTACTCAGTGGCCTCGCAGCAGCAGCAAAGAAGGTATGTCCTTTTTACTAAGCCGTGCTCATGTACTCAGAGTCGTCCTCAGGATCGCTTCGTACTTCTCAGTCTTCTCGTCGCGCGCATACCTCCCACCAGTATGCACCTCCTCCCTTCAATCATCCCCGAGGCTGTCCTGGGTACCAAAGAGCCATCGGAAAAGGCTCGGACAGCTGCCTTTGATCTTGTTGTCTCCATGGGAAAGAAGATGTCGGAAGGTGGTGTGGTCAGGCGTGATCTCCTCGAAGGCATGGAGGAGGACGGACCAGGTCAAGGTATGCTGACCCATCAGAACTCAAATATCTACTAATAACCTTCTTTTTATAGCCACTGCCAGTGTCGAGGAGTTTATGACCATGATTGCGGGAGGTCTTGCTGGCGCCTCGCCGCACATGATCAGTGCAACAGTTACCGCAATCTCAAGATTAGTATTCGAATTCAAAGGTGAATTTACAGGCACCCAGTCCCAGCATATGCTCAACCTTAGCACAGATTCGATATCCTCCCAGATGCATAGCGAGATCTTTACCACGCTACTAGTGTTTGTCACCTCGAACAACCGCGAGATTGTCAAGTCAGCGCTTGGATTCGTCAAACTAGCGATACATACCATGCCTGTAGAACTGCTACAACCTCACTTGAAGCCACTTGTAACAGCGCTCTTGAGCTGGTCGCATGATCACAAAAACCACTTCAAGACCAAAGTGCGACATATCTTCGAGCGGATGCTCCGGCGATTCGCATGGGAAGACGTGTACGCTTGTGCGGAAGAAGATGATGCCCGTAAAGTACTGCTGAACATCAAAAAGCGCAAGGACCGGGCAAAACGCAAAAGGACCCGAGACGCCAATGACGCTGACGACGCTGAAGATGACCAGGTGCGTATAGTTATGCCTTGTATTGTCGACAAGAACTTTGTTCAATTGCCACTTAGGAGCCTGTCAAACGAGCTACCGGCGACGCATTCGAGGATGTGCTCTATGGAAGCGAGAGCGAACTCGGCGACAGCGACGAGGAAGCTGAGGGTCCATCTGAGCGACCGCAGAAGCGCAAGGGCGAGAACAGCGGGGCGCGTCTCCGCATCGACGGCGACGAACCAATGGATCTCTTATCCGGAGCGGCGACGCGCATCACGAGTATGTATTCTGCAATGAGACTCTTGGCTATCTATAATGTTAATTTGCATCCCAGACAACTCTGATAAGAGGCGTAAGCGACCTGGACAAGACGCAGCCCGATTCAAGACGGATGCCGACACCGGAAAAATCATGTTAGGTGAAGAGGATGAGGAGGAAGACGTAAGCATGGAAGACGAGCTGGCTGGAAAAGCGTATCGCGAGACTATGACCTCTGCCGACGGCTTCTCACGGGGTGCCAATGGACGTGTGAAATTTAACAAAGACACAAAAAAGCGAAGACGTGATGCGGACGGCGCGGACGAGGACGTCGAAATGGGCGATGTGCAGATCACACCCCCGGCGAAGAAGGAGAAGCGACGGGCAGAACCCAGATTCGGTCAGGAGTTCAAGGCGAAGGTGCGCGTGCATGATCTCGTTTTCCAACCAATCTCACCCCTTTTCATCTTCACAGAAAGCCGGAGGAGATGTCAAAAAGGGCGGCGTAGATCCGTATGCGTATCTTTCGCTCTCACAGGCCGCTAAAAAGAAGGGAAAGAAGGAACGGATGGGCATCGTGGGCAAGCGGTAGGCTACTGCACGGTATCTGTACATTCGTCGTTGCGATTTTGTTTTGCCTTTGCTATGATTCAATATCCAGAGTTTTGCTTGAACACGGGGGACGGGCCTAGATTGATTCTGACGGACTCCAATTCAGTTCCCTGAATATCCCAGCGCCGTTTGTCTACACAGCTCTCTGGGAACAAACGGACCCCACGACCCACTCGTACGTACGTCTTTCTTCCATGCTTACTACACTGACTTCACCGGCCCCGGCCCAGTCTGCTTTCCCACTGGCAGCCGTTTTTATCTTCTGGAGTCTCCCTAAGAGAATCCCACCCTATGACGACCTATTTTAAATAGCATTGCATCCCTGACCATGCATCAGCCCACCGACTGACCTGCACCCCCTCATGTCCCAATCACAACACAAGTTCCGTGTGGCTATCTGGTGAGTATCATCAAATAACTGCTCTTCATTCATTTAGAATCATTGATACTCCCGCTGCAGTGGAGGTGGCATCGGCGGATTATGCCTCGCGGTGGCCCTCGCACGGTACCCTGATGTCGAAGTGCAAGTGTATGAAGCCGCTGGAAGCTTCACGGAGATAGGAGCAGGCGTCATGGTCTGGGGACGTACATGGCAGATCCTGACTTCTCTTGGCCTTGCACGGACGCTACGTCAGGTTGCAGGCGTCCATCCAGACCAGGACATAGGTACGCATCACACTATTTGCTGACTCCTGCCGATATACACATGCAACGCCTCTGCTGCAGAGCCACGCTTCGGCTTTGATTTCAGGAGGTCCGACAAGTCTGAGGGGTCACACTTCTTCTTGCTGGCCTTACCATGTAAGTGAACACCGCAGTCGAAATCCCCTCACTGCTGTTTTGATACTTCTGGCAGTTATAACCTACCTATTTCACCGCGCTCATTTCTTGGATGTCCTCGTGGACCGGATCCCCAACAACATAGCGCACCTCGGCAAACGTCTACGGTCTTACAATCAGGGATCCCCTTCCGAGCCTATCACACTTGACTTTGCAGATGGGTCCAGCGCGACCTGCGACCTCCTGGTGGGCAGCGACGGCATCAAGTCCGCCGTGCGTCGCTGCATGTTTGAGAGGAAAGCAGCGGCCGGGAAACCAGAGATGCGCAAATATATCGAGCCTTGGTTCAGTGGCTGGGTCGTATATAGGTCGCTGGTGCCAGTGGAGAAGCTTACCGAGGATGGGAAGAAGCACCGAATATTCGAGCAGCCTATGATGGTGAGATCCGTATTTCTGGCTATATCGTGTCGCTCTACTCACAACGTGATTGGGACATCAGTACTGTGGTGTCCGCAAGGTGCGTTTAATAGATCATTATGCGTGGATATCCATGAAGACCCAGATCTTCATAGCACATCGTGAGCTACGGGATCGCAAACGGTAAACTGGCAAACGTTGTGGGGATGTATTCTGTCCCGGTCGATGACGACGCGAAATACGACGGTCCGTGGGTATCCGAAGTCGCTCGCGACGAGCCCGTCGGGTGTTTCACCGGCTGGGAACCAGAAGTACAGGAGTTGTTGAAGGTTTGGTCGCCCATTTCTCCCCATATGTCCGAATTCCATGCCGAATAACACCTCTATACGTAGCCGGTCGACAAAGCGCTGAAGTGGGCGATACACGCGTTGCATCCGCTGCCTACGTATATAGACGGGCGGGTTGCGCTTCTAGGAGACGCGGTAGGTGGCCTTGATATTAGTCTTCCGGCGGCGATAGGTTAACTTAACGCTGGTTTGCGCAGGCTCACGCCATGACTCCCCACCAAGGTGCCGGTGCAGGCCAGGCAATAGAGGTGCGCAGCACACACAATCACGTCAGCTCAGACTGAGTCGCCGTGTCATTTCAGGACGCCTTCGTGCTCGCAGGGATCCTGGGGCACCCAGATACGACGCGGGAAAACCTACCGAGGGCGTTGCAAGCCTACGAACACGTTCGACTGCCCTTCGCGAACCGTGTCCTCGCAGGCTCCTTTGAATCGGGCCGGATGTATGAATACTGGCATGACAGCTTCGACGTTGGTGGTTCCGAAGGTCTCCAGCAGGCAATCATACATCAGTGGGACTGGGTTGGGAGCGAGTCCCCTGAGCAACAAATGGAGAGAGCGCTGCAGTGGATGCACAATGAAGGGAATGTGGTGAATGGCGTGGATGTAGAGACAAACTAGTTCGGATATCGTAGCTGACTATAGTACATACACAGTGAGCAAGGAGTCTGGAGAATGTATGCAGTAGTGTTCTAATAAAGCGGGGGAGTTATCAAATGCAGGACCATAATAGGTGTAAGGCAAAGAACTATAAGAGGAGAAAATAGGAGAGCAAATCGTATCGCCTGTTCAGAGGTAGTAGGGGCGGGGCGGATCGAGTACAAATAGACGGAAATGTCTAAGCAAATGGAAATGTGGGGAATGCAGGAGGTGTGCGGACGATCTTCATCCATGGATGGGGGTATATGCACGGTTTCCGGCAGCCCACCTATGTCCTCTGTTCGCTGCGGTTCCAGTGATGATGACACCGAAGGTGGTCAGAACGGCTGTGATCCAGGCCAACGTGCCGGTAATGTACGCAATACCTGTCCAAAGAGATGGGTATGATAGTCCATTGTATCAGATAATCAACGTACCAGGGCGAGCTCTCTCTAGTCCAGGGAAGTTTGCCGAGTTGTAGGTATCAGTGATGATGGCGAAGGTAGCGATCATGCACGCAGCTGGCATTCGGCATGAACCCTCTATTCAACGAGCCCATGATGCAGCACTCACCATGAAGGGCTACCAGAGTCGCCACCACTGACCAGATCCTCCTTCTCCTCGAATGGGTGGTCACTCCGAACACAATCGCAAGACAGGACACCGCTCCGAAACCGGTCGCAAGCTCAGACAGATAGCCTGCCGTCGTCCATTCGATGCAGAACGTTTGATTATCATCCTCGCATGAGTCTTTAACTCGAGCAGGGAATGACCGGCATCGATAGTCGCTGTATTCAATCTTGCTTCCACCGCCAACGGGTATGTGGACGGCTTGGTATTCACAGCTGCGCATGAGACCGTACTCCACGGTGAGTCTTGAACCAAACATTTCGGGATAACGGACTATCAACCTGTGGAAGCGTCATGCAAATGAGTATCGAGGGAAATATACGTTCACAAGATGTGATACATGCCAGTCCGGACGCTGGATCGACACGACATTCTACAAAGACAATGCAGTTTCAGCACTCAAACTCAGGAGCGCATACCGGATAATTGGGTTCTCACGAAGAGCAGGCTGAGGGCCACGGCAAAGAAGGTCACAACGTATGATGTTTTCCTCATAGTTTCTCAATGGTGAGGGAGGGACTGAGGGTGCAGAGGTCTGTGGTCTGGTTGCTCACGGTCAAGAGGCAACTGGCACAGTGCAGCGCGTCCTCCGCAATGATCGACGGCACGGCTTCATATGGTCTGGCCGAAATCCAGAGCCTCGGGGTCCTGACGTCGTCCGGCGTCTGGACCCCCAGGTTTAAATCGCGGCTCTGTCTTCCAATCCACGAACATATGCAATCCTGTCTGCACTAGAACGCGAACACAGAACATGTGGTGATGCGTATTCAGTGAAACAGACACGCCGATAGAGAACGGTGAGAGAGTTCCAAGACCTTTCTCAACAACGGTACATCACGACCTCCAGCAAAGAGTGAGTTATATAGAGCCTCCTGTGGGACAAGGCCGTCGAACCACTCCTTGGAATACGCGTCATGACTTACTTTCTCAGTAAAGGAGATCAGGTGAAGTGCAATTGTGAAAGACCTTCTGCTGATGTACGATTTTGGCTGACTGGGTTCATCAGGTGGTAACACCATATCATGCCAGCGGGAAATGTAGATTTGTCCCTGGACCTTAGCGCAATAATCCCTCAGATAGCACAGTTAGTGGCCCATCTTTCAATTTGGCCGTACAAGAATGCAACTGGTATTGCATACACCGGCTCATCCCCCGAATGCCTCACCTCATTTATCGGACCCCCTAAGATATGTGCTTTACTTGAACAATCGACGCCGAAATACGTACAACCTCTGGAGGATTCTTCAAAGTTCGGGGCTACCTTTTGCGCTGAGTGTTATGATGCGGGTCTCCAGTTACCCATGAAGACTGCGCTTAAGTGACTGTCGATCCTCAGACAATTTCTCGTTTATCTAGGCTGCAACGAAGACTTGGTGAGACGATCATCTGCAGAACAAGTGACGTCTTGATGGGACAGTGGCCTTGCCGGCTCTGTCGCACAGTCGAACGTCCCAATATTCGACATCTATCGCAGACTACCCCCGAGAGCGGCCCGCATGTATGCTGGTGAGTCTTCTTCGTCCCCACACACGTGAAACCAAACCGCTTGAGTAGCGCGTCAAAAGGGCCACCCTACCTGATGCGCTCTGATCATATAGAAACTCAGGCGAGGTAAACATCCCAGATGGATTGTACTTCCAATTGGCTCCAGCGCAGTCATTCCGGATGTTCTTGCCTCATCGCTATCCGCTTGGCTCTCTAACTCGCTTCTCCGATGGCGTCCGCTTTCGTAGGGAATTGCTCGCCTGCGGTAGCGAATACCGCTATTAAGCCGGAAGCATATTCAAGATTGCTTTTGGATCGATCAGTGGTTTATCAGGAACTCTGAAGACCGTTTTGACATGATTCAAGAGTGAGCTCCCCTCATAGAAGCAGCACAGGGGTCATTGAACGAACCACCTTGCACATCATGCCGTGACCTTTCCGAAATCGAACTTCGTCGTCCACACCGCATCTGCCTCCATTTCCTTCGTTGCTGCCGGGTTCGTCAAGCTTCCCCTATCTGATCACAGGGCATAGCGGTGCACTCAAGTGATAACAAGAATGCTGCGTTGCCCAGAAAGTTTAAAATTGAACACTTCGAGCGTGATACACAAGCAACGTGCGACGATACTTCTGGTCACCTGCAGCTCTATTTTTACTATCCTCTCAGGCATTGGAGATACGTTGCACACGAAATCCAGCGTAATAACGAACGACCCAACGTATCTCCTGGCACCATGATCACGGCGAACCGAAGGTGAGTGTCATGCGAAACATTCATTTTCACTGACCATGTTCATTTCGCAGCTATGACCTCCCTGTAAGCGTGCCGTCGGCTGAGTCGTCGTAACCAGCTACACTCACCTTTTGTGTTCGAAGTACAAGGGAGAAGTTTCGTCGGGACCGTAACCAGTGCCGACCTGAGATGTCGACCACATTGCATCCGGTGGCGCAGGTCATATGTCACTGTCGTAATGGTGAGCATGTGTATGTAATTACAACACTGACAACTGAGGGGCGACAGTTCATGAACGCGCTGACATCTGTATGGTCTGCCACAGGGGTATGGTCGGAAGGGTCACAAAGAAGCAATGCATCTAATGTCTCCTATAACCAGTCCGCGAGATATGAAGGATAGTATCGCGGCAGGAAGGTCTGCAACATAGTAAGCACATAATATATGGCGGAGGGCCTCCGATGTACGTTGCTACACCAATTTCCGTTTGACGCGTACAGTCATATTACCGATCGGCATATTGAAGTATGTCCACTAGTTACGGAAATGCACTCAAGATGGTGGGGTACCTGACTTTCAGGTTGTCACCACCGTTTGCATCCAGGCCTTTTGTTGATCGCTCTCACGGCAAGCAGGATCAGGCATCCCACGGAATTCCACACATCACCGCTAGTGCCAACAGACGTCGAAGCCTCTGCCCGCATGTCGTTTCAACCCGAATACTGAGGAACTGATATGATTGATGCTTCCCACCTCAGCCCACGGACATTTAAGGCAGCAAGCTCACTGGCCCTCTCAACTGAACTCCCTCCCGCTAAGCGGTAGCCTGCCGCACACACCACGCAAGGATGCGCAGCATACTGGCCTCACTGGCCTGCTGGGCTGGTTTCGTCTACTGCACTCTTATACCAAGCGTTGCCGTCGCTTCAGCGGCAACGCATGAACACGGTGGACCATCAAAAGCGCCCAGTCAGAATCCAATTGCACCGAAGGTCTTCATCATTTCCATGGTGTGTCTTCTGTTAGTTCTATACAGACGCACTCCCTCACATTCGCATGTCCAGTTTGTAGACGAAGGCGAGGCCTGGTTCAGCGTGCCCAAGTTCAACATTCTCGGACAGAACATCACCGTACCCGGCCTGTCGCCTCTGTTTCCGCAGGTCCACTGCACCGCCGATGGTGATATCTGCCTGATCACAACGGGGGAGGGGGAGATTAACGCCGCCGTCAGCATCACTTCGCTAACCCACTCTCCGCATTTCGACCTCACCAAAACATACTTCCTTATCGCAGGCGTAGCCGGCATCAGCCCCAAGCTGGGCACCATCGGCAGCGCAGCCTTTGCGCGGTACGCAGTGCAGGTCGGCTTGCAGTTCGAGATCGATGCTCGACAGATTCCCAGCAACTTCACAACCGGTTACGTTCCGCAGGGAGCCCGGGCGCCTAACCAATTCCCGACAGAAATTTACGGCACCGAGGTGTTCGAGCTGAACGATGAGCTACGACAGTTCGCCATCAAGCAAGCCAAGACAGCGAAGCTGTTTGACGATGCCGGTTCGCAAGCGTACCGAGCCAACTATGCAAGCAGCCACGCCTTCGCAGCCGGCGCTGCACCACCCTCCATCGTCGCCTGCGACACCGCCACGTCCGACCAATTTTGGAGCGGCACGCTCCTTGCCTCCGCGTTTGAGAACACAACACAGCTGTTCACGAATGGCACCGGCGTGTACTGCACGTCACAACAGGAGGACAACGCGACGCTCGAGGCGCTCATGCGCGCCGCGCTGCAGAACCTCGTCGACTTTACCCGTATCGTTCACATGCGGACTGCCTCGGACTTTGACCGCGAGTTTCCCGGGCAGACGGCCAGCGACAACCTGTTCTTTGGTCTCAGCGGCTTCACCGCGTCGATCAACAACCTCGTCAACGCAGGCCTCCCCGTCGTGACGGGCATCGTCGATGGCTGGCAGAAGACGTTTGAGAAGGGGATAAAGCCGAAAAACTACGTGGGAGATATCTTCGGGTCGTTGGGCGGGCAACCTGATTTTGGACCGGGGAGCTTGTTTAATGGGACAAAGGCACTGACGAGACGTAGACTAAGTAGAAGATTTGTCGATTTGAAAGTACAATAATCTACAAGATCTTTTTGGGGACTCTTCTCGTACACGAGGTTTAAACGTACCTGCGGCGCAGTACCTATACCCTTCCCGGTAATTTGTTCACGCACCAATAATACGCTGCTCGCCATTGATATGATCGGGTAATCGTTGATATAAGGAGAATCCGGGTGTACTAAGTAGGTTCCTGGAGGGTCCGCTGTACAGCGAGGGGAGAGTTAAGGTTGTTTGATTTCCTGTGGCGTGTCTAAAGTTATCCTTGTTCATCGAGTCTGTGTATATGGGTTCCACTAAGATGGGTGGCAGCATTTGCAGCTATCGTCTGAATTTGAAAACGGTACATCGGTCATGATACTCGACACCTCAAAAGTCGAAACCCTCTCCGCGGAATACACTCAGATCGCTTCCGGCCTTTGCTTTCTCCGCAAGATCAGGACGGTCCTGCGCCACAGATGTCAGAACCAACAGAGGATACGAGCCGTGTGAGGACGCACCATAGATGTCAATGTCCGGTGAAGAGTGGTCCATATTTGGTCGCTTTTGGTTCCACCGGTGGACTCTTGCATAGCAAGCGCGCTCAGGAAGTGCTCCGCAGCTTCCTTGTGAGCTCCGATGTTGAGGCCTGAGAGGGATGAAGCTCGTTTAGTCATTGTGAGGTTACTGAGAGCGTAAAGACGTACAAGCAACGCCGACGTTGTATATGGCACGTGTGTATGTAGGGCGGAGCTGCAGGGCTTCTCGGTACGCACCCAGAGCCTCTTCCGGCTTGTTGTCGTTTGACAAGCAAGAGCCCAGGCGGTTCCACAGGAGGTAATCCTATGGCGAGCTATTAGACGAGTCCAAACAATAAAAACGATGGACGTACCTTTGGTCTAACGCTGAGAGCTGCCTCGAAGCAGTCCTTGCCGCGATCAAACTGGCTGTTCGCATAGAACAGGACGCCAAGGGCGATTTGAACGTCCGCATCCAGCTGTCCTCTGGAATGTTGCTCGCGCGCGAGGTTGATGAACGTCTCAGTCACTTGTTCATGCGCATGCCACGAAGATAGCGAGAGCGACTTCCATGCCTCCTCCGATATATGGTGGTCGGGGTACCGAGCGCGCAGCCACTGCAAAAGCATGTTATGCGTAGCGCGATCATATGACTCGTTTATGAACGAGATAGCCAAAGACTGTGGAAGTACTGTGAGAATTGTACGACTTGTCTAGAAGATCAAAATACCCACAAGCATGCCTTCGCCTGCTGCTCCCGCTGCCTCCGCCCGCTTGACCCCTTCCGTCAGAGCGCGCATGCCTGCTTCTTCTCGCTCATCCATACTTCTGACCTCGCCGAGCATCACCCACGCTTCCCACCCTCCGACGCCCAAATCACCCTTCTGGACGGCCGCTTCAAGCATGAGTGCAACTTCGGTCAACGAACCACCCTGTTCCAGAAGAACCTTCGCATCCGCAAGATAGGACCGCGAGGAGGACGAAGGGTCCATATATTTGTTTTGAGTTTCTACAAGAACATAAGCCTACGATGTTTATACGTCTACTTGGAATAACGCGCGCTCACCAAAGACATAGCTCCCTAGGATGGGTAGCCCGTCGTCATTAAGCTTGGACTTTTCCTCGCCGAGCCCATTCTTATAAGCCTCAGTGAAGGTAGATCCATAGTCGTAGTCCCAGTCTTCGACAGATGAGTGCATGAGTTGGTTGTATTCCGCTTCCCATTTAGCCATCTCTTCCTGGGCCGGCGGGATGTCTGAGGTCTGCATTTGATCCCATATACTGACTGCAAGTAAATGTCTTGCGTGACGTTCCGGCAGCTTCAGTACTCACCCCTTAAAATCAGGAGTTGCATCATGCAGTGTAGCCCCGCTCATCGCCGCTGCGAGGTCCGCAGTATCGTCTAGCTCCTCGATTCTGGCTGTTTCTTGGGGAGTGGGACCGAGTTGCTGGTCGAATGCGGCGAATGCTGCGTCAAAGTCTATGTCGCGACTCTTCCCTTTGCCCTTGTCAGATACGGCCAGCACTGGAGTCGGATTGAAGTTCATGGGCCGCATACCCATCGCTGACCCCATGCCGAACATGCTATTTGTCATGTATGAGGGTCGCTGCGTTGTGCCGACTTGGATTGGGGTAGAAGAGGATACTGAATTTCCTACGGAAGAGCCGAATTCGTTTGCCCATCCCTCCTGTGGCTTCATGTCGCCCATCGCGGTATTGTATTGCATGAATTTTCTCTCGTGCACATTTCCCCAAGCTCGGTTCAAGTCGTGACTTTGAGTGTGCGATGCCAGCTCGGGGGGTGGAATATGGTGCGACGCAAATGTCGGACCAGCCATTGGGGAGGATGCGTTGCCCTCAAAGAATTGACGTGCCATCGCAAGATCATGGTCTGCGGCAGCTGAAGCGGCAGTCCCAGGTAAGTGGCGGAGCTGAATGGGAGCAGCAGTCCTTGTGAGTTGTAAGCAAGAGGTGATGAAAATTGACTGCACGCACTTGAGAGGATGAGGGACCTGCGATCCGGTCCTGGTGTCGAACGTGAGTAAACATAAGTAGCTTAATTGCAGCGTGAGCATTACCTGCTGTATGCTACGATCGCCTTCTGTGTGCTTGAGAACTTGCGAAAGGGGATTGAAGGGCACAGCGCACTCGGAACCAGAGATTAAACCTTGCAGCGACATGATTGCAACAGAACGGACGGCGGTGGTAGTACAGTATGAGAGAGACGTGTGTATTTAGGTCGTGGCCACTAAGCACACGGGACCCGAGCAGCCGGATTCGGAGGCATGTGAATCGGTTCCTCGGACTCTTGAGCGCGAGCACCTAGAAAGGAAATTTGATGCGCTCTGGGAACTTGGATTGTGCCACAGCGCTCCGATGGCTCCCACCTTCGTCGACGACTGTTACAACTATATACAATGTATAACTCCCCACGAAGCATCCGGTCGCGATATCCTTGACACTGACCTTGGATACATTTGTCAGATGGACATGTCGACAAGGTGCTCAGCTGGGCGCGGGCTATACAGGTGCGCGTTACTGTCAAAGTTGCATCAGGAATGCGATAGATTCACTGCCCCAATCTCTGGTGGCATCAGCTCCGTGCCGAGTTTGTTAATTACCTGCACTGCGCTAGCATGCTGATACATGTTCGGAGAAGTGCCTATTCAACATATACCCACCAGAAGATCCCAGCCATCTCGTAGTCATGTGCTGTCGTGTGGTGTCGACCGCATCCCACACGTAACCCCCATCCACAGGGACGATACTATCCTCAATCTCCCACTTTATCACAACTTGTTATCCGCTGGTGGGCACAGATGTGGCTTGAGGCTCATCGCGTGGCTTTGCTTTTTCTTTCTCTTCTCCATGTTCTTGTTCTGGGACAACTAGAAGGCAGTGCCACATTATGGACCTCTTTCGTTCCTCTGGCCGTTCGGTCACCATATCTCAGTGCGTGGATGGATACCAGCAACGTCCCCCTCAATACCGCGAATCCGTCCGACCCGGGCACCGCCCGCGCACCCTCAATATGGCCAGTCTTCTACCAGAACAATGCAGTAAGTCCCGGCTTTCCTCGCTCCCACATTTTCGGTTTAATGGACGTTTCTTTAGATATTAGGCTGGGCGGGACTCATTAGGATTGACAACGAGACATTCAAATTTCTCGGAGACCCTGGTGTCCCTGGCGGACTCAATCGTTCGGTTCTCACCAATATTCAACTCACCCCTACCAGAACTATCATGAACATGACGGCAGGCCCAATAGACTTGGTTCTCACATTTCTTTCTCCAATTGAGGTCTGTATCTCATCCGCTCGTAGCTCTGTCCGACTCTGAGACGTCCACCCACAGCCGTCAGACCTTGCTGCGCAGTCTTTGCCATTTTCCTATATGTCCCTCCAAGCAAGAACCAACGATGGACAGTCTCATTCGGTGCAAGTATACTCTGATATAAGTGCAGGTGAGTGCTAATTCCCAAAAATGCTACCTACAAAGTATTCAGCCGCCTTTTAGAGTGGTCTTCTGGAGACCGTGGTCAACAAGTGAATTGGAACGTTTTTGTTTCGGATCAAGTCATACTACATCAGCAGCAACTGGTTATCCCTGTGCCATTTGGTGAAACCGGTTCGCAAGCTGTGGATGCCACGACTTTCTACGGTGCCCTACAAGTATGATATAATATACTAAGTTTCGGTAGCGTTTTGCTGACTGTCTGACATTGTCAAGGGTCCCGCCGTTACGCGCATGGCCGATACTGACGCTACTTGTCGCAATCAATTTGCTTCGTCCGGGAATCTCACGAACGGAGAGAAGTCTGGACCTGACATCATCAACAAGTGGGCCTTATTCGCTTGCAGACCTGTCCCGGCTGCTGACCGTTCCGGATAGCCCTTTCGACGTATTTGCCATTGCCCAAGACCTAGGCATAATCAGCGGCAGTTTTACTAGCCCAGTTGTTTGGGCGGTAGGCATGCTTCGCGACCCTGCGATCATGTACATCAAGCCAGATGGTACAACACAGCAGAGGGATCCGTTTTGGAAGTCTGTTCACCCCACTCAGCGAGAAGCTGTAAGCCTTTCTTTGTGGACACAAATATCGCTGAAATCATGATCATCCATCCAGGCGACAACCTTTCTGACGGACTTTCCGAATGCATTCCAAAGGGCCGTCACTCTAGATGCTGCAATACTGAAAGATGCTACGCAGATATCATCTCAATATGCCGATTTAGTATCGTTGACGGCTCGGCAGGCGATGGCTGGCACAGAAATAACGATTGGGCCGAACGACCCCGGAGATGTGAAGATGTTCATGAAAGACATCAGCGGTTCTTCCCCAGCGTAAGCCGTTCTGTTATTTGCAATTTGCTTGCTGACAGAAGCGTTTCGACGCACTATAGCCGCGTCACTCCCGTGGAAGTATTGTATGCGTCATTCCCCGCCTTCCTCTACGTGAACGCCTCGTATGGTGGCTATCTTCTCGAACCGATCCTTGAGTACAGCAATTCTACATTATGGACATTTCCATACGCCCCTAAAGATCTCGGTACGTACGTTTCTCCCACAGCTCTCACTGTATTCATTTGGGCGTCACAGGTACCGCCTATCCGAACGCGACTGGTGACAATCTGCCACACACTCAAGAAGTCGAGCGTAAGCGTTACGGTGATATAGTACGGAAACTGGTACTGAAGTTCAGAGTATGTTTCTCTAGAGACAGGAAATATGTTGATCATGGCTCTAGCATACGCTCAAGCCAGTGGCGATGGGGTGATACTGTCAAAATATGTGAGCTAACTGTCTACAAACACAGGCGTTCTCTTACTCATCAATCTCCAGTACAATCTCTTCAAGGCATGGGGTGACTACCTGGTGAACAACACACTCCCAGTTCCGTCAACTCAGTGCGTGTTTTGTTGTGGTTACCGATACGGTTCTCATATTACGTTACAGGCTTACCGCGGACCTGATTAGCAAAGCCAATTCCACGAACTTGGCCATCAAGGGAATCATTGGGATCAAGGCTATGGCAGAGATCAGCAAAGTATTGGATAAACAGTCAGATTCCGAGCATTATTCGGTCAGTGTATATATTACATTCGATGTCCGACCTCCATGCTTATGGTTCTTCTAGGACACCGCGACGTTATATGCAGGCACCTGGACCTCTCTCGCATTGTCTGCAGATACTGCCGATCCACAGCATGTCATATCCAACTATGGAGCAAGCAGCTCTTCGTGGTCTTTGGCGTACAATCTGTTCGCGGACAAATGGCTGAGAACGAGCCTCATACCTGATTCAGTGAGCCACGAGTTATTATGGCCTACATCATTCCTTATCCTGTGCAACGCAGGTTTACCACAACGAGGCATCCTTCCTACAAAGTCTCTCTGCAAATAACCCGAGTGCGTACCGTGAGATGTCCGCACAGTGAACACTTTGACCAATTCAACTTTCTCTAGATGGAATCGCGATAGACAGTGATTCGGCTACATTGACAAGTCCTACGGGCAATACCGGTGAGTTTCCTAGAGGTCATGTCTTGCTATGCTTGTTCATGATTTGTCGAAGCTTGGACTCTGTTCGCTGCGGCGTCTCTGAATGCAGCGGATTCGCTTGTGCGAGACGGTCTGATATCTCCCATATGGATCCATGCCTCCCAAAATAACTCCAAGACTATCTTCCCGACCAAGTTTTCATTATCTACCGCAGGAGGCGCTGTCGACAACGTTGCCAGGTACGAAAATCCTTGATACACCGCGATTGCATTCACTGATCAGCTAACGATTGCAGTCCTGGTGTTGGGGGCATATTTGCTCCGTTGGCTTTGACGTGAGTGCACAATATCTGTCTACTTTATTTCAGTTAACCTGCGGTGTAGGATCCCCAATGTGACTATCACCACCTCTCCTGGGCCGTCCGCAACCTCATCCCCAGCGCAAACGCAGACGAAAAAGCCGAACGTAGGGGCTATTGTCGGAGGAGTCATCGCAGGGATCGTTGGGCTGGGTCTCATTCTTTTCCTCATCTTTTTCTTCTGGCGAAGATCTCGTGCAGCACAGGGAGACCACGTTGAGAACGCGATCAAACCTCAAGACCTTACACCACAGCCTTTCCCATATCGCACAGCTGCATACGAGCCGCCGGTGGGAGCGGCTATACAGCCTGATGAAAGACCATCACCGTCAAACTCTCGTACACGTGAGTCGGGACTGCCTACCAGCCCATACCCCTCGCTGAAGGCACGAGAAGCTGCTGGCAGTCGCCACACACCAGCTGCCTCCTCAGGGTACACGTCGAGCACCGCACCGAACTCAAGCACGAACCCTCCGACATCTCCACCATCATCTCACAGTCGCGGCGAGACCAGCGTATCCAGTCCTATCTCTCCTAGAGAGGTGATAGGACTGCGGGTCGAAGTGGAGAATCTCCGAAGAGTTATGCAGTCATTCCAGAACGACAGACTTGACCCACCGCCTGGATACGATGGGTCAACATAACATCCAGTCGTCTTGCAATCTTTTACTCATATGCACCTCCTTCGGTTCAAGTCTCTATCAGTGTATTTCTTAGTAATTTGCCCCGTTTATGTATCGTTCTTGGTCATGGGATTTCGATTTAGGCCTCTCGTATATTGAGAATGAGTCCGAAGTTGCTCGATCAATGGACATTTATCCCGTCTTATGTTGTATTAGACTACCTGGTAGATGTGACTACAGTATATTCAGTCATAAACTGAACAAGAACTCGGAGAATAGGGTTATTCTGACGTGAACCAGACCTAGGGAATCATAACCGTAACCTACTCGTGCGCCAATCTGATCGTTCCCGTCTCTCATGCCTCGTTTGAGCTGCTTTGGGTGATCACGCGGAAATGTAGACTTGAGTCAGTCCTATAAGGTATGGCAAACCAAACACCGAGCCCGTCTCCATCTTACACAGACAGAACAAACTTCCTAACGATGATTCATGCGCCAAAAGACGCCATGATCCTGTCTAATTCTTCCTCCCCCCGACCTTTGCCTGTCCGTTTGGTAAAAATCCACCAACCAGGTACAGGCGCGGTCACATCCCTCTGTCCACTCTCCGACAGCCGGGAATCTCCACTATCAGACACTCGAATCCCCGCGAAGCCAGCTACCATTCTCGAAGGGAATATCTCGCCGTTGTCGTCTATCAGCACGTCAACTGCAGCATGGCCAAGCGCGATTTTGTCTGTGTCGAGAATGTGGTAATGCACGTTATCGAACACCAATGCGCTCTTGGGGAGTTCGTGGACTTGAGGGTTTGCTGGAGTACCCGTATCCTAGAGACCCATCATCTCAGCGACTTAGGTTTCAACAATCTGGCATGACGACTCACGTCTTGGATAGGAAGTCCGAGCCAATTACCCTCGGGTCCAAAAACACAGAAGGCGGTGACCCATCCAGATAGCCAAGTTGGTCCGCTGCCGTCGTTCTTGAAATGCGCGACTTTCTGCCAAAAGTCGATGTTCTCTGTCGAGCTTGGGTCATCGAAAGCCAATACGAAGCGAGTGAGGACCGGTTTGAGCAGCATATGCCACGCAGACGGCTCATCTCCGTACTCCTTCAATTTTTCAGCACGCCGCAAGATCTCTTCCCAGTCTGATTTCTCGCCTTCAAGCGTGACTTGCGGAATTCCACAAGTGAGCGAGAACGTGTAGCTGAAATATGCTTGTAATGTAGCCATCATGACGACTGCCGCGACAACCGTGTCATTAGATGTCGTAGTAGAAAACCTCGGTAAGATCCATTCTCGAACTTCCGGATCGACGATGAACTTTTCCATCTCTCCCGTCATTCGCGTGGTCATGCCGGAGAAGTCAACCGAATAGCGAGTCCCGACCGCCTTTACGACAAGATCTTTCTTCCCTTCATGCGCAACAAACCCGGAACGAAGCTCTTCCGCATGTGCGTTCACATAGAAGTTGAACTGGACGAGGATGGCCAGCCATACGTCGTCTGGACGCAAAACCAGCGCGCGATGGTGGCAGTAGGCTTCAGTGATGGCCTGTACTAGGCCTCGGGGAGCAGGAAGAAGGGAATGAGCAGTTGCGTCGCCACCTGAGCCTAGAAAGGACTGCAGGACTTCGTCACATACATCCCACTCGCTAGGGCAAGACCATGAGAGAAGGTCTGAAGATGATGGTGTTCTGGCGTCAGTAGACACAGCATTAGCCGCGTGGGATGCCGGGCGGAAGGTAACAGGCATAGTAAGAGCTGATCAAGACTGTGAGATACGCGTGTTCATGTCGCCAATGAATACTCACCTTCAGTGACTCAGTGGTGGCTGTAGCAAGCAGGGGCCGTGTGCTCCCATCCAAAAGTCATGACTGATATATGCGGCTTAACAACTTGATTTCTGGTCAGTGACTCGTGAAGCTATCAACAAAGCTTATCAGCAGGTGACCAGCCTCTACAATCTCTGTGATTGCACTATCAGCACATCCTCAGCTGGTAGACCTGAACTAAAGATCACGAACCTCTTTGTATACGGTGGGTGCATCGAACAGAAGGTTCGGTACAGTACATTCCAGAGTAATGCATCATAGAGCAAGGGCGCATGGGGTAAATGAGGCGCCACTCAGTCGAATAGCGGTACTCGTACATTGCGGATACATGAGATACGCCATAGGTCGGCCGACGAAACGACCAGAGCATAGCAGGACATGCTGCGTTGACATGGCCGCCGAATGTGTCCTTGGGAGGAGATCCAGTGGGTCCACACCATAGCCTCTTGAGGTGATATGCTTCGTAGCTGCTGGATTAGATACAGATTTACTTCCATCTAATCCTCCTCAACTAGCGTTGGAATCCACAATAGACAGCGTAACAGGATGTGGTCGCTGATGTGGTAGTATGTGGAATCAAAACAGAGCATGACGCTTCGGCGACTCTTTCGGGCACCTAAGCGCAATCTTCCAGTTACTGTCACCTTCAAGAGCCGTCATGTTGCGTGCACGCTCTCTCGCCCATTTCAGATCAGCATTAAGGACATATGCAACCGCTACGAACCCCCACGCACTGGTCTATCTCGAACACCAGGGCGGAGCGATCGACTCTGCCTCCCTTTCTGCGCTGACTGCAGCGGAGCAGCTGGGCGGACAGGTCACTGGACTGTTGGTGGGCTCTGCAGAGGAAGTCAAGGAAGTGCTTCCTAAGGCGCAGAAGTGAGTCATTGCAAAGACCTACAAGTTTCTGAACGATAGGAGCTCAATGTGGTACGCTACCACAGGCTGAAGGGCCTGACAGCATTGCTGCATGCCTCCTCTGCTCAGTATTCCCCGCCGCTGCCGGAAACAGTCTCACCTCTACTGGAGAAGCTTCTAGCGACAGGCTCACCCTACACGCACGTCGTCTCAGCGCACTCCTCAGCGGCCAAATCTATCCTTCCTCGTACAGCAGCGAGACTTGACGTTCCCGCCGTTTCAGACGTTACTTCCGTCGAGCACGACGCATCATCGAACAGCACGACTTTCACGCGGCCTATCTATGCAGGCAATGCCATAGCCACCGTTCGTGCGCCGTCATCACTGCAGCTCAAGTTCTTCACAGTGCGTTCGACCGCCTTCGCGGCCGCACCCTCGGACGGATCAGAGGTCGAGACAAAAGCGGTAGACGTGGTGGAGGTCGCCAATATCGCCACCGAACACGTGAAAACGGAGCTCACGAAGTCAGATCGACCTGACCTCGGTGCCGCAAGTCGTGTAGTGTCCGGCGGACGTGCTCTCAAGGACGCAGAGACGTTCAAGAAGACTCTGGAGCCTCTAGCCGATGTGCTCGGCGCTGCTATCGGCGCGTCACGCGCTGCAGTGGATGCTGGTTACGCGGACAACTCGTTGCAGGTGGGTCAGACTGGAAAGGTCGTTGCGCCGGAGCTGTACATGGCGTTGGGCATTTCGGGGGCCATTCAACATCTGGCCGGCATGAAGGACTCGAAGTTAATTGTTGCTATCAACAAGGTGAGGGGATATGCTGTCGTTCGCTTATTCATCGAAGGTGACGGTTTGTTTGCAGGACCCGGATGCGCCTATATTCCAGGTTGCTGACGCGGGCCTTGTGGCCGACCTGTACGACGTGGTGCCAGAGCTGGTTGAGAAGCTCAAATCGCAATAAACAACCGTTATGCCAATGTCTTCACAGAAATCTAATGATGGTCGGATACATGCCAGAGTGATAATCTTGCAGTTACTCTAAGTGTTGAGTAAGGTGACGGTGCAATAATGGCCTCGTTGCTTTGTTTTTTTCCCCTTGTGCTAGCTTATGCGAGGCATAGATATTGACAAGCAGCTGATCTATGTTGCGAACGTGGACATGTCATAGCGTATTACGTTCACCCCTCATCGAGTGTCATCACATTCACGCGAGTTCGTACATTATCGTCGCGTACGTCTTGCGATCTCAGAACGGCAGGAATGTCGTGGTATAATATTCATTCAAGCCTTGAGTTTCTCTTTGTGCAAATGCTATAGAAGTCATGCTATTTTTAAGCAGGTTTCGAGTAATTATCAGATATCCACGCCACATGCCTGCCCTGGGCGCTAAATTCAAATTCGGTCACTGGCGGCGAGAGCGGCTCCATTGGGTGAACCGTACAGTGCATGGAGCCTGCCATTACCTCCCTCCCTCATCCCTCCACCACGGCTAGCTCAAAAGTCTGCAGAGAGGCAGAGATTATCTCTCGTGTACATATTTAGAGCTCAGGTGAGAGGCATGTCGCAGTCGCAGTCGCCGTCTCGCTCGCATCAACGAATCTAACCACTTGTTTTTAGGAGCTTCGAAGTCTTGCAGAGCATCGTTTGTACTCGTCCCCCTCCCACTTCACAAACATGCCTGTCACTCCTTCAACCGCCGTGCAGTTTGCGTCAGAGTCGGAGCAGGCCTCTCTGCATGGGTGCGTCCCGTTCCGCCTTATCTTGACGTCACCGTAACCGTAGCACTCACACAACCGCTCTCCCTCTTTGTCTTCCTCCAGCCAGCGCGCACTGACACCCATCCTCGCGGGATCCATCTCCGGCGGGCTCGTTGGGGTCGCCTGGATTGTCGGCTTCATCATCTACTTCTACAAACGACACCGGCGCGAGAAGCGCGCGCGCGCCCTCGGGTTCAGGAGCCACCGCGAGATGCTCGACCCACCCAAGAAGAAGGAGGCGTTCATCATCCCTCCCGACCCCGCCATCGTCGAAGGCGACGTTGAGCCCGGCGCGAAGATCTACGACGACCCGAAGCTGCAGGGGTCCGAGATGCCGCAACACGCTAGGACGGAGCCGATAACACAGACGGACCACGACTCGGCGGGGTCCTCGACGTTGAAGGAGGCGGAGGGGCTGGACACTGTCCCGGAGATACCGCACTCGACGTCCGCCCCAAATGCTATTCCGCAGTCATCGATACCCTCAACATCTCACCATCCCTCCGACTCGCCGACGCACAGTCGACCGCCAGTAACACACCATAAACGGTCCCTGGATATACCCCAGGGCTCATGATGATGCTTGTTCGGTTGCTGTCACATTTACGGTGCGTCTCTCCCACTCCACATGCGCAGCGACCTTTGGGCCACAGCTCAACATTGCCTCACAGATATTTACGCTTATATACACTGTACCTTTTACACTGTACGAAGTTTGTGCGGGATACACTTAGTTGCATTGATACAGGTCTAATTTCACATATACACGGGGTTCGAATTCTTTTTGGGCCGGCTTCCATCTGAGATCAGTCGGTGTAGGCACCAACGTTTGCGGGCTACAATGCTCGTCAGCAATGCAGCACCACCAGGCGGACACAAATGTACTCACCGCAACATCTCTAGCATATCGGTACAGGACACCCCTTCGTTCCTTGATCTGGTCTTTTCCTGACGCTTCCCACTCCTTCCTCCTGATCGCCTGCTCCTCCTCGTCGACGAGCCAGTTGATCTCTCTGGTGGCGGAGTCAATGATAATCTTGTCGCCGTCCTTGGCGAGCGCGATCGGGCCACCATTAATGGCTTCGGGGACGACGTGACCTACATCATCGTCAGTAACATACACTTTCAACAGGGACTGCTGACGACGTTACCAATAATGAATCCACGGGAAGCACCAGAGAAACGACCGTCGGTGATGAGAGCGGTCTTGCCACCAAGGCCGGCACCCATGAGAGCACCAGTGGGCCCAAGCATCTGAGATATCTCAAGTGAGCGATGAGTTGATTGCACGTGGAGGATCGACTGACCTCTGGCATACCAGGCGCGCCCTTCGGGCCTTGGTACCGGAAGATGACGACGGTGCCTTCAGTGATCTCACCTTTCTCAAGCGCGGGATAGAAGTCGTCAAGCCTGGCGAAGCGCGACGTCAATCAGGCACAACTCTGCAATGAGAAGTCAGTTGGACTCACTTGTCGAACACCTTGGCATGCCCCTCGAACTTCAGACCCTCCTTTCCGGTCAGCTTCGCGACAGCCGAACCGGGCGCAAAGTTTCCACGCAGGATCGTAAGATGTCCCGTCTCCTTCAAGGGCCTCTCAAGCGGTCTCACGACGCTCTGCGCCTCAAAGTCGAGGTCGGGCGCGTCAGCGTAGTTCTCCGCGAGCGTCTTGCCAGTGACGGTGAGCTGCGAGCCGTCGAGGAGATCCGTGTTCTTCAGGAGGTACTTGACGAGCGCGGGGATACCGCCGATCTTGTGCAGGTCCTCCATCACGTACTTGCCTGACGGGCGCAAGTCCGCGAGGTATGGTGCGCGGTCGCGCACGGCTTGGAAGTCATCGATGTTGAGCTCGATGTCTGCGGCGCGGGCCATGGCGAGCAGATGCAGGACCTGGAGAGACGTCAGTGTCGTACAGTGCACGAGTAACCAGGGCGAGGCGTACGGCGTTGGTGGAGCCACCGAGGACGTTCACGATGGTGATGGCATTGAGGAAGGACTGGCGAGTGAGGATGTCCCTGGGCTTCAGGTCGATCTCAAGGAGCTTCTTCAAGAAGCCGGCGGCTTTGTAGCACTCCTGGGCCTTCTCTGTTCCTCATGCTCAGAAAGCAGCGCGTAGATTCGTCCCGCCGAACGTACCTTCATACACAGCCGGGGTACTCGCCGAGTAGGGCAGGGACATGCCGAGAACCTCAAGCGCGCTCGACATCGTGTTCGCCCTACGCAGCATCCATCAGCTTTTCACCTCTCACAAAGCTCAGATACACCAAAGGAACCTACGTGAACATGCCTCCGCACGCGCCAGCACCAGGGCACGAGTGCCTGACGACATCGAAGCGCTCTTCCTCGCTGATCTTACCGGTGATGAACGCGCCATACGACTCGAACGCATCTACGGCCGTCATGTCGTCGCCCTTTTTGTACCCGAGCGCGGGGCAGTCGACCTCCCGCACACCGGGCTGGATCGTCCCGCCGTACACGATGATCGTCGGTCGGTTGTGGCGCACAGCGGCCATGAGCGTTCCGGGCATGTTCTTGTCGCATCTGATGGATCAACAAGTGCTCAGCGCGGATTAGGAATGTGTTGTGGTAGGCAAGCTCACCCTGGGATCGCGATGTTACCGTCGTAGTATTGGCCCTTTACGACCTATAGGCGGGAATCAGCCAGAGAGTTCAAGTAGGGGGCTGGTAGACCTACTGCTTCGATGGAGTCGGCGATGATGTCTCGACTCGGAAGGCTAATGGGACAGATGTTCGTCGCAAGTTAAGCGGTAGAAGACTCCTCACTTACGAGTAACGCATTCCTGCATATAGGGAGTCAGTAAAGCATGTGCGTCTCATTGAGAAAGCTCACGTACCGTCGGTGCCCATAGTGATAGCATCACTGCGCGTACAAACAGCTCAGCCACGGCGAACAGGCAAGGCAGGAGCAGAATAGACGCACCTGATACCGATAGTGCTGAAGATGAGGCCGACGAGGCCTTCCTGCGCACATCCCTCCTTGACCTTCTGCGCAAGTTCCAACTACAAATTCGGAAACAAGAACCGCCAAAAAGAAGATGAAAAAGAGATCAATGTCACAATGTCAACTCTTTACGGAGGAAGCACGTTCATAAACTTACAAGGTGCGAGTTGCAGGGGTTGCCTATCGGACGTGCCATCAGCTATCGCGTCACTATTCAGCGAGATCGCGTACTCACCCTCCCACCAGATCGGCGAAATACCAATCTGATAGCAGAAACACGGCCGAGAGTGAGCAGTGTGAGCCGTGCAATATTGGAGAGACGCACCTGGGGCTTGTCCATGTCCTCCTCAGTTAGGCCGACGGCGTACACTATAGTTCAACAGTTGTCCGTTAGTGTATGCAAGGCGAGCGCAGTGAAGAGGGAGCAAGGCGTACGCATAGCCTGGGCACCGCCGCGGATCTGCAAGAGAGAGAAGAAAGTGAGCGGGGTGCAGCGAAGGTCAGGTGTACGGTCGACGCGCCTTGTTCTGTGTGAGCTCGCTCGAGAATTTGTTGAGCTTTGCATTGCTCGGGGGCGCAGCCCTGCGCACGGAGTGGCTGCGAGACGGATCATCGTCCTCATCAGCACCAGCGCCAGTACCAGTAAAAGTAAGAGAAGAGGCAGGGACTTACATCTCGACGCCGTCCGACATGTCTGCGGTGGTGGTTTGTGGTGAAAGAGAGCGGAAGGGGACGAGGGACACGAGCGTGTTGGTGCCGGTGGGACCTACAGTTTTAGCTGGGAACAGAGGCCGCTGCGAATAGGTGTAACATGACTGGCCGAGGCTTTTCGCTGGGATCTAGTGCAGTCACGTCAGGTCACGTCAAGCCAATCGATCACAGATAGTGCGGGCCGCTGGCCGGCATCTCCGTCACAGGGATGCTCCGACGTCACGCCGCTTGCAGCTATCCTTGCCACCTGCCACGATCCCGCAACGTTAACGTTAACGACCGACTCCGGATTGGAGGTAGATGCGAGCACACAAAGACAAAGACAAAGACTTGAGTGGGGTAATTGTTATTGATGGCCATATCTCTCAAACTATACAATGGCTGCGTTTTCGGACCTAATAATTACAGACGATAACAATGCTCAAAAACATACGTCGGGGACACACGACGCCCTAATGCATCCGCCTTCTTTACTTCTCATCTGGACCTATGGGCTTAGGCGAGACCGTAGTAGGCAGCAAACGGGTCGTCGCCTTGTGCGTTGTTAATGAGCTCGACATTGACCCTGATTTGCTCTGCCGTCTCGTTCCCGAGGATGTGGTTTAACCAGGCGTACGCCATATCACCACCTTCATGACCGAGTAGGTAAGCATCAAGTCCCGCACACGAGTCTACGAATAGCATCCTCACCTGCAGTCACTCCAGAGCTCGACCACAGGTTGCCGTCAACGACCCAGCGTGCCTTCGGGACCCATGTAATGCCCCGGTCGCTGTACGTATCCTGTGTGGAAACGGCCGGAATGAGCAAGACAGCACTGCCGTTGCGAGAAACGAAACATCTTACGCGGATACGCTTGAAGGCGGCCTTGTTAGTGGTCACCGTCTTGCCGTCAAAGGCCCCCGAGTGGGCGAGGATCTCCGCGCCCGTGCAGATCGAGAGGATGTACTTCGCGCCCACGTACTGCTTCTTCACAAAGTCGTGAAGCGCCTGTGGGAGCTCTTCCGCTTGGGTGGCCCAACCTGGCGCGACGTCAGCTACCGCCCTCTGGCAACACACGTGTCGCGTTACGCACCACCAGGGACCATGAGGACGTCAAACTGCTTGTCCAAGGCGGCCGCATACGTCGTTGTCGGAATCAAGTGGGGACCAGAGGCTGCAACGACGGGTTCCATCGTCTCAGCGAGGAATGTAATCGTCAGGTTCACGGCCGGTGGAGGCTGGAGCATCTCGTAGTGGATGGCATCGCGCCAGAGCCTTGTCATCATCTCCAACGGCACTTGGTAGTCGGTCGGGGTAACATTTTTGAAGAGGCAGAGAGCAACGGACCAAACGGGTGCGGTCATTGTAAGCAGGCGTTGAGGGGTGTATGAGGGGAGTGGTCTGTGCTGGTTCGCGGTGGTAGTGGCTTGGTTGGTCGAGGGGAAGATGAAGAGACTGCGATCCGGAATCTGCTGCATCTTTATATCCCTCCATTCTCACCTTCTCTTGCAATCTGTGTCAAGTGGCGATGGCAGCTTACACGATCCGAAGAGCTGTCGTCAGCCAGGAGAAGCGCACGCTGAGGCATCGAAGGCGTAGCTTCGTGCACGTCCTTGGCAGCGGCGGTTGTAATATCGAAGACTGTATGACATCGCTGGCCGTGCATCAGCCGCGCGCGTGAGACGTTTCTTGGGGATGTCGGGGGCTAGGACAAGGCTGTGTATGACATGTGGGGTATACCGAGACCTGCAAGTATGTCCCCATTATGCTTGAGGCGCGGTCAGTTCAGATCGACATTTTCGTCCCAAGGCTGGCCTAGCAATCCATGCGAGTGCAAATAGCATCCCAACACGTCGCGCTATACCGTTTCAGCGCGAGCGAGTCGGACGTTCCACGACTGGTGCTGAGCAAGGCGCAGTTCTTCGTTAGAAGGGATGGAACGGCTCCGACGATCACCTCGGAGCGCCTGGACGGAACACATCTACAGCCGTGCACGGTTACCCCACACCGTTCTACGTCGTACCACATCAAGAGCATTATAACACAAGTATTAGCAATCACTGTGCGCATGTGCGTATGTTGCACTTCAAAGCCGACCTGTGTGCGTGGCCCAGGTGGCATAATAACCTGTGAGACCGTGCAATGAACCTCGACGAACCCACGTGGCTCCCACTGAACAAATCGATGTAAGCACTCTCGGACTTTGAGACCATGATCATCAGTAACTGCTATCACCGACTAGCATCCAATTTCGCGTCTATCACTTTATGGCATATCTGATATCTGAAATTTTAGTTTCAGAGCACATGAACGTACGGAAGCTACGTAAGCAAGTAATGCATGCGCAAATCTCAACACCGTCGCTGACCGTGTCCCGGTGTACTCGGCGACGATAATATCGCACAAAGTGAGCCTCTCGCTGTTTGATCTTGCATTTGACTAAGCACCCCAGGGCTCGAGAGCAGCAAGATCGTCTATCACAAGTCGAATGAATCAATACAAAGCTCTTGGGAGCCATTCAACACCAATTTATTCACGACACGCAGTGTTCGTGTTACACTCCCTCCTCCCACTACGCACAATCGCAGCCCCCACTGGCAGCCCACCATCGCGACCAACCTCCCCAAATCCACCCCTCATCAGTACACGAAAGGTATAAGCCTGTACGGCGTCCTCTGCGCATACTTCTTCCACTGCTCAGGCATCTGGCTTCTCAGAGCCTCATCCTCCTGATGAACGCGATGCAAAACCAGAATCGCGATGATCCTGAACACGTTCGCGAACCACACAGCTGCGACAGCCTGCCCCGCGCGCGTCTCAAGCCACCCAGCCTCTCTGAACCAACTGCCCTCCCCGAAATGTGCGAGCACCATCCCCGCGAACGCGATCACGGCTGCCGTGTAACCCGGGTGGCGCACGACGCCGTACGGGCCCGTGTCGACGATGCGGTGTCCGTCCCGGATTGAGAGGTGGAACGTGTAGAGTCGGCCCAGCTCGCGGTAGCACGCCGCGCGGATCAGCCCGCCGACGCACAGTAATCCCCAGCCTATGGCCGTCGTCGTTGTTGGCCGTACAGCCGCGGCGGAGTGTCCTTCGCGCACGAGCAACGAGAGGACGAACGTCGAGGTAGATGAAGGGAAGGTGTTCGCGATAAGGACCGCAGACTCGCAGACAGCGTATGTCCAGTGCACGAGCTGTAGTGCGGTCGCTCAGTCGCGCTGTTACGAAGAAAGGAATCGGAGCATACCTTGGTGAAGGCGAACGTGGCCTGCCCCGCTCTCTGCATGAGCGGGTCACCCTTGGTGTACCTCGCCGTCTCTTCAGTCTTCGGCGGCGGGTTCGGCGCTGTGTACACGACGTGCGCGAGCGCCGTGCCGGCCCAGACCAGCGGAAACTTGACTCCGGCGAGTTGGGCGGGCGAAGACAATGTCCAGATCATGGTTTCTTGCGTGCGGACAGTGGTTTATACGGGTAAGAAGGGCGGGCTTGTCTTTTGCAGGGCACACAGAGCAACCTCGTAACGGGGGTGCTGCAGATCCCTCCTCCTCATCCACCGCTTTTAAGCAGAGACAGACAAACCGAGGATCTGCGCGCGCTCTCATTGACATCGTCACAGTCCAGCCCCCTTCTCGGCAGAACTCAATCAGAAGCAGGGGTGGGGGGATGTGGGGAAGGCCAGTCCGCTCGGGGCTTCGTCCAGCGTCGAGCTGATGAGCTGGATCATCCGTCCGTGGCTTCGCGCGCGCATACCCTGGGCGCGTCGGTCGTCCACCCCACTTTCCCGAGAGGCGCTACGGCCATATGTGCGCTGTCTGGCGCCGACCTTCTGTCGCCGGCGCCACGAGCAATGACTAGGAGGTGTGCCCGAGGGCCCAAAGGTCGCTGGCCGTACATTGGTCAGCGTCGGTGGTCGTCTGGGAGTTGCGCCTGCGTAGCACCGGCCGCGGAACGACGACGACGAGGGCTGTGACGCCCATACGACGTATCCAAGCTGAAGATCACTTAGCTTGCTAATATCTGTAATACCAGAACCTTCTTCATCTCCTGCGCCCACGCACCAAGCGTTCCTGCATGCATGCACGAGCCGCTCACAACCGCGAACCTTGCTCCACCGCCTCGCCCATCAGAACTCAAAAGATCCCTCGAGCGCGTCAACTGCGCCGGCAACACAACAACCATGACGTTTACTCATGCTTATCATGCAGAAGCCTCGTCTTCTACCTACTCAACATCGCCACAGGCTGGTGACTCGTGCCCGTGTCCGAGGTTATTCTTGTAAGCCCGAGCATCTCACGGGTGTGAGAGCACGGAAGAGAGACGGCAGGCTGGTCACGTTAAATCGTGTAAGTCTACATGCCGCTTCGTCGGAAAGAAAGAAGGAAAGAACAAATGGAGGAAGAGGAGAAGAGGCGCAATGTGCTTGGTTACGTATATGGAGATACGCTGCGTATTTTTGGTACGTCTGATTGTCTTATCGACTGACGACGTGCAGACGGTGTGTGTACACGCCGCCCAAGCATTGATTAGACTTCTTGATGTTCAAAAGCACCCGACAGGATAGACGGTCGTATTACCAAGACCCTCCCTCGTGTCCGAGTCGGTGTATATTTGCGTACTGCGTGTAGATCTTTACGCGTTCGCCATTGTATGCTATTCAGAACTCTCCGACGACATCTTCTGTGTGGGCAGTTTCTTAGCGAGGATTCCGCGTGCTCGAGTAAGCATATGCATATTTCCACGCAAGTGTGGCCAAAGGCTATCGAGTCAGTGAGCATCTGGCAATACGTACTCCCGAAGGCTTTGTGGCGCGGGAATAGAAGCAGCGGGTCGGGATGCGGATCGGCGCTTATTGCGCTACTCCCATTATCGATCCGCGCCGCTGGGATGACATCACACAGTCTACCGAGAGTTCATATACTCGACAGTCACATACGCATATGCAGTGCTCGCCGAGCAACTTTCATGATACTCGTCAAGCTCAAGTGGCAGCGTTACGAGATGAATGCAAAGATGTTAAAAATACACATCGCTTATTGCACTAATTCCGCTATCGTTCCGCGCGCTGCTTCGCTTCGCGATACAGCTCAGCGAGCGTGCACATGTTCTCGAACGTACAGCGCGCCAATGGCCTTCTATACCTCTGACGTACGCACGCGCACACTTCGAACAACTTCGCACATTCTACTTTTGTAATTATTTCATATATTACTCCCCAAGTTCAAGTGCCAGCGCTACGAGCCGAACGCAAGCGTATTAGAGATACAATGACACAACAAAGGCGATAGTGGCACAGCCAGAGACAGTGGGAGAGAAAAGGAAAGACGAGTCGAATCGAGGGACGTGCAGATCTGATCTATGCATATGTGGGCGAGGGTATGGGTATGTCGTGAGTACCGGCGAGACCGAAAAGAGCGACGAGACCGGAAACGTGATGCGTGGTGCGTGGAATAGGGATTAAGGATATCCAAGAGAGTGAGAGTGAGATGGGGAACGCATGAGAGGGGAGCGAGTGGCGAAACCATCGAAAACAAATACACATAAAAATAACCGAAACCGTCTACAGTTCAGACGCAAAACACCCACTACCAAAGCCAGGTTCATGCACAAAACAAGTGAGAAATCACCGCCCCTCAAGCGAGAACGCCGCCTTCAACCCCCCTCCCATACCCCCACCTCCTCCCCCTCCTCCTCCAGCCCTGCGTCCCACAGACCCCATCCCCACGACCCCCGCGGGCAACTTCGGCACCGCAGGCAACCTCATCTGCATCTGCATCCCCTCCGCGCGATCCTTCACCCTCTCCAACAACCTCCGCACCTTACTGCGCGCGCGCCCCGGGCTCATATCCATGAACGACGACAGCCCCGAGTCAAGGCTCGGCACGCTCTCGGACGGACGCAGTTGCGGACGGCACGAAGGGCGAGGGGGACGGTCTGAGGTGTCGTCGTATGTGTATGCGTCTTCTTCGTCGATGGATTCGTAGGTGGGTGTCGGCGTGGGGAGGGGGAAGTATGATTCGGACTCGGATGGGTGTCGTAGGGGGACAAACGGTGGTTCGGTCACGGGCGCGGGCGCGGGTGCTGGGTCCGGTAAACGCATATCAAGCCTCGACTCAGCGCGCAGCCCAAGTCCGCGGATATCAAGCACACGATGATCCGGACTCTCGAAATCGAATCGCGGGAGCGCAGGGATATGCGGGGGCGGCACCGACGGCGGGGGCAGCGCAGGGGGTCCTTTGACCTCGGCGCGCTGACGCGGCTTGCGCAGCGCGAGTCCGGGAACAGTCATCGGAGACCAGTTCGGCGAAGGAGACAACTTGGGCATCGAAAACGCCTTGTGGATGGGAGACTCCTTCACCGTCACCGCAGGCGACTCGTGCACGCGCACGGGCGCAGCAAAGACATCTTTAGGCGGGACAGGCGGCGTCCACGCGCTCCCGTCATGCGAGCCGTCGAACGACGCGACGAGCGTCGGAGACTTCGCAGCGAGGCTTGGCGTCGTCGGGTCCCTATCGTCCTTGTCTTTCTCCGGCACATCCAACATCTGCCTCTGTCCAGCCTCCTCACCCCGGCTGCTCTCTTCAGACCCACGCGCAGACGCAGCAGGCGCATACGCCTCAAGCTTGGCCATAGTCTTCACAAGCCTTGCCATACTCTCCTCTGGGTCCCTATCGCCCTCTTCCCCTCCTTCTCCGTCTTCCTCTCCTTCCTCCTCATCCTCGTCGTCATCTTCTTCACCCTCATCGTCACCTTGGACACCAGCCCTCCACGCATCGATATCAACTTCTTCCACCGTCGACGGGATCGGCGGCAGCGGCGTCTCCCTACCACCCATCGCAGTAGGAATCGGCGGCAACGGCATCCTAGGCGGAAACGGCACCGCCATCCCCATCCCGCTGGTCATCCCAGGGAGGGGCGGCAAAGGCGGTAACGGCAACAACGGCGGCGCACCAAGCGCAGACGGCCCGCGCGCCTGGTGTTGTCCGAGATGCAGCAAGAACGACTTTGTGCGCTCCGCGTGCGGGGTGAGCGGCGTCGGCACTGAGGACGGCGAGTCCAGTGCGTCTTCATCCTCCTCATTTTCCTCTCCATCCTCTGCACTGTCTTCATCACTCTCCCCCTCGTCGTCTTCCCCATCCTCACTGTCCACCCCTCTAGGCCTCCTCAAATGCAACACAGCATCCAACGGCGTCCCAGGGATCGGGCTCAACCCCCCATTCCCTCCTCCCCCATATCCCCCTGCCCTTCCTCCATCTTCACCGACACTCCCAAGCCTCTCCCTCAAAGCCCCACTACTCTCCCCACTCTCCTCACTCCCCCCACTAACCCCACTCACACGTCCCCTCCGACTCCTCGAACTAAACGCCCTCCTCAACCTCCCGATCCCATATCCAATCCCCAGTACACTCTTCCGCCTCGCTCCCTCTTCCGCACCCTCTTCCACTTCCTGTTCGGAGATGTCAGAGGCGGAGTCGGAGTCCCATGCGGATCTGTCGGTTGACGGCGGAGGAGGCGTTAGGGGAGGAGCGCGGTTCGGTATTAGGACTGTTAGAGTGGGGAGCGCGATTGGCGAGCGCGGGCTCACGGGGTGCGAGGGGTGGCGTTGGGGGAGACGGAGTGGAGGCGTCGTCGGCGACGTCGTGTGTAGCGGAGGTGTTGTCGGCGAGGTTGAATGTAACGTAGATGTCCTTAGAAGAGGAGAAGTCGAATGTAACGAAGATGTCCTCAGTAACGGAGAAACCGAATTCTGGATCGAGGGGGGAGGCGGCGGACTATCCTGTCGTTCACGATACAACGGCGAGCTCGATTGCTCGCGCTGAGCCGGCAGAGGCGACGCCAAGTGCTCGTTCCGAATTGAGGGCGACGCCAAATGCGCGTTCTGAACCGAGGGGGTCGTCGGCAGAGGCGACCTCGCGTGCTGATCCTGGACCGAGGACGTCGAGTGCTCGTATCGATGCGGCGGCGGGTTATGCGTATGCGAGACCTGGTATGGCGGCGGCGAAGACGGGTAGGGCGGGACGGTGTACGACTCGGCTGTCGACGTCGACGGCGGCGTCCACAGATCCCCTACTACATCCACATCCCTATCTGCATCTCTATCTCCATCCTGTTCATCTTCGTCTTCGCTTGTTGGTGCGTGATCACGATGGCGATGAAGATGATGATCGTCGTTATCACCAACGACCGAGTTCGCATGCAAGCTATACACCGACCCCGACCCCGACCCAGAAGGCAGACGCCCGTGTCCGGCCTCCCAGGACATCGCATCCCCATCATCATCATCATCACCGTCGCCACCACCATCCCCATCCTGATCCCCACCTTCCACATCATCTCTACCCGGATCATCATCATCTCTCCCTCGATAATCATACCCGCCCCGTCCATCATCCCCATCCACACACCTCGACAGCGACCCAAAATCAACACCGCGTCTGCGCTCCCTATACGCGCGCACCCGGCTCTCGCGCTCCTCTACCAGCGTCTCATGCTCGTATTCATATTCCGAGATCCTGAGACGCGACTTCGGCGCGGCGTTTGACATCGGTCTCGGACCGGCTGGGACGCGGCGCGGACCTGTACGTTACGTTCGATGAGCATATGACAGACGATACACGACGCATATATCCGCTAAAAACGCAGAAAAACGGAAAAGGGAAAGACACACACCTGCTCGACTGAGACCCATCCCGATTCCGAGGCCTATACCGAGTGCGTCGCGCTCTTCCGGCAGTTGGCGCCACGCGGGTACTTTTTGGCCGATTGGCAGCACGACGGGGTTGTTCCAGAGCGTAGGGGACGTATGTGCGTGTGTAGACGCGAGCGAGCCGGACCGGCTTCGAGCTGAGTAGATAGAGGGCGCGGCGTACTGTTCGTGTTGTAGCGGCGTCGGCAGTATGGAAGAGAGCGGGGAGGAAGGTGTGGGGGACGTAGGGGACGTCGTCGTCGTTGTGGTTATGGTTGTACTGGTGGGCGGGGGCGGGCTGTAAATGCAAAGAAGAGGAAGTCAGTGGTGCGGTGATGATGGATACGCAGATGGAGATGGGGAGATGGGAACACATACGTTGGCGGGGTGCGCGATGATGACGGGGACGACGCCGTTTCCTGCCTCCTTTTGCGTTCGTGCGGGAGGGACGAGCCGACGCGGCGCGGTGGGGGCGCGTACGGCGGATTCGGATGCGGGTGCAGAGACATCTTGCCGCTGGAGGACAACGAACCTTGTCTGCGCAGGGCGAGCTCGAAGTTGTGCACGAGCGCGTCGCGCAGGGAGAAAGATGCGTCGGCGTTCGGAGATGGGGATGTTGTTGTCGTCGCCATGGGTGCGGGTGCAGGTACGGGGGAGTACGGGGATGATGGTTTGGATCCGGGGGATGAGGGCGGTGAGGGAACGGTGGCTGCGAGTGTGTAGGCGGGCAGCGGGGGCATATCAGCAGCGGCGCATGCGTTCGCAAAATCACAGTTCGCAGGGCGGGTCGTTCGTCGGTCGTGGTCGTGGTCGTGGTGGTCGGGGAAGAAGGAGGGAAGGAGAGGGCGAAGGGGGAGTCGGGCGGGCAGGTCGCGAGGGGCTGCTATAAGGAGCAGAGAAGATGGGGGTCAGAATCGAAGCAGGATCGAAGCAGTCGACATAAAGTTGTGAGGCGATCAAACCGTGACGGACCTGACAGTTGGGCAATCGGCCGTTTTCTCTTTCTGCCTGTTTGACTGCGGTGCTGGTGCTGGTGCTGGTGCTGGGGGCAGGGCTATCGCTGATGTCGAGTCGCGAGGGGCTGAGTGGCCATCACGCGTGGGTGATGCACGGGCAGTGGGTGGTGGCGACTTTTTGGCGTTTCATGGGTCGTCGCCGTGCTCGCTGTGGTGGCTTGTGCGAGTGCTGTGCTGGGACATCAGTGTGTGATGTATTTGAAGATCAGTTCGCACGATTGGTGTAGGGGCTTGCGTGCTGGTCGGTGAGGGACTGCGAGGGTGCTGTGCATACCGTACCCCGCTCCTATCTGTGCCCGCTGTCGAGAGCGGCGGCGGCGTCGACGAGGACGATGACGAGGACGGTGGGAGAGTCGATGATGTAGCAGAAGCGCGTCTGTCTCGATCGAGATGGCATCGCACGTCGCACGTCCAGATCCGGAAACCGTCTCTCCCAGTTCGCTCTTCGACCACATCTGCCGTCGGTCTTCCTGCCCGCTGACCCACGACCGCCGTAGCTGAGTACAGTAATATTGTATCACGAACATCGACGGCCTCCCCGCAGCCAAGACGCCGACGACGACGGGGTGAATATGTTGGCGTATATTGCACATCTGTTTCCTGTTCAAATCCAACAAATTGAGGAATACACACGCACATGGGCCGTTGTCGCGCGAAAGGGTCGCACGATTGACCTGTTCGGCGGGCAGAACTCGGCGGTCCAGCGTTGACGTGCACACCTGGCCATTCTCCAACGGCCTTGATTTACCTGCACGACTTGCCTGATATCTGCGTCGCCCCTGGATATCGGCACACGGAAATCCCACTGGAAAGACAAACAGGCTCAGCACAGGCACCTCGAAACGAACGAACCGGACATACGGTAAATGCATTGCATTGACAAGGTCTATCAGGCATCATCCGGCGGCGGGCAGAAGCTGCTCTGTGGCGTGGGTGAGAGAACGTGGAGAAGCTACGTCAAGAATCACCGCGGGCTATACGCAGCCTCCCCATGATCATGATAGAATGTTGCATTGCCATTGACAGTGCAGCCAGATACGAGCAATATTGATCAATGCACGTCCTGATTGCGTATTTGCAGGAGACAGCACCCTCGTGGCACCACTGGGCATCCCAGCAGAGCGAACAGCTATCCAATCCCCGTATCGAATATGTATGCGCGTGCGTCGTCGCGAGGTGCATACCATCTCCTCGGGCGGCTTCTACTCGTCACTCAACAGTTATATCATCACGAACCATGATCAAGCGTATGTAACCCAAGCCCGGATTCTCTCGACGGTGTCCACGGTACTGTATCCATCTCGGGTCTCGGGTCTGAACTCTGCAGTTCCGGATCATGATACGTCGGATTGAGTTAGGTGGAGGTGATATAGTGTAGTGCTGGCGGCATTGAGAGACTTATGCGATGCGCGGCGGTCGAGAATACAGTGCAAGCGGTCTCCGTACCGCGCGTTATGCATGTACTTCAATCTGTTCCTGGAGTTAGTATTAATGAACGTGTGAGCATAGGCATGTCCGAGTCCGAGCGCGGCTGGATGATATGAGCGTGAGCACAACTTGTGTTCTATCACACTTGATACAGGCGCAATGGCGCGGCTGATATTGCCGTACAGAAGAGGTGTGTGTGTAAACTTGGAGAGCGCAGTGCCATATGCTGCTGAAAGTAGGTGCGGAGTGCTTATCCGGTAAGACACACAATCACCCCTATCACACAATGATGTCGATGAACGTTGAGCTCATCCTCATCTACGAGCATGTCCATTCACAACGCCACGAAGGAAAGACCTCCCACGTGCCTCCCACGTGACATCCCCTCTCCTTACAAGTATAAACGAGTGGTATTGCAGCACAAAATACATACAGAAAACACAAAAAAAAACCGCCTACGGCAGCAACAACCACTGCGCCAACAACTTCGGGAAGTTCGGCGTCCCAAGGCCCGTGACGGGGTCCCACCCTTTGACGGCGCTGAACCCGTTCGTCCCGCACCCCGGGTTCGTACCGTTCGTGATGTCGTTGAACGCGCTGCGGAACCTGTCTGAGTAGATCTGTGCGTGCCTCGTCAGCGGCGAGGTATGTTTGACAAGAGGAGGAAGGAAGGGAAGGGGGGAGGGAGGGGAGGACGTACGGTGGGGTTGATGAACCCGATGGGTTTTTTGCCAATCGCGAGGCGGGCGTCGTTGATCGATGATAGGAAGCCAGCGACGACGGGTGACGACGCGGACGTCCCGAACAGATGACGCGCCGTGCCGTTCAGCACCACCGCATACCACGCACTGCCATCCCAACATCAGCTCTCCGCACATACACAAACACATCCAGAAGAATCAGAGAACAGAAGCAGAGAACGCACCCATTCGCCGACAAATCCGGGAACGCCCTCGACCCCCCCGTCGCATTAAAAATCTCGCCACTATACGGCGGCGGATGGTTCGCCAAGAAAGCCTGTACGGCCGATTTCTGGTATTCGGGGATAGCGAAGTAGTTGCTGAACCCGCCGCCGGAGAAGATGCGGTCGTACGAGGCGGACTCGGGGTCGGTCACTTTGTGGCCGGCGACTACTTGCGTGGCGCCGACGGAGGTTATGTAGGGGCATGTTGCTGTGATCTGCAAGTTAGCATTGGATTCTATGTGTGAAGAAGGAATGAGGTGGACGGACCGGGGAAGCTGGGGTTGAAGTGCGTTGCGTCGAGAGATTGGCTCCCGTCTGCTGCGAGACAGAGTTTCTCGTTCCCCGCGACTCCGTTATCGCCGGAGGAGTACAGCACAGTCACGCCCATCAGTCCGAGCTACGCGCACCATCATCATCATGGTCAGTACATGCGCCCACAATTAAGAGAGAGAGAGGGAGGGAAGGAGGAAGGGACAAACGCACTTTGGCATACTCGGCGCACTGGCGCGCAGTGTAGGACGGCGTGAGGTCCGCTTCGTTGTACGCGTACGAGGTCGAGATGACGTATGCGGGGGTCACGGTGCCGCAGTCGTGGCCTATGTCAAGATCAGCTTCCTGAACGTACAGCCTTCTGGAATGCGAATCGCACCTTGGTAGCCACCGGGCAGAGGGTCGGGGTAGATCCCATCCTGGTCGGGGTCGTCTCCGCCCTCGAAGCTGCAGAACGTGCCGTCCAGAGCGTCCAGGGTGTTATCGAAGGATGCACCTGCCCACTTGCGTCAGCCCACCAGATCGTACAGATCGACAACGGGCGTTTTACGCACCTTGTTCCAAGTCGCCAACCTGGTACAGCGTCACAGGCTGTCTCTTCCCGACAAGGCCCATGAGGTACATCAAGTCGAGGTTCGACTCGGCGATGGCGTTCAAGTCTGAGTGCTCGTCCGGGCGTATCACGCCTACGCGTACAAGCAAAAGTGCTCTATCAACACATGATTGCATGTAAGCTCAGGCAACGAGGACGCACCTCCGTCGATGCTCTTGAGCACGGGTCTCTCGCCGATCTGGGACGAAGAGAAGTTCTTGAAGAACAAGTCGAGGTCGGTGGGCAGGTATGTCTGCGGGGTATATTCGACTGCGTATCATATCATGAGCACAATTTCGCGTGTGGGTGGGGATGGGTGCTTACCGACGGCAACGCTGTTCTTGTTCGGGACGAGAGGGGTATAGATGTATCCGTACAATGCGCGGAGACAGTTCAGGGTGATGGTCTCGTCGCAATGCTCGAGCTCGTCGATGATGTTCTTATATCCAAACAAGTCAGCTTATTGGTCCCACGCAGCGTGAACGGAAGAGTCTCACCTTGATAGTACCGCCCAATTGAGGTCCATTCACACCACTTCCAATCGCACCAGGCCGACGAGCAGCTTGACGCTTATCCAGTCCAGCTCCAGCCCCACGCCCATCAAGCACAACATCGAAATGGACAGTAGGCGTGATGAAGTCAACATGCTTCGAAACATGCTCAGGCACATGATACCCCTCCGCGCACCCAACATGCTTCGTCCCCGTCAACTCGTGGTTAAAAACATGGTACTCAGTATCCAACAGCCTCTCCGCCTCTTCCACAGTGACGTTCGCCTGGATCCATCCGCCGCTCTTGCTAAGCTCGACCCTCGCGGGGTCGATACCCTCATCATTCAACCAGGTCCTAACGGCATCGACCGTGTCCGAACTGGGTCTGAACGTGCTCGCGACTTTGGTTGCGGACCAGTGGTCTCCATATTTCTCCGAATCGGGGTGCGAGACCTCGAGCAGGAGCTCTTCGAGCCGATGGAGGTTGTTCTGCGCGAGCGCGATGCGGAGCGGGAGGACGGCGTGCGAGGGGGCACGGTGCGATTGTTCCCAGTGCGGAGGGAGCGAGCGGCGCGATTCGTGTTTCGTGCGCGGGAGCGCGCCGAGACAGGAGGCGGTGAGAGAGAAAAGAGCGAACGCTGCGCTGAGCAGCATTGTGTGGTTGCGTGCGTGAACCGGAACCTGGGAGAGAGATGCGGACGCAGTTTGCGTCGTCGCGGCTTATATACAGTAGCGACGAGGACGGACGAGGATGTCTAGGTAGACCGACGTATCTGCGCACACGAGCGCATTGCGTATCTTGGATACCCAGGTCGTGCGCCATACTGCAGCGGTGATGCGATCGTGTGGGCCCCTCGCAGGTCGGCGATATCGCGAAACGGTCGTAGCCCAGATTAGCCTTTGTTGAAGTCGATGTTGGGAGGGAACACTGGGCGGGAGTGTGAGAAGTGATGTTCTTACCGATACCGACGGGAAGCACCATCAGGCGAGTGACCTGCGGCACGCGTGGTCGCTGGTTGCATCCCTGGCCCGGTTCGTGGTCTCGGGGATATCCAGACAGCGTATCGACGTGATGGGCTCCTGCAGTCGGATACTGTAGTATGCGGGGTGATTGTCGGGTGTTCTGGATCAGCTTTGGGAGTGTGCGGGGAACTTTTGGGAGGCAGGATGGAAAGGGCAACGTACCTTGCAGTCCTTGGTGGATAAGATAATGTGTTCAATGATGGACGGCTGTTAGCTGAAGATTACTTCAGGAGCACAGCAGGACATGATAGAGCGCATTGCATCATCCTGTTCAGTGTTGACAACGTCCGAGTAATTTGCCAGTCACCGCAAGGGTCCTGCTATGGTCTGGCATTGCGTTGCTGTTGAGGGTTATTTTAAGCCTTCTTCAGACACTGGTACGCTCTGTGGCATTTGGCTGCATACTGGTCTGTCACGTCGATAGCGGCCGGTTGTAATACGAGCGAGTTGCGTTGAAACTTGGTCTTGGCAGCACTGAGGGTGATGATGGGCGTGATGAAGTCACATGTCAAGAGGCTCCTGAGGTCGCACCTGACGGTCAACGTAGCCTCTTCTGCTTTGCTTCACTCGTTTTGTCGGCCGACCTATGGCGTATCCTGGACGTGTGCCTCATCCTCCCCGCGTGTCCTTGCTATGGTGGATTACTATGGAACATATCGTACTGAACTTTCTGTTCGATGCACACACCGTATACCTACAGGTTAGTAATCTTTGGTTCATATTTGCCAGCTGAGGATGTGCTGACGGTGGCAACCACAGAGATTCATAATTTCAAGTACCTCGGTTACAACAAACTACTAGTCTTTGAACTGTCCGCGATACCACTTGCGCAGTATATATCGATAATCGGATCGAGTGTCATCCGGTCCCTTTCATGATCAGCTTCGGAGACCAATTGTGCAGGCACTACAGTACATTGTAATGTCACAGAGTTCTCACCTACTACAACTGCGCTGTCTATGAACAGCGCAGTCGGTCACCTGCCGATAAGCTTTTGTTGAGAACATTAGGAGTCACTAACCAGGTGTCAAGCCATTGAGCCGCATATACATATATATCAGCTTTGACTCTTGGACGAGAGCATACTGTCCCTGCTCACTACAGTCATCACCGAGTTACCGAAGGTGAGTATGCATTTGCGACATGAACATGCAATCTCACGATCTTCATCAGCTGTTACAGTACTATGCCTGTCACCTTCCGCCCAGCGTCCCACGCAGCCAATGCTGTGCCTCCCGGCGCCATAACATTATCATCTTCAAGCCTTCTTGCGCAGTCTTGCCGTAGCGAGTCGGACGGATGTGACGAAATGCTGCAGTCCTTTCTCGGTTCAGGTGGCGATGCAACTGCCCATTCCCTCCTTCCCGCCCCCCAAGGCTTAGTACAGGCTATCACTGAAGCCTACTGCCAGCATCGCGCGCTGGTCTTGCGTCCCGACGACGTATGGCTGGCCATTCTTGTCCAGTTCAATTTCTATGTGAACGCGCACGCGGAGGAGCTTCGTTCCAAGTTTGTTGCGCACGAAGAGAAGGAAGAAGTTATCGTCGAGGCGTATGGGACTCGCTACACTGTCGATTTCTCGGTCATGGCCACGCAAATGACAGGAGAGATGGAAAAGTTCATCGTCGACCCGGAAGTTCGAGAATGGATCTTACCAAAGTTTTCTACTACGACATCGAATGACACGGTTGTCGCAGCAGTCATCATGATGGCCACATTACAAGCATATTTCAGCTACACTTTTCAACTTCGCTGTGGAATTCCACAAGTCACACTCGAAGGCGAGAAAGCGGATTGGGAGGAGATCCTGCGGCGTGCTGAGAAACTGAAGGAGTACGGGGACGAGCCATCCGCGTGGCATGCGCTGCTAAAGCCAGTCCTCACTCGTTTCGTATCGGCTTTCGATGACCCAAACTCGACAGAGAACATCGACTTTTGGCAAAAAGTCGCGCATGTCGAGAATAACTTCAGTGGACCACCTACGCTATCCGGATGGGTCACCGCCTTCTGTGCCTTTGGGTACAAGGGTAACTGGCTCGGACTTCCCATTCAAAGGGTGAGTCGCCATGCCAGATCCCTGCTACCGAAGTCTCTGAGATGATGAGTCTCTAGTATACGAGGACTCGGGGAAGCACTCAAGTCCCCAGACGCTCGAAGCGCGCTCTGATACTCGATAACGTGCAGTACCACGTTCTCGACACAAACAATATCCCTCCAGGCCATGCTGCAGTCGACGTGCTGATAGACGACCACGGCGAGATGTTCCCTTCGAGAATGGTAGCTGGTTTTGCGGGGATTCGAGTGTCCGATAGTAGAAATCATCAGCTCTCGGAGAGTGGGCAGAGAGATGTGATTGCGCCTGTACCTGGATGGTGGATTTTTACGAAGCGGGAAGGCAAAGGTCGGGGGGAGGTATAACAGGAGAAGATCGTGGCGTCTCTATATGCTCGCACGGATCGTCATTAGGAAGTTTGGGCCGTCTCTGCAAGATGAATCCGGTCTCGGTATTTGGTTTGTCACACCTTATATGACTGAATCAAGTCTACATTTCCGCGTGATCACTTAATGCAGCTCAAACGAGGCATGAGAGACGGGAACAAATAGATTGGCGCATGAGTAGGTTACGGTTATGATTCCCTAGGTCTTCATAATCGAATCGGATGTTACACGCGATACGTGAGTTATGTGTGTGGAAGGGGGGGTGTTCGTTTTGACATAGCATCCATGTTGTATGATAAGAGCGTTGACAGATTGTAGCGTGTCCCAGACTCAGATATTATGCTTGTATTCACCTCACAGCTTAGCAGTCTGCTTTCGTGATCAAACTGTTCTGCTTAGACCAGCAAACTGCATGTGTTTGCTCTGGGACATTCCCAGCCGCCTCAGACCCCGGATTAGGAAGGCATGATGGGGGGAGCAAAACAACGCAAGCCAAAACTACGCGCTTACCCGAATCCATGTTCACAATGTGCAAGCTCTTGAGAAATACTGGAGCGTTTTTGTCATCGAAAATCTTCTTCGTTCGATAGGAACGTGCAAATTATGTCGTGAAGAAGAATGAGACGACGAAATGATGTGAGGGTGAGTGTCCCATTTGTGCATCACTTTCTGGCGTTACTTACTTGGCTACAGCGTTTCAGGATGGAGCAGTGTCTCTTGCGCAGTTCCCGCGCTCGCTGAATGCTTCTCAGGGCTTGACTGCGTCACTGGGAAAGAGCAGAGCGATATCTTTACCAAACCAAACGAACGGGCATTTTTGTCCGTCTAACCACTCCCTATCCCTGTCCATCTCCGTCGACGATGTCTGCAGGAGTAGGACGAACACTCTCACCTGCGCGATCGGGGAGAGTGATAGGCTCGAATGAGCTTCTAGAGGAGATAGTGAATCCTCATCATGTGCAGAACGACACTTTGTATGAGGACGAGCCTCCCGCCAACGCTGAGGTCGACGAGGACGCCGTATCTCTTGAGACGAGGCGTGAATTGCCATGGTACAAGCGGCCATCTCCCTTGTGGTGCGTGAACGAACTCTCGCTCCGATGTAGAATCTTTCTGAACATTTTCTGTCTAGGTTTTTGTGCGTGGCGCCCCTCGCTTCCAGCGCAACTGCTTCCACTGCTGCGCCTCGTGTCGAGATAGTCACAGAGCTCGCATGCATTGCGTACAAGGAGCATAATACTTTCAGCAAAGGAAACAAGACCATCGATTCTCTCATGAACGCTGCCATGATGGTCGCTGGCGGCCTATCAGATGGTACGCCCTGATGATTGTTCCGGAGCGCATCTCGTCTCATCCAACATCAGCGGACAAGAAGGCCTGCGCAAAGGAACCCAGAGTGCAAGCGGCTGTTGCACAGTTGGACATCGCACTGATGTTGACGATAGGCATACTGAGCTGCATGACCACCGGTTGGTGGGGCTCTGTATGTCTCCACCGCCTCCTCATCAGTCGAGTTCACTAACCAAGTGGTTACAAGCTGTCAGACAGATACGGCCGAGTTAAAGTGTTGAGTGTCGCAGTGTTTGGGATCCTCATCACCGACGTTGTGTTCATCTCGACTGTGCATTTCTACAAATACCTCCCTGGCGGTTATAGGTTTCTGTTGGTAGGTGCATTACTGAACGGTTTATGTGGAGGTAATTTCTCGTTCTTCCGATTTAGAGGCATATCTTAATCAGGATTATGATTTCGTTAGGGTTGATTGCTTTATCAGCGACCATCCATGCATATCTTGCAGATTGTACACCACAGGAATCCAGGTAAGCGATTCGCCCTGTCTGCAAACACAGTAACATAAAATTAACGTCTCTCAGGTCTCGTATCTTCTCGCTCTTCCTCGGGCTCACCTATGCTGGTTTCGGCCTTGGACCAACAATCGGAGGCATCGTCGTCCACTTTACAGGGTCCCCGCTCTCTGTCTTCTACATCTCAACTACCTTGCATGCGCTCTACGCTGTACTTGTGTGGTTCATTGTACCCGAATCGCTCAGCAAACGTCGACAGCTTGAGGCACGCAAACTGAAAAGAGAGGAAGAACAAGCTGCCCAAGGCCGGAGGCGTTCCAGCATCCTGCAACGGTCGACCAAGCTTTTGGGCATTTTGGCCCCGCTCGCGTTGTTTTACCCTACCGCGCCTGCGGCAGACGATCTCGACCCCCTGAAACGACCGAAGCGCGATTGGAATCTCCTACTGCTTGCTCTTGCATACGGCAGCACCCAACTTATCATAGTGCGTCATTCCGGCGGATTTCTTACTACGATATCTACGACTCACATCTCTTCGTAAAGGGATCATACACCTACAAGTTCCAATACACCGCATCTGCATTTGGATGGACATCTGAGGAGGTTTGTGCATGAACTCTCTGGCTAAATTATCAATTAAGCTGTCTATATAGATCGGATATTGGCTCAGCATGGTAGGCGTTACCAGAGCGCTCTATCTGACTGCTATTCTCCCTCGTGCGTATGCGCCCCCAATTCTGTCATCTGACATCTCTGATGCTTGAAAGTAGTCTGCATCAAACTCTTCAAGTCGACACCGAAGACGGGCCCCATCCACCTGCCAGCCGATTCCGACGAAAGCCGTACGGAGTCAAACACAGACCCAGAAACACTCGCGTCGAAATCCACTACGCATCACGCGCTCGCATTTGACCTCTCACTTGCAAAAGTCTCAATCGCTATAGAGGTCGTCAGCTACACCCTTCTCTGTTTCGCGAACTCTGCGGTGCCATACACTCTTTTCACGATGGTAGACGCGCTTGGCGCGGGTTTCGAACCGGCGGTGTCTAGTGTCGCTCTCGGACTGTACATACAGCGCGGAGGCACCGAGTCCGGAAAGCTGTTCGGAGCATTGAGTGTCGTTCAGTCGCTCTGGTGAGTTAGCTCCATCCCTGTGCCCACATGCAATTGCTGACGACTCCTGATATGGCGCCTGCAGCACGTTTATTCTTGGCCCTATTGTGTTTGGAACTACTTTCGTGAAGACGGTTGCAATATTTCCGAAGGCCATTTTCCTGCTTGCGGCGGGTGCGGTGACCTTGTCGTTTTTTATACTCCTGTTTGTCAGACTGTCTCCTGCGGATGGTGCGTTCCGCCCTTCGGGGGAGACCATTGTGGGTGAGCCTCGCCACGGACAAGATGTAACGTCGGTGGAGCCCTCGAGCGAGGTACCATTGATCATCGTGGAGGACGTTAGCGAGCCCGTAAAGCCTGTGGCCTCTACTTCGGCTTCGCCTTGAAGAAGGGATCTTGTTGATCATATAGCAGCTGGACATGTCTGTGCCGATTATTGTAACTAGAGGGGCCGCTTTGTTTGGACCTCTACGGATGCTTGTCCATATGCGTTCCGCGGGTAGCAAGCAGTGCGTTATAGCACACGGGGGGTCGAAGTGCCTTCGTCGTCCATCTTCCTTCCTATGGTAGCGGACCTCGATGATGTCCTCACGCTTCGGGCAGAATGCTTGTTATGTTCTCTCGGGCTTTCGTATCACTGGGTAGCATTGGCACCGTTTGATGATTCTTGTCAGACAGGGCTCTCTAAAAAGTGCCTGTGTTACTCCCCATGGTATCTTGAGCTTCGGAGGTTGCCAAAGTCAGCGATGACTAGCCTCTTCAGATTGACCTTGACTCTCATGTTATGGTACAAGTGCGGCGAGTTGACACTCTCATGCTATAGTACAAGCACATTAATCTGAAACTTTCGTGCTATGGTACGGGTACAGCAAATACCATGATCGGTGAACCACGAAAGCCGCGCGAACGTGTTCTGATCTGCGGGTCCTCAACCTTCGCTTCTGCAGCGAGGTATAATTTTGGCTTTTCTCATCCACCTTCTCCACCTTGTCTCTCACCCACCCCTCCAGCAGCTATGGGAACTGAGCAAGCAAGTCAGAGTGAGTGAGCTGACTGGCATTTATGATGACCTGCTAACCAGACACTTATCGTCTCCAGCACTGTCGACAAGGGAATGGCTGCAACAGGTGCAACAGCGATGTGTCGAAATAGCTAAAGGATGATAAGGAGCAGCGGGGAGGTAGGAGGAGGAAGACACGGAGAGACTAGAGGAGATAAAGGTGCTTGAACTTTCGATCGAACAAGGAAAGCGGGAGGACACAGCGGAGGTGGCGGAGAGGCTGGATGACTGGTCGTGCTGCTAGTGGAGGCAATGGGCGTGCCCGCTGCTCTTGTCCGTGCGCAGTCCATGTAACTGTGATCCTCCCACAGTACCGTCAGCTCGCGAGCAGAGCTTGCAGGAGGTCGAGGATGTGGGTTCTGGCTCCAGCCGTCTATGCTCTGTATCAGATTGGTCTCGTGGTGTGTTCTGTGAGATTCATCCATGTCGTTTAGTAGTCATATTTAGCGTCATCCGTGTATCTTGATGCATTAACAGAAGCGTGTCTTGATAGTGGGGCTGCGCCCCGACGATGCGGCTTCATGCTACACAACTCGCTATAGCTGGAGATGGACCGACCGAGATGGACCAAAGGTAGACGACGAGGGCTATGCGGTCTTCCAGGTTGCCCACCAGTGCGCTCCAACGAACAGTCGACGTCGTTGCAAGTGTATGGATTATGCGAGTCAGATTTGGTCAATATGAGGATAGATAGAAAAGTGCGCAAGGGTCATTTAAGACGAAGCATGCCGCGCTTCGTCAGCCGCTCAAAGCCCCTTTCAAGACGGTATGTAAAGTTGAGCGACCACGACCTCCACAGCGTAAAGTCAAAATCGACGTCATGTGGGCGTTGTGTCGAGTACATGTGTCCAACCGTCCAACAGCAGAACACCTTCCGTAGGTGGGGCAGCGCGCAGCACGCAACGTCGAAGTACTCGTCGTGCTGTAGCGGGTCTTTTGGGAACGACAGGAACGAGAAGTACTCCCAATATTCGTAACTAGCGATGAGCACCATTTTCGGAGCGACGGCGTAGATCAGGTTGATCTCGACGAGCGGGGCGGGCGGGAGACCGTTGATGCAGTTCGCGAGTGAGGGCAGAAGGATATCGCCCTTGGGGTAGTGGTGTGACGAGGCGACAATGAAGGTCATGGACTTGAGCGCCGTCAGCGTTTCTAGCCAGCTTTTCCATTCCTTTTGCCGCACTGCACCGCGTTATTCAGAAGAGATGGTTGAGGCATCGCAGGGACGTACCTCTTTGCTCAAGGTCACCCACCACAATAATCAGCCCATGTAAGTTGTGGCCATACTGGGTGAGCATCGCCTTAAACACATCTGAACCTGGACTCCGATGGTCGAACGGCAAGCCCAGCGTGCGCAGCGACGCAATCCGCAGGACATCGCGCGCCAGTGCCAGCATAGGATATTCGGCGCTCTCGAAGATGAGAGAGTTGATCGTGGGTGGGCTGTCAGCAGCGGGCGGGGCCCTCAGGGGCAGCGAGCCGTACCTGACAGTGTAGGTCTGGAGAGTTAGCTCGTCCACTTCCGAAAACAGGGATAGTATTTGCAGGAAGGCAGGTAAGGGGTCATTGTCGACGTCGGGTCGGTACTTCAGAGTCTCCAGCTTGAACTTCGGGTTTGAGCATCCGTAGGGCACATCCGAGACCTGTTGCAGGGCGCAGTACAGACGTTGCAGCGACAACTGACGTAGGTGCGGCAGCTTGCTCAGCAAGCTGCGCATGACGCTCACGTCAATGGAATGTCGTACTGGGTGCAAGCTGCTCCTGCGCAGACAGAGTCGCTCAATGTTCTCCGCGACAAACTGCGCCTTGTCGAGGAACTGCACGAACTCCGCGACGCTTGTGCCGTGCCGGTGGACGTGCACGGTGAGGTCTTTGAAGAGGTGCGCGCGGCATGACGCCGTCCAAGTGTCGGCAGCGCGCGAGATGAGGCAGCACGCCTTCAAGGTTTCCTTGTCATCTTTGAGGTCGTTGATTATGAGGTCGGCGATTTCGCGAGGGAGGCGGATGCAGGCTGGTGTTTCGGTCATGTTGAGGGTTCGTAATGAGGTGAAAGGCTCTACTGACTTTAGATTATCGGGCAATCAGACGCCGCGATTCCTCTGTTTTCGACTCCGGTCCTGAACGCAAGCAACTCTTCCACTTGACCCATAACCATTGCACAACATTGTAGACAATGGGCTGACGTATGCATATCTCACTGCGATCTCACACATATCCGATATTGAAGCCCTCTGTTTTGCTCAACGCCGACTCGCTCTTCAAGTAGGGTGGCAGTGAGTAGCATAAATTATGTTTCGGTTTTATCGCACTCAATCTCACAATACAGAACCATACTTCTTTCACACTCAACTGTTCTCATTACATGAACCTTTCGGCCTTGAATCGGCGAGAAATCTATCCCAGTTGTCGTTCTCGAGCTCCTCAACCACCTTGCTCTCGTGCTCATTTACATCCTTGCCCGCCGTGACCCCTCAGACACCTCAGAGGAAGTCCTTAGATCATCGCTCTCAAAAAGATTGCCGGAGCTCTGTGCACTTTCCGATGACTCCGTAATCAATATCAGCTCCGCCCGGAACCAGAGGCTCTCCTGAGTGGTGCCATCATGCGACCTCTCCAGCTTCATCAACAAGATGCGTTCCAGGATCGTCCGCTCCTTCCATCCCGGCGAGTTGGGCGGTGTCCAGTTGCTTGAACTGCTCCGTGCGGAGTTCCTGTGCCTCCGTTAGCACACATGAAAGAGTCGGATTCTCGTCCACCAAGGTCTTGAGGTTCCGCACGGTCGCTCACATCTGCTAATCCATCGGACGACTCATAGGAGTAGTGAGTGATCCCAATGAATCATGCAGTGGAATATTGGTCTCACCTGATGATGGTACATAGCTAGCTCCAACCGTCTCGTTAACATTGTTGACCCTCGCATCTCCGTCTTCCTTCACAAGGTAAAGCGCCTTGAAGATATCCACACCGCCTTGTGCTCATCACAGCGTGTGATGGCGACAGCCTGGCTGGTTGATGTTAAGAGTAGCATGTGAGTTCATTGCCATCACCTATATCAAGTATTGGCTTGTACACTCTCTAATGGTCTTATGCCCCTCTTGCTCGGCACAATAAGTGCTGGTCCTCTTGAGTCAGCTCAATAGGTATCACTGGTACAGCTTCCTGACTCTTGTGAGACAAGGATCATGAAACAGTGCCTGTGTTATCTCTCTGAGTGTCATGAGCCTCTGAGGTTGCAGCAACTCGTTAAAGTCGGCAATGACCAGATCCACATGAGGAGCACCTTCCTCGGCGCCACAACCGTATCAGAATTGGTACTGCTTTATTGTCGCATGTGCGTAAGGTGTGTCCACACATTAACGACTTCGTTATTACTAAAGTCGCAGCGCGGATTGAAGAACCCATTTCTCTGCCCGGAGACTCCTCGAGATGAGTATTCAACGGGCGCGGCAGGGTTTATTGCCTCTTTATGGGTGGCAATCCTTTTCTGAAGATGTTGACGAGGGTGCAAGTACTCGGCCAGGGGTGCTCAACAGCAATCGACCTTCAAAGACGGCACGGACGCACCGAGGTACACCCCCAGGATACGTTTTTATGAGCACGTTAATAATGGCTCCACTCTTCAGATTGGCCTTGATACTATCGTGTTATTGTATGGCAAGTCGAGGCCCTCCTGTTATGGTACGAGAACAGTAAAAACTCTCGTGCTACTGTACGGGTACAGTAAGTATGCTACCATGGCTAGCGAACTACGAACACCGTGCGAATGTGTGCTGATCTGCTGGCCCTAAACCTTCGCGTCTATTGCAAGGTATAATTTTAGCGTTTCTCAAGTACCTGGAGCACCTCGTCTTTCACCCACTAGCAGCCATGGGAACCGAGAAAGCAGTCCGGGGTGAGTGAGGTGGCTGGCTTTTATGACAACCCAATGACTGGGTACGTCTCGTCTTGTCTTCAGCGCTGTCAGCAAGAGAAAAACTGCGAGAGATGCAGCAGCGACGTTTAGATATGGAGAAGAGAAGAGAAGAGAAAATAAGAAGACTGGAGGAGGAGGACAGGGAGATGGAAGCAGAGGAGAAGAGGCTTGAACTGTTACTTGAGCAAGAAAACCGGGAGGCGCAGGAGAAGGAGGCAGCAGCGAGGAAGGCGAAGGAGGATGCTGAGCGGCTTGCTCGTGAACGGCAGGAGCGCAAGGAGGTCAAGCGGAAAGAGCAAGAGGAGGCGAGGCGTGAACAGCAGGAGTGGAATGAGCGGATGGAGGCGGAGCGGCTTGGTCGTGAACGGTGGGAGCGGGAACAAGAGGAGGCCAAGCGTAAACGGCAGGAGCGAGAAGAGGCAGCTAGGAAGGGCAAATCGCAAAGAGAAGGATCGGGGAGCATCACACAATCTCACTCGGGAGCGAGGAAGACCAGAAAGGAACCACAGCATCAGAGTAGGATGCTTGAGGAGTTCTTTGAGCCTGTTCAGGAATCGCAGTTTGAAAATGCAGCCACGAGCACCAGCAAGACCGACCGTCTTGCCACTCTTACTATCAGGGAGCGGCGGGACGCAAAGGATGCGCATCATGAGGATCACAGTTCCGACAACGACGCAGAGTACGTCCCAGGTGACTCCAGCGAGGAAGACATCCCACTGAACCCGACGGTGCGGAACTCGGCGAAGAAGGCAGCAGCATACGGGCGCGGCGTTAAGCCCTGCGAAGCCTGTCAGCAGCAGAAGGGCGGGATGTGCGATTGGACTGGGTTTGGACAAGGCGCCGTGGTGGCCTGTCGTCCGTGCCGCACGCAGCGAAGGGCGTGCGTCATGCCAGGGGAGCCGAAGAGGAAGAGGAAGAGCGCAGAGGCCCAGGGCGGCTCAGGTAAACGTGCAAGGTCGGGCGCGGCAGAAGAGGCGGGGGGAGAGGAAGAGCAGATTGCAGATTTAAAGGCCATGATGCGGCGGCTGCGCAAGATCACGACGGAGGCAGCAGGTGTGTGTGATGCTCTTATTCGTCGCTTTATGTAAGCTTGCCATAGTGGGCGAGCAGAGAGTTGGCATAGAGTTGGCATGGATGTCCCAACACGACCCGTCTGTGTCCTGTATCAGATTCATCCATGTTTCTTGGTGTCTTGCATGTTTCTTGGTGGCTTGCATATTTCTTGGTGTCTTGCATTTGTATCAGATTCATTCATGTCTCTTGCCTTGTATTAGATTCATCCGTGTATCTTGGTGTATCAACAGAGTTGCGTCTTGGTAGTGGAGACCTGACCTGACGCTGCGCATTGACAAGTGAACAGCCGACGTGAATAGTCAATGAATAGTTGTGCAAATGATAGTTACGCTCAGCTGTGATTGTTCAACCAGTTCGCTGAATTTGTGGAGGACAATCACCGTTCCCGAGGACGAGGCCAGCGGTACGAAGAGACAGACAGTCCTAGGCTGAAAAATACGAAAGTAAACAATCAACGGTGTGAACTTTCTGTTACTCCTTGTTGTGCACTCTCACTGCAGATCTTGCGGGAAATGCGACAACTCGGGCAGATAATTGCATTGCATATCTTAGGGAACCGGGTAGAGACAATGCAGATACAGTAACGAGGATAGGAAAGCGTACTGGATTCATTGGAGACAAAGCAAGCCGCGGTCATTCAACCGCTGAAGCCCCTTTTCAACGTCTGGACCAATCTTGGGTGTCCACGATCTCCACAGCATAACGTCGGATTCAATAATGATTGGATGCTTGAGAGAATATACGCGTCCGACTGTCCAGCCACAGAACACCTTCCGCAGGCTGGGCAACGCGCAGCACGCATCGTCGAAGTACGAACTGGGGTCTGGGGCGGGGCCCTCATCCGTCAGAGATGTCGGGAGCGCGTAGGACTCCCAGGATTCGTGGTGAGTGTTGGTTTTGCTTCGTGGGACGGCGTAGATCAGGTTAATCTTAGCGATTTTTGCTGGCGGAAGCACATTCACGCAGTTCGCGATTGAAGGGAGCTCGGTGCTGTTGGGGTTCATGCGCGCTTTGGGGGCAACAATGAAAGTCACGGATTCGAGGGATGTGAGAGTGTCCAGGAGCATGCTTCTCCATGTCTCTCGCAGCACTGCACCACGTCAATCGGAAGCAATAACCAGCGCATTGTAGAGACGTACCTATATCCTTACGGTCGCTCAGCACAAGGCACAGCCCGCGTAAATTCTGACCGTACTGAGTAAGCATCGCCTTGAATTCGCTTTCACCATCAGCAGTGCGCCAAAGTAGCATGCCCAACACACGCAACGACACGATCTGCAGGACGTCACGTGCGAGCGCCAACATCCACTCGCATTCGCACTCGAAGATGAGGGAGTTGATTGTTGGCAGGCTATTTGCAGCCAGTGGGGTCCAGAGGTACAGGGAGTCGGATTCCACGCGCAAGCCTTGGAAACGGAGCTCGTCTATTTCTGACAATAAACTCAGAATTTGTACGAAGGCAGACAACCCCTCAGTTTCTTCGTGAATGATGCTCGGTAGGTACGTTAGGGTCCTCAGTTTGAACTTCGCATTTGTGTGTGGAACGTCCGGGACTTTTCTCGGAGCGCAGTACATATATTTGAGAGCCAGTTCACGGAGGTGTGGCAGCTTGTCCAACAGGCTGTACGCGACGCACACATCAATGGATTGTTGGACTGAGTACTCGTCGAGGTTGCGCAGACAGAGTAGCTCAACACTCTCTGCGACAAACCATGCGGTTTCAAGGAGCTTAAGAAGCTTCACGAGGTTGTGCCCACGCCGATGTATGTGTACGGTGAAGTCTTTGAAGAGGTGCGCACGACACGAGGCTATCCAGGTATTGGTGGAGCGCGAGATGAGGCAGCATGCGCTCAACGTCTTCTTGTCGTCTTTGAGGTTTGAGGTTATGAGGTCTACAATTTCGCGAGGGAGACGGATGCAGGCTGGCGGCGTGCTCATGGTGGGGGTTTGCGGAAGGGCTGGCACACGTGCATGGGCGCTCAATGCCTCTCATGAACCGTGGGGGTTACTGACCAGTGGCCCTTGGGGAAGCCACGTCGACGGACGAGCTACCAAAGGTGAATTGCTCGATATAGTTTCACCCATATACAACTAGCTTCTACTAACAACATACCGGTTGTACTTCTGCGAAGCGGGGTCACACGTCGACGGCGGCCTTCACACATGCACTCTGATGAATGGTCGGTGTTATCGTGAGTGTTTGAATTAGACAAATGACAGTACAGTACAGAACATATCCAAGAATCAGATTGAGTCAATATGAGATTTGTAAAGGTGTGCAATGTTCATTCGGGATAAAGCAAGCCGCGTTCAGCCAACGGCGCAAGCATTCCTTCAAGGCATAGCCATCTGTGAGGCGCCCACGACCTCCACAGCGTGATATCAGAATCTACCATGACCGGATGTTCGGGTGAATACACATGTCCCACCGTCCAGCCGCAGAACACTTTCTGTAGGGAGGGCAGCTTGCAGCACGTCTCGTCGAAGTGCGAACTGTGGTCGTATCGGTATGATGTGGACTGCGGGAACGTGTAGCCTTCCCAGAACTTCTCGCTAGTGTGAATGTATTCTTTCGGGACGGCGCAGATTAGGTTTATCTGGGAGATTTTTGCGGGCGGGAGCACATCGACACAGTTTGCGAGCGAGGGGAAATGGGGGCTGTACAAGTGCTGACTCGTTGACAGGATAAAGGTCACGGACTCAAGAGACGTAAGCGTGTCCAAGAGCATGCTTTTCCACGTCTCTTGCAGCACTGCACCACGTCAATAAAATGCAATACAACAGATAGTAGAGGCGTACCTTCGTCCTGAAGATCGCCCAGTACAAGATGCAGTGTGCGCAAATTCTGACCGTACAGAACGAGCATCTTCTTGAATTCTGTTGCACGCCGACCCGAGAGTTCGACTGGAATAGCCAATGCACGCAATGACGCGATCTGGAGGACGTCGCGGGACAGCGTCAGGATATGGTGAACTTCGCCCTCGAAGATGAGCGAGTTGATAGTCGGTAGACTGCTTGCAGTCATCGGGGTCTTCAGAGGAAAGAAACCGGCTTTCACGGGCGAATCTTGGAAATGAAGCTCGTCTACCTCCGAGAACAGACTCAGTATCTGCAAGAGCGCAGGTAGAGAGCCATCGTCGACCTCGTCCGCTCGGTATTTCAGTGTCTTCAGCTTGAACTTCCTGTTGGAATCTTCATGCGGCATTTCTGAGCCTTTTTTCAAGGAACAGTACAGACGTTGCAGCGACAGGTAGCGGAGCCGCGGTAGCTTGTCCAGCAGGGGACGCAAAATGCGCACGTCGATTGGGTATGACGAAACGAACACGCCGCTCTTGCGCAGACAGAGCATTTCGACATTCTCTGCAACAAAGCGCGCCGATTCAAGGAACTGCATGAACTTCGTGAGGTTGCGCCCGCGTCGGTGGACGTGCACGGTGAGGTCTCGGAAGATGTGCGCGCGACACGAAGCAATCCACGTATTGGCGGAGCGCGAGATGAAACAGCACGCGCTCAGCGTCTTCTTGTCGTCTTTGAAGTCTTCGGTTATGAAGTCCACGATTTCGCGTGGGAGGCGAATGCAGGCCGGAGTGGCGGTCATGGTGGGCGTTCGGTGGAAAGTTCGTGACGAGAGAACCGCGCACGAATACAACACGTACACGTGATGTGAGCGCCTGGTAATTACGTAGGCGCCCGCGAAGAAATCTGAGCCCTGCCAGAATGATACGGCCTACAGCCAAACCTGGTGAGCACAAGTACTACAGAGCTATCTAAATGCCCAAAATGTTGCGTTACAGTCTCGACGAAGGCCACTGCTGTGAGAGCATAGACGTCTGAGCCAAGGGGCCGTCGGCTTCAACTCTTGATGGACTTACAGTAGTGAACACTACAACTCAGACGAACGGTGCTGACAAACGTCTTCTCGAATGAGATTGAGATAAGATGGATACAGCAACGTACTACAGGGACAAAAAAAGTGTGTAAGATTCATTCGAGACAAAGCAAGCCGCGTTCACTCAGCCGCTTAAAATAACGCCCAATGGCTTTACCACTGTAGCTTGTCCACGTCCTCCACATCCTGTTGTCAGAATCCACGACAGCGTGATGTGGGAGGTAATACACGTGTCCTATCGTCCAACCCCAGAATACTTTCTGGAGGGAGGGCAGCTTGTGGCACACCTCGTCGAACTGCGCACTTGCTTTTGACGAGAAGTATGGATACGCCCAGTCTTCCCAAGATTGATGATCATAGTCAACCAGGTATTTCGGGACAGTAGGGATGAGGTTGATCTGGGAGATTCCTGCGGACGGAACGACGCCAAGACAGTTTGTAATTGAGGGCAGATGATACCTGTCTTGGTACATGTACAGTGACGAGGAAGTGATAAAGGTGACGGACTTCAGAGACGTAAGCCTGTCTACGTGCATGTCTCTCCACTTTTCTTGCCGAACTGAACGATATCAATCGAAAGTCACGACTAACGCATCGCAAAGACTCACTCGTGTCCTGAAGGTCGCACAACACAATCTGTAGGTTGCATAATTCTTGGCCGTACTGAGTAAGCATTGCCTTGAACTCTATTTCGCTAGCAGCTGTGAGTGCGAGTGGCATGCCCAACGTGCGCAACGATGCGATGCATAGGATGTCGCGCGCTAGAGCCTGCATATGATTGGCGTCCTCAAATATGAGCGAACTGATCTTCGGCAGGTTGATCTTCGGGCCCTCCGAGGGCGGTGAGCACTTTGGCAAGGGTGATTCTTGAAAACGCAACTCGTCTACCTCTGAGAACAAAGCCAGAATTTGTAGAAAACCATCCAGCGGGGCCAGATCGGTGATTTCCGGTCGGTACTTCAGTATCTTCAGCTTGAACTTGACGTTGGAATCTGCGTGCGTCACATTCGAGCCTTCTGTTAGGGCGCAGTACAGACGTTGGAGAGATAGCTGGGTGAGGCGCGGCAGCTTGTCCAGCAAGTTGCGCACGACAAACGCGTCGACGGGGTGTCGAGTCCCGTATACTTCTCTCTTGCGCACGACAGACGTGGTGAGCGGGTATTGGGCGAAGTACACATCGGTCTTGCGCAGGCAGAGCCGCTCGACTTGCTCTGCAATGAAGGGGGCCGCCTCAAGGAACCGTATGAATTCCACAAGGCTGCGCTCGGGCTCGTGGACATGCACGGTAATGTCTTTGAAGAGGTGCGCCCTGCACGAGGCGGCCCAGATGTCGGCTGAGCGAGAGATGAGGCAGCACGCCTTCAGAGTCTTCTTCTCATCTTTTAAGTCTTCTGTTATGAAGTCCACGATTTCGCGTGGGAGGCGAATGCAGGCCGGAGTCGCGATCATGGTGGGGGTTCAGTGGAAGGTTCATGGCGGGAAAACCCGCAGGCGCGTGAGGTATACCCGTTATTCGTACTCAACACCAAAGTTGGGTACGCGTTAAATGTTATCACGTTGCCGTATACTACAACGAATGTGCTACTTCTGCTAGTGCACTTCAACTATATGATCCTATCACGACACTACCTACTAACGAGCACGGATCCCGCGCTAGCAGACATACACAGTATGTCCTATCGCTACCCTATCTCTAGACTTGAACGCAGATGTCTCAGACGTGTCCTATTGAGCACTCCTACATACCCCTTGTAGTTTGTAATAATGCAAGCGCGTGAACTGTATATGGTAGATCACGGTGATATATTCATCACTATTTGTGCGAGGGTTTAAAAGCTAACCTGCTGTCGCTACGATACAGGTACGGGCGTGAATGAAGAGCACATACCCGACAAGTCAGCATTCTCTGATACGGTTTCAACGGAGACGAGCAAACCCTGAGGGTGGCGCTGGTCCTCCTTCTCAGTCTGTTAACCGATAAGGATAACGGGAAGCGGTTCGTCGGTGCACGATGGACATGGGTACGAGCGGGACGAGCGGTATCTGGCTTCGGCACGTACGTCGGACCACTGCTCATGAGGATTTCGAGGTCTCGGTTGGAAGTCCGTCGGCTCGTGCTCTTGGCTCGCATTACCAGCCTGACTCAGGACTTGTTGTGGGTCTTCGGAGAGACAAAGATACTTAAGGTGACGCTGAATGATCACAGGTGAGATAAAGTTGAGACGAGAACAAGAGCAGAACGCACACGTACCACAGCCCAGACGGGTTTTGAGAGCCAACCTGCAGAGTAGGTGTTCTAGAAGTGTGGTTTGCGCAAACTAGACTTTGTCTAGGCCGAAGTACTGTCTTGACTCTGCCGGCGCGTCGCCAGTGGTAGTTGCATGAGCCTAGCATCTCGACATTCAGATATGTCGTTCAACTTGAAAGCTTCAACGCTTGAGTTGAAAGTCTTGACCCACGGTCTGAGAATGACCACCAGGAATGAGACATGGTGTGCTTGGCGATGACGGGCATGCACATTCGTTCACTTTAATCCTGGTAAGCGGAGTCTGAAAACATGCTCAATCACCTGCTTGTATCCTGTTTTGAAAGCTGCGTCTCTGGTCCACCATCTCTGCTAATCCTCGTTTCTGTTGCGGTTGGGGAGCTTCAGCTGATATAACTTGACGAACCTACAGTAGCTCCGTTATATGCAGACACCGCAGGTAAGCCACTGTTAAGATATCGGATACTACATTGGCCACTAAAGGCATGTTGGCAGGTGGAAGCTCAACTTCGGGTTTTTATTAAGATTGGAGTATTCCTGTACTATCTAACTGCGTGCAAGAAACGTGACCATTCGGTGCCAGAATCAACGTTTAAAATCCAACTTACACCAGCGCAATGCACGTATTGTATCGTGTTCACTCCCGGTTCTTTCCGCTGGAAGACTCAGACTAGAATCCTTCTGCGGAATGGGGATGCATCATTCCAAAGGTGTTTCCTAACAAGCTCGGGTACTACGCAACGGATGCACAAGGTTCACTGATGAAAAGCGCCTCCATTGCGTAAAGTCGTCTGGGAGGATGCCACGTTACCGCCCACCGACAAGCTCCCTATTTGCCTGGCAGAATGAATCTGACGGGACCGCTCACTCTAATCAAGTGCGCTGTCTCTTCTAAGAAGCTTCGCGGGCGGTACGTGCATTCGAGTCGCGTTCAACCATGAATCTATTGCCCTAACAACCCTCTCTGTATCTTCCCAGGTCTGAATGCTGTCGATCACAACTCTCGGGCGCAACTGCTCGGATGCTCTCTGGGTGCCTACTGCGCGTCTTGGTCAGCATGGCTAGCCCAGTGTGTACTCTGCGCGACCGCGTGGGCTGTGGGTGATTAGCGTATCGCCCAGATGTTGACAGTCTGCTTATTGACGTCTGCCCTCGGGGTTCACGTTCATAAAATGTAAAGCTCACGATCCTTTTCTCCCGCATTTAGGCTCCGTCCCCTGATTCATTTTTCTCCCTCCCTTCGTTCTTTCTTTTAGTCCTTTTCTTTGAGCATCAGAGCTGGGCTCTGCTACAATGCTTATGCCGCAGGACGCCTTTTCACATTATTTGTTGACCGTCTCCGTGTCCAGAAATGCAAGTGGGGGCGAACGCGGGCCTTTATTGTGTGCAGAGCTGCAATTACGTCCTGACACTTCTGGTATGTTTGATTCATCAAGTCTGCTGCCATTGCATAAGTGACATGTTTGCTCATAGCCTTGGATCCTGTGACTTCCAAGTTATCCCCATCTACACTCGCTTTACATTGTTCAAATACTAGCTCTCCATGCGTCATCGATGACTCATGTACCACAGATGCTCAACGTCTTGTGAAGGTAGCCGCGCCTGGCCAAAACCAGAAAGACTGTCTGTTGATCAAAATAGCAAGAGCCAAGCCTCCGTCCGAAGATGATCACTTCTTTGTGGAGACCAATGGTAAGAATAATTTCGTTGCAGAACGAGACGTATCCTGAATGCCGCACCGTTGATCACGTTGCAGTACCTAACTCCCGTGGAACAGGCTGGCGGACGCTGGTGAACTTTCTGCGAGGGTTATACGTTGCCCAGAGTACTGGCCTACCTCGGCCAAGTGAATCGGAAGACGTCTTCCGCAATCCATGGTTCATTCGATCTTGGCTGTCCCGCGGCACACATTCCCACAGCGTGTCTTTGTCCAGTGTAGCATTACTCCCGTCGTTCTGTCAGCAGTCGCCCTCCTTCGCGTCCGTATCTCCATCGTCGGCGCATCTCATCCCCGCGGATCAGCGCCCGCCAGCGACAACTGTAGTCGTGGATGCGCCGGCCGATTACTCCCAGTTCGACGTTGTAGATTTGACACTTACACTGGGGCAAGAGTTCTTCACGCAGTTTACGCGCGATAGCAACCCTTCCGATCTGGACACCGCGTGCTTCCTCCAATGGCTTGCCGTAAACGCGTCTTCCGCAGAGGCATCCTCAGTGGCCCATCTCACTTCCGTCGTAGAGTTTACAGAGACGTTGACGGAGAGGTATCGTCTGCTGCACTCGCCTGATGATCTGTTCGACGGCTTGAACCTGCTTCGTTCTACCATGATCGTGGCAGCATTGGATCCAGCAGATCTCACCCGTGACAAGCTCGTCAACAACTTTGCCTCGCTTCTCGTGGCTGGTATGTGCCCCGTTTATACTCCAGACGACAGGTTCGAGTCAGCGGTGACGTGGTTCAGGGAGACCATGTCGGCTCAGCCCTCCCGATTCCCCCTCGTCGTCACGAACCTTGGGATCTTGTACAGAGAATGCTCAGAGAAGATGGGCAGACCTGGATACCTTGATACATCTGTCGAGTTCTTTCAACAGTCCCTCGCGCTCATATCCACCTCCGACGCAGACGTGCCGCAGCGCATACATGTGTTACGAAACCTCATGAACACCGTCTATTCGAGGCATCGTGGTACGCGTGATTATTCCGACCTTGAACTCTCTCTGCAATACTACCAGGAAGCGTTGGCTCTTGAGGCTCGGGGGATCGAGGGAAGCACTCCCAGATGGATGCTCCTGACGGATGCGTCGCGGATTATCCAAGACGCAGACCTCGACGGGGCGATTGCTGCACTTCGGGAAGGTATAGAGCTATGCCCGAGGGATCATCCACAGCGGTATGGCGTATTGGCGCATCTGGCCGATACTCTATTCAAGAGATACAGCGATCGCTCGGCGTCAAGCCATGCGAATAATCGTGATGACTGGACCGAGGCGTGTCTCCGCGACTTGGAAGAGGCGGCGACATGGGCGAAGAGCGCATTGGAGCTAGCGCCTGATAACCATGCGACCGCAAGGGCGTACTTCCTCATCCGGGTGGCCACAATTTTGTCAGAGCAGACGTTGCAAGCGGAGAAGCCGTCTCGAGATGACCTAGACGAAGTCGTGCGGATGTCACAAGAAGCATTGGCACGCTTTGAATCGCACCCGAAGCGACACATCGCCTTGCAGCTCCTAGGGCTAGGGCATCTCCGGAGGTTCAACCAGACTAAGGATTACGACGACCTTACTGCGGCACACCTTCACCTGAGCTCCGCCCTTGACATGGCCAATGCGGGTATAGGTGTCTTCCACCGCGCCGCTTTCCTCACTACTCTAGCAGGGATCCATCTCATTCCGGACACCGCCTTCTTTGATATGAGGAAAGCGTGCACCTTGCTTTCATTGTGTCTCGAAGACCAAAACGTGGATGCGGTGACTCGCTTGAATTTCATGCAGTCAGCGCTGAGGCCCGTTTACGGGGAGCTAATATCATCGTCTTCTGCGCATTACTCTGACCTTGCAGATGTGTACCTCAGAGCCGTCGATCTGTTGCCTGAGGTAGCTTACCTAGGCTTGGACGTCAAGGCGAGTCTGGAGGCCCTGCGCGCATGGGAAAACCTGGCTGTCCAAACCTCGTTCGTGTGCGCTCGCGCCAAACGAGACCGAGATGCCGTACAGACTATCGAGAAGGGCAGAGCGACATTCTGGTCTCAGATGCTGAAAGTTAGGTCACGGACCATGGAGGACGTCCCCCTGGAACTCGGCCAGCGTCTGCAGGACCTTGCTCGACAGATCGAAGATACCCGTTATCTCGCTCATCGCTCCTCAATAGACGCACCTGCCGTCGATTGGGTCCGTCGGCGTCGCCTGGGAGAAAAGTACGAGATGTTGCTGAGAGAAATCAGATCTCTACCCGGACAAGAGGAGTTCGCGACTTTGTCCCCGGAGCAGCTGATGTCTGTGGGAGCTAAAGGGCCCGTAGTCATTCTGGCCGCACATGAGCAAACGTGCATTGCGTACATATTGGTGAAGACACACAGCGATTCTACTCCGAAGCTCCTGGTTCAAACCTTGGAAGATGTCGACTTGACGGTGCTTCGCCGATATGTCTCCCAGCTGGAAAATGCGGCTGTGAACCGTGGAGACCGTGACGGGGTGCAGCGAGATTCGAAAACTGTAGATGATGAAGAAACGTGGACCTCTTCCATGATAGACGAAGCCGCGAGGGATCAGAATGACGCAGATAGAGCTGTGCGCTTTCAGAAGACTTCCGGCGGACACGATGTGCTGAGGCCGCTGTGGTATAAGGTTGTCAAACCGATCTTTGCCGCTCTCGGCTTGCAGGTTCGTTTCTTCCAGTGTTGCGGTTTGCCCGTATGTTAATATGTATTATGAAAGCCTACATCAGGGAGAAGGAGACCTCGCATTTGGTGGTGCCCCACTGGACTGTTCACATTCCTTCCAATTCACGCCGCTGGGGATCATAATCGATTCGGCGAATCGTGTTTCGATTATGTTGTCTCCTCATACACGCCAACATGCGCTGCACTGCTACACGCACGGAAGACCTTTAATCCTGTTCGAATGACCGAGGCGAAGGTGCTACTTGGCGCCGTGCCGCGCCCATTCGAAGGCCCTCCTCTGAAAGGAACGGTGGCGGAGCTGGAGCAGATTTCTGGAATCATACCCTCACAACAGTGCATCTCCCTACCTGAATCGGACAATCCCATACTCCACTCGCATGGGGGTCTTACTTCACAGACCGTGCTATCGAAACTTCCCGAGGCGTCAATACTACACCTTGCTAGCCACGGTGTCCAGGATCACAAGAACCCTCTCGAGAGCGGTTTCATTCTGCGAGACGCCAAGTTGACTATCGCGCAGCTCATGCCGTTACCACTCCCCCGTGCCTTCTTAGCATATCTAAGCGCGTGCGAGACGGCAAAAGGTGACCAAGCACAAGCGGACCAGGCGATCCACCTGGCGGCCACGATGTTATTTGCGGGGTTCAAGAGCGTTGTTGGGACAATGTGGTAGGTCCTGTCCCACAACGCATTGTTGGCCGTTGCACATCTGACATCCATTGCCCGAAGGAAAATGTCTGACTGTGACGGTCCACGGGTGGCTAGCCACTTGTATGGGCAATTATTTGCGAGTCAAGAGTATCTTGACCCGGATGTTGTCCCATATGCCTTAGATGAAGCCGTACAGGCTATGCGTACTGAAGGTGTTTCTTCTAGTCGCTGGGCCACTTTTATACACCTGGGCATGTGATGCCATCCAAGTCTCTTCTCGGTGTCTAGGGTAACAACGAGGGACTCATGGAAATATTTGACTTGTTCATGGGTAATTGTATCGCTAAGTTATGTACAATACATGTAAGAATACGTGATGACAATGATAAGAAGTCCCATCGTACGTATCTTCGCTGCCTCAAAAATAGCGCAGACGTGTATGATGGCACTCATATCGACACGAACTTATCCGTACGGTAAATCATACTGCAAGCGAAGATGAGAGGGATAAACAGCTGCAGAGGGACGTCATTCTTTGAAGAATGCCGCTTCAGCATGGGAAGGAATAGGGAATATCTCCCTGGTGACGATGTCTCCTTCTGCCTGGCTAATGGCCTCCAGCTGCCGCTGAGCAGTACGAGGTCTAGACATGCGTGTAACTCGCCAATACGACACATCTTGCCGACTGAAGCAAAATCGGGCAAACTCAAGCGAAGGAAATATGACCATAGCGCGACGGGCCAGTTCAGATAGGTCGTAGTCTCTGATGTGGAGCTCCTGTGCGGAGAGAGCTGAACGCTGGTGCAGCGCATAAGCTTAGGGTGGAGATGAAGTAGGAAGTACTCACATTCCGGACTTGAGGGGCGCATACGGTCAACATGAAATGTGTGAGCCTCATGGTGGATGAAGCGGCAAAAACGCGATCCTATCACCCGCATGAGCACTATCAAGTTAATACAAGGAAAAATGATGCTTACAATAGAAACATCAATCACAGTAGGGGCCTGCCCGCCTTCAAGAGCCATGTCGACAATAATGTGAAGTGCGAAGACAGATAGCGCCGCTTTTGCCAGGATAGGTGTGAGCACTTCTCTAAGCCCCTGAATAGATCGTGAACCCAGCCGAAGACTGGTGGGTTGGAGGACTGCGAACAACTCTGCCGCCTTTTCCGCCTCATCGCGATCATCGATAATCTCGAAGGCAATGCACCGAGTCGTACAACCCAAAGCAAGTCCGTATAGGAAGTCCGGCCTATGGACGGCGATAACATCCAGGTGCCTCCAAGTATTTCCAAGCAGCTGTGAGAGCTCGTTGCTAACACGAAACTGGTCTGGATCCTCGTTCGTGAAGCAAAAGAGAGCCTCTAGACGTTGAAGATTGGGGAACGCACGGACAAGCCGCCCAACAGGGGGGATGAATGTATTTTGCATTTGTAGACAGAACAGTCTGCCGTACACTTCGCCGCCCAATACATGTTCCAGCCAGCCGTTATTGACGGCAAGCCTGTCGAGGGTCTCTTGAAACGGAGGAAGCAGAGAAAAGACATCAGGGGGGTCCTCGTCGCTGTCTTCAAGTTCATCGTCGACCTCGTCGAAGTCGAGGGTAAGTCTGCGGATAGGGGCCTGTATTTCCAGCAGAGCATCTCCCGCATCGCCTGCGCTCCGTAAGGCTAGAACTGATAGATGAGGGAAGTGGCGAGTGAGCGTGGGGTCGTGCATGTAAGAGGCGAGCAAGGCTCCGTCCAGCTCCAGTTCTTCCAGCTGGGTTGCGCCGCTGATGAGCTGGGAGACTAGAACATTATCCCACAGATGACTTCCAATAATGTCCGCTATATCGAGCTTACGCAGGTAAGTCAGCCTGGTGCCATCGCCAGACAACATGAACCGGCAAAAACGTTCCATGCATTCAGGGTCCTGCGCGCAGTTGACAGATAATTTGCGGGACCACAGCGAGACAAAGAGAGGCATAGATGTGGTGTAGAGGCTGCGACAGGTTTCCATCAGATGCCATATATCTGTGATTTTATCCTCTGTGGCGAGAAATTTGCAGATCTCCAGCCAACAGTCATGGTTCAACGGTGCAGACCTTGTGTGCCATGGGGAGTCCGCCATCGGTCTGGTAAATGGACTGGATCACGAAAGGAGGCTGTGAAGTCGGTGCGCGAACTCACGCAGTAATTCGGCGGAGAGAGTATCTGGGTGGGGGCTCGAGAGTAGAGTTCTCAGGCTGTATAACTAATCGGAGTGGCAACCTGTAGCCAGCGCAAGGCCGCAGAGCGTCTTCTGTGGCGTATATCTTGCCAAAAATCCAATCGCCATGCAATCGCTTGCTAGGCACACCACGGCATGCATTGAGATAGGTTAGCACACCTTTGCGTGCGAATATGTTTGCGGGAAACAGTGTCATTTGAAGCCAAAAATGGAGGCGTGAAATACCGCAGGGCAACCGCCGCTATACGGCACTATGATACTGCGGACAGGTGCGTAACATCTGACGGAAGCATTTGTAAGTGACTGCACTTGAAGGGTGAGAGGGGTGTCCTTGCCTTACATGTACGGCCAGAGGTTCTTGCAGAAGATAGATGGAGCCATGGTCCCGGTTCTCCATTCCTTCTTTAGTATGAACGTGATGGCGTTAGTTAAAGTCTATTTAGATGGTCAGTGACTCGCGATGCAGATGCGATAAAAGGGAATGTTTGGGCGTTCATGTAACGCTGCGAAGCTAGATTGATGGGCGCATGTACATATAGAGCGTCAACCTCTGGTTCACGATGTCCGATACGCACAAGGACGGTAATGCTTGCTTGTGTAACAAGGGACCTGACTCCGTATCTGAATGGGGCAAACCTCTATGTGATGAGAAGAAGCCAACCGGGGTATGTACATGATCTACATGCGAATCACTGCTGTAAACGTTACTGTGAGTGGGAGATGTCGAAAGATAATGATAACCCTACCTATAGTGCATCATTTCGAGGTTTTCTGACCCAGAACAAATAGTTGCAGCCTTCTGCCCACTTACTACCTCTGTCTGCGAGGACCCACTCTCCCTTCCAGGGAAGATATATCATACCCCTCGTTTCTGCCTGTGTCCTTGGCATAGGCCCATGTCCATTTATCCACGGCGGCCCCGTCGGAGCGGTCGGAGAGCGATATGCACGGAAGTATTCTTCAAGCTCGGCGGGGTTCACGTATTTCGAGTACGTATGGGTTCCAGGGGCCACAAAACGCAAAACGTCCTCCGCCATGAGGATAGTCAGAAGGTATGATAGAGGAGTGCGAGCGATCGTTGACAGGAATAAATGACCGCCGGGCTTTTCATACAGGATCAGAGGTTGGCTGGGCAGATGAACTCTATATGGGAACTCGCCTTTACTAGTTGCGCGCAACTGTCCAAGAAACCTCGCGGGTTATCTACGTGTTCGAGAACTTCCATAGAACACACAACATCGAACGAGTTGGGGCCGCGCTCTTCAAGCAGTTCTTCCGCAGAAGTATGCTTGTATTCTAGAGAACCAGCGCGGGAGGTGATATGGCTCGTCGAGGGCTGCAATGAAGGGTCCAGTGACGCGTGGGTAGATGCGATATTGATGTTGGAACTGGATGCGTCAACGCCCACGACATTCCCTCCGAGCCGTGCAAGGCTCTAAGGAGAATAAGAGAGACATACAGTGACTATTGCGATGATGAACTCACTTCGCTGAGGACGCCACCTCCACACCCAACATCCAACACAGCTTTCCCTTTGAGAACTCCGTCAATCTCGATACGGTCCTCAATGTCGTCTTCATACGCTGTTTCTAACTGGATGACGCAGTGAGAACATAACCTTGGAAGATACGAACACGACTGACCAGCTTTTCCCGTATGAACCGCATACGTACGGGGTTCATCTTGTGCAGCTGTCCGAATTCGCCTTGTTCATTCCACCAAAGAGAGGAGAGTTTTGAGAAGTGAGCTATCTCGTCTTCGTTCACTGTTGAGCCAGGATGTGCGCCCGTGTGCATAGTGTCCCAGCGCTGCCTGAGGGGGGCTACCAACGGACTTATTCGCAGACTACATAGTCTGTCAATGCGCAGGCCTCCTGACGAGAAACAATTGCGAGTGAGCATTGCAGAAGATGCTGCCTCTCCGGTTCAAGCAGAGCCTCAACATGGTAAACACCATGATAAACACTCGCATTCTTCACGCGCGGCGAGCGCTCTGACGCCATCAACCATACGCACCCGACCAGTCACGCTGATGCGCCCTTCTTAAAGCTGAGAGCTGTCACGCTCAACCTCCAAGTCCTCTCTCAAGAAGATGTTTCTTATAGCATTTTCCCCAATGTCACGACTAGAGTATCCAAAAACAACACATACTTGCCACGGATGCCACCATTTATGTGCATCATCTGACGCATCAGTGTAATAAAAACCAACGACTGGCATTACATGCTCTATACTGTACTATGCGAACAACTGTCACAGAAACCCGTCCTATGAGTGGGTAGCATCAGCAATAAGCTTCTCCAATGCCGCCACAACGGTCCTCGCGTACTTTGATGAACCCCGTTGTTCACGATAGAGTCCAGGAAGTTCAGATTGGCAAGAGCACTCGCGGTGAGCGTGTTCCTGGTAATAGTCGACGGTGGCGTCAATCCAAATGAGACTCGGTGAGGGAAGGACATTGACAGAATCATTTCATTAAGTACGATGTATTATATACTACTACGACTGCGAAGACTCCAGATGAACGAATGAATTTCACTTCCACGCAACCAAAGCCTCTATCTGGCTGCTGCATGGCCGAATGTACTGGGCATGGGAGCAAGGCTAGTTGGCATATTTACTCCACGAGCGGATGCGGGGACCATATTTGTATCTGTCAGAAATAGTAATGAGTAAGCAAGTAGCCGCCTGAGCAAATGTGAATACGCACAGAACGAACGGAATGGGAATCATTAACGCGGTGATCCCTCCGAGAATGCTGCAAGCTGGGCCAACACCGAGATTATTGAAGAAGGCTTTTGAAACGATGTCAGTTTATCAGTGATCTGATAGCGCGTATAACATACCATTGCTGAACAAAGGGAACGATGCGCCCAAAGCCGAGCGCATGAGCGTGCTTCCAGCAAGAATTGAAGCGACATAGCGAGGGTAACAGTCTAAGAGGTAGCTGTAACGAGACACCATTAATATGAACGTATTTTGCTACACATTAGAAGAATAAGACACACTTGATCCCAGCCTGGAACATGAGATAGTTTGCCATCGCCCAAAAGACCGCCGCCAAGATAGGCGAGATCCAATGTATAGAGGGAGACGAAGTCCAGCCGAACCAGAAGAGAGCGATAGGCATGGTGATAGCGCCAACCATAGCAACGGGCATCCGGTCTTCTGGAGTGAATGCTGTGCGAAAATGGTCATGAATATTTTGGAGGATGAATAACATGAAGAGTGAAAGGGCGTACTTCCGTTTACGAACTTGGGGTTCATGACGTATTTTATCCAGGGGAAGAAGCCAAGGAACGCCAAACATGCCCCAACGACAACGCTCTAACATAGCGCGTCAGCAATCATTAACACAGAGTCGACACATGAGAAGACGTATTGGAGAAGAATATGGGGTAGATAATCAAAGGCGAATAATCCAGATGATGTCGTGTGGGTACTTACAATGAATGCTAAACCATTCTCACCGAGGCTGAACCCATGCATACCAACGAAGACAACACCGAAAGACTCGATCCAGCAGTACAAAAGACCTAGCGTAGTGTTAATGACGCCCAATAGTTTTTGACAGAGCAGTATTACCGTAGAGAAGGGCCAGGTATAGATTCCAGGAGAACACGATGGGTTCCAGGAAGGCGAGAATAAATGGGCGTACCAGAGTAGTCATTGCAAGCTCGCTCACGGAGACATGCATTCCATCGCGTTCGGCTTGGGTGTGGAGGTTCATGTTGCCTGTGGCCCGCCTGAGACGGTCAGCGCGGCGATACAAGATGCTGTGAACATTCATCTCCATCAAAGCTGCCGCTCAGATTATATGAAGAGACACATACGCCTGTGCGCTTGTCTCTGGCATTGTGAAGGCAAGTATGATCACTGCTGCTCCGCTCATCCACATCAGGATCCAAATAGTCCATGTCCACCCCTTGGCCTCTGCTGCGAATCCACCCATGATCGGACCGAGGGCAGGACCTCCAAAGCCGAGTACGCTCCAGATACCAATAACAACCGCGCAGTCTTCTGGTTTGTAAACGTCCGCAAGGGTGGCACCGCCGGTGGAGAGCGCAGGTGATCCGAAAAATCCAGCGAGGAAGCGCAGTGGGAGGAGAGCGCCGAGGTTCTTCGATAAGGCAGTAGGAATTTGCAGGAGTACGAAGACGAGGAGCGTCAGCACGTAGATTGGGGTACGCCCAATCCTAGGAATTTCGCTTAGAGGTGCTAAGACCATCTGTCCCGACGCAAGGACCAGGGCTATTGTGAGATGTATAGAGAGGGAACATACTGTGCGACTCACCGGCCCCGTGGCATACCCTAGGACGAACATTGTGATTCCCAATGAGCCCGCTACCTCGGAAATACCAAATTTCTCTGAGAGGTCTCCGATGCCAGGACCGTATATAGAAGCACCAATATAAATGGATAATGTATGAAGAGAGACCTGGGCGAGCACGCAGGCCTTCTTCCATGACGACCACTGTATATGTGACGAGATGGTCAGCATATTGCGGCAGGTGTGGATGAGGTGGTGGTCAGATATCCTCACGTTCAAAGGAGCCTCAGGGTCATCTGGGCCGTCCCAGCTGACGAGGTCCGGGTCGTAATCTTTGCCGTGGTGTTTCTGAGCTTCCTCGTCGAGGCTACCATGCGGATGGAAATATTCTTGTCCGACCGTGCTTTCGTCTGGAGGAAGTAGGGGTTCTGGTGGGGTGGCAAGGCCTTTGGGAGGCGGCTGCTTATTGTTGTAAACCAGAGACTTGTCCGATGTCGTTGTCGCACGAGAGTGAAGGTATCGCGTGGGTACAACGTAGCCTTGCTTCTCTTCTGGGTAGCGTAGTAGTCGACGACCGGAAGCGTAATAGATTACTTGACCAATGAAGGAGTGGCGAAAGAATTCTGGGGCTGGCATATTGTACGAAGGGGTATCTGTTGAGGGGATGGCAGTGAGATGTTGAAGGGCCTTCCTTTTAATACCTGTCGCTTCGCTGGCAAGCCTCGAACATCAGGCTACAACATGGCAGGACTGTGGCCGGCCGGGTGTAAAAGCCAAATCATGTGACGGCATCTTGCTCTCCTCCGAGAGACCTGGTCGCCACGGTATACTACATGGACCCGGTAAACCTGGGAGTTTCTTCGATGTTTGGGGCTGGAAGAGCAAATGAGAAAGTCTACTACCTCCCGGAATTGGTAAGTCTAAAGGCGCTTACCTCGTGAATGTCCCTTTCTCAGCCCGCTGGCCACATATTGTGAGTTATTTACCGTGCGCCTGCACCTCGAGGACATCGCACTGTTTCTGTGACTGGTGTCATGTGTGACATATACGACTCATCGGCATGCAATACGGCCGCGCCGGGGCCGATGGGGCTACAGGAGAGGCCAATCGCTGACTTGGTGAATCACTGTCAACGTCCGGTACCGCTCAAGCTTGAGTCACAACTGTGTAGGATGCCCTATAATGGCAACTGTCCTATCCGTTTCGGAGTCGGGAAGTAGACATGATTCAGACGAGCTTCGAATGAAAACGCGCCACTCACACAATGACTGTATCCTCCGGTGATTTCGAGTCGTATGTTGAGTGCGACAAATGTGCCGTGACGCGCTGCGTCGTTTCCATTTGGAGGCGATGTCAAATTTGCAATTTCGTTGCGGTTAATTCCGATCACTTTCCCTTTTGGGCCACCTTTTTCTTCTGGCCTCACTCTCTCATTGGTTGTCATCTTAAGGAGCAAGGCGGGATATAATACACAAGTGTTGTGTTATAAGCTGTAAATGATTTGATCATAATGAAGTAATCGACCGCTATAGCTACGATGCTGTCCTTGGCGATTGTATGATGGTTTGCTCCGTATCATCGACCTTCGATAGAACTTGGCGGAAGACATGTTGCTGCAGACGACGACTATGTATATGTGCTGCATGTCCCGCCCTTCGCACGCAAACGACAAACAAATGGAAGGGACACAAGACCACGTTACTGATGGAGAAAAGTGAAGCAATGCCTGCACTCGAAGAGACGTCTTATGACTGTGTCCACCCCTTCAAAGGAGCCGCGCTGCCATGATACATGCAATAGAAGACAGAATACGTATCTTTATTATGGTGAGCGTCGTTTGGTCATGGGCCTGGGTGTTAGGGCCAGGTATGTCTGTCTGTTGGCTACCTATGGCGCATATAATATGGAATAGCGTACTGAATAACATGAAAGATATGGAAGTAAGATTCTCAAGGCAAGCAACGGCAGACTCATCATTCGGAATGTTTGCTGCCCCAAACTAAGCGTCCAGTGGCGAGGAATACGCAGGTGGAACATCATGCAAATGAGGTGACCTCTCAGTTACACCATCGATCTGTTGAGGATGCACCGTCGGGGAGACACGAAGCCCTCTGTATCCATAACGTAGGATGCCCTTAGTTACTGGAGTAGGCAGTGAAGAGGACGAGACCATTGTCGAAGTCTGGGGTCCGTTGATGGTGTTACCTAAAGGGGTCGTGTGGGCGTTCTGGACAGCTGTGGGTGGAGAATACGGCTGAGAGTCTGTGAGTTATCAACTTAGTGCACAGCCCACCTGCATCAGAGCAAAACAAATACCTGTGTAAACGTTGTGATACTCATCGACCATCGGTTCTTTACGAGCGCGACGTTGGCGGACGCATAACCATATAACGACAATCACTACCGCAAGGATGCCCAGTATACCCAGTACAATCCCCACAATAAATACAGGTTGGCGCGAAGATGAGCCAGTCCCCTGATCTTGACTTCCGGTAGGTGTCGTGAGGGCGGTTGGATTTACAGAGGTGACTGCGGGCACATTGCTGGAACTGGTGAATGAGGCGTTGTTTTGGGTAACAACGAAGCAGTCCAGCCAGTACTCGAAGGAAGAATTTGAGTAAATCGTCACTATCAGACTATGGGCCCCATCTGATAACGGAGCGGATGTATAGAAGGGTTGACCATAGACCGCTTTGGCAACTGTAGGTGCATAGTATAGGACAGGCTGGGTATCGTCGAGAACGTAGGACGTCACGGAGCCCTGAACACCTGCGCGTAGCGCACTAACCACCTGGATAGCAGTTCCTGTATGTGGAAAGCGTCCGGATGACTATTCTGGGGCTGGGCGACATATAAAGCACTCACCGTGAAATATAAGGTTGACTTCGGACCCTGGCAATGAAGCGCCATGCAGCGATCTATCCAGTATCTGAGCATAGTGTATGCATATGAGAAAGTGAGTGTACCCACCCGTTGTGTGCAGATGAGACATTGACTTCATTCCAGTCGCCTGCATAGCGAAGGATAGAGATATCCGTGTCGTCAATAATTATGTTCTGCATAGATGAAAGGTGAGGGTCATATCTGCGCTAACTGGTTGCGTTTTAACGTGTCAGTATAGAAGGATATTTGCAATGCAGCGAGATTTGGACACAGTTCTCTCCCACAGAACACGGCCACATCTCCGGGCCAAGTGCAACCAGCTGATGCTCGTGTGATATATGGATCCCACTTGTCCATCTAAGGCCAAAGAGAGCAAAGATCTTCTATACCGCTATCCAAAGTGCTCGTAAGAATTTGAATCCCATGTCGTACGTGCTTAGAATGTAGTAGCTTGCGATAACGAGGTGTCAGAGAGTCGCGAACTCTTGGGATACCTTCATACGACGTGATGCAGTGTTAGTTTTCACCATGGTAGGCCAAGCTTGAGTAATGGAAGCCAAACGGTGGCCATCTTGCGTCGTCCATTCCGGATGGCGGTAATCTTGAGGATACAATCCGAGTGCAAAGACGGAGGCAGCATACCAGCATTCCAACGGCGCCATGGCTACACTCAAATTGGCATGGGCTGGTGGTAGTTACGCCCAAAATGTGTTCCATCTGGTTGTAGGCAAGAACCCTCAAAGCGTAAACCAGGTAAGCTAAGGTCTTTTTGCTATGTATACCAAGGATTAGGTATTGAACCATAGCAATAGGGTGTTTTGGTGCACGTCTCAGAACCTCAGCTCCAGGAGGCAACCAGTCAGCTCATATCAGTACTATATATCTGGATGATACATTGAGTTCTCTGATAGCGAGTACACCGTGGATAGCCTTCATCAGCTGCGACTCAAACTCAACAGATGCGTCGAACGACACGGATATCTTCGCGGAAGCCCGAGAACGAGGGGCAGCTGCAGTGGTAAGAGGGCACCTATCTTCTCGTATTACTGATCAAGCTCATGGGATTTTGCACGACTTGTGAACACCCAGTTGCTCTATTCTCTGCTCAGCGAACACTGTCTCCTCCTCCCCGAGTACACATCGAGCGACTCACACCCAATCGATATTTTCGCCGCGCCGCAAACTTCCTCCTCGATGTAAATACTGTATATCCTCCCATATTTCATGCTCTGTACTCACCGACCGCAGAATTATAGAGGCAGAATACCAGACAGCGAACGTGACCCAGCTGAGGGATTTCAACGCTTCCGTTCTGAACGACGTGGGGCCGACGATAAGCCATACACTTAGCAGCAACGGCTCCGTGGACGTACCGCCGCACATGATCCTTGCGACAATTTCTACGGATATTTCGGGTTCTTCACCTTCTCAGGGTGGATCCGAGACAGCTAGCTCTTCGTCCGGAGCTTTCAGGCCGCACATCCAATCGAATATATATCTGGGAGCCGGTTTGGCCGCAGGTATTTTCGCAATACTATCTTGAATATTATGACAGTCTGACAATAGTGAGATATAATTGAGACGCATGCGTAAAGGATAGAACGTGAGTGTTCATTCCATACCATCAGCGATCGCTTAAGCAGAATGGTGGCAGAGCGTTGCGCCGTGAAGGACGTTTCTAGCCGATGGCCTCAGTCGTCAGAGCATACTGACGTGTGAAAGAGATCTGCACTCGTTGATTTGCAAATACTTTCCTAGCTAATGCACAACAAACTGGTACGAATAGATATTCCATAAAGTCCATGATAAACAACGGGACAAACGACAAGCGATCACGCCAAAGCACCCTATAAAAGTAGTGAGCATCAATTTATACAACCTGAGAACAACTTTTCAACATACCATGGGGTCCCAAGGAGCCAGCACGACTTTCTCCCCGCTCTCGTACACCTTGACGAGTTCCTTCGGCGCCAGAGCCTTCGGGACGACAACTTGGTACACGAATCTACACACGATAATCAGCCTGTCATACCGATTTTCGATCGCAAGATGATACGCACTGTTCGAACCACGCGTCCGTCATGAGGTAGTAGCCCTTGTTTCCGACGTTGGGACCCCACGAGTTCTCAACCTTGTAGCGGACGGGGTTCCCGTTCGCGTCCAGGTGCACACCGCTGATCACCATCGCGTGTGTCATCGCGGACTCGCCGACGCGCAGGCGGTCTGCTTTAGTCAGACCCAGCGTGATATCGAATGCGCTCTATTCGCCATACAAGTCGCTTAAGTCGTGCCCAGGTATCGGTGAACAGAAATCCGCGTACCTCGTAATCGTAGATGTCTGTGTCCATTACACCAAAGTCCCTGTGAGAGAACTGGCCTACGTCACAACCAAAGAATACAGGCTGGCCAGCCTTGATCAACTTCACGACGGCCTTCTTCAAGTTGTCGATCTCGGTGTTGACGTCTGATGGCATGGATTAGCGGCGGTGTGGCAACTGAAATAGTATCACATGTACTTACACAGTACCGGACGTCCACCCCAGAGGTTGCCGAGTTTGTCAACAGTGTACAACTTGCTGTACTCGTTTCGTGGATCGTTAATCAGCGAGAACGAATCAGCAGGCTACATAAACCGTCAGAATGCAGCCAAACGAGATAGCGAGGTCTCAGGACTCACGGAGTAGTCACCCTTGGCGATTTCGTAGAACTCATGTGCTGTACCTTCCCAGCGTCCGGGCTTGCCGTCCTTGTCGTAGAACTCCCATACGAATTTCGGGTCCTTGCCATCTTTAGCAGGCAGTGGCGGTACACCGAGCGTGGCGCTCATGACGGTGTAAACCTCCTTCACCAACTCTTCCTTCTTCGCACGCAAAGTGGCGATGTGTGCATCCGTGAGCCCAGAAGGAGAGGATGCGCGCAGCGACGATGCAAGCGAACGAAGGATGAGAGCATGCTCGCGCAGCTTCGTCTTCAGGAGGGAGTTCAGTTGTCCAGAGTTCGATGAGTGGTAAGACTCAGGGTAAACAGGTTGAGGAACCACTCCGTAAGTCTGGTCACGTAAGTATTTGCGAGACCGGATATTCTAAAAGCAAAAGCCACCGACCTCAAGCAGGTTGACCACCATGTCCCATTGACCGCCATCGCTGATGAGGTCACCAGCAAGGTGGGAAATCAGGCGATCGTCAATGGGGAGGTCCGAGTGTTGGATAGAAAGCTCAAGGTAGTAGTTGGCCTTGTTCAGTTTGTCATAGAAGAAGAGATACGACTGGGGAGAGATAACACCAGAGATAAGCGGATGCAGACCCACACGGTTATATGACTGATATGGTCCTTGAACCCTCACGCTTACCTGAGAGAGCTGGAAGTCCTCAAGGTTGAACTTCTTCATGATGTTGTACCGCAGGACATTGGTAGTGGCGAATAGCCAGCATCGTCCACTGCTGTTCTGAGACGTAACAGGGCCCGTCTTGAACTTGAGCTCGTGGTTGAAGACGTGCACGTCAGCAACCGCGGCCTTGCGCGAAAGCAGGGTCTCGCGGAGGTTAGCATGGTTCAGGATTGTGCGTGCGAGCTCAATCTGAGGTTTACTGGAGATGTCGTCCTCCCATGACGAGAAGTTCGTCGGCACGAGCGCACCATCAGCAGAAGCGGGGGTCGACGGCGAGATACGCAGGTTGGCGAGGTCGGCAGCGACGCGTTTCTCGTCGAGCTGGTTGTCTGCTGCAACATGCTGGGGGGTGGACTGTGCGGAACCCATGGTGATGGTTGAGGGAAGAGATGACTGGGCGAGTAAAGTCGCGTGCGCAGTGCGTTATATTCGTAGTTGATTGCTCCCAGTGCCAGCTAGATCTGACGTGAGAGCGCGGCACGAGTCCGAAGGGTTCCCGTTGTGCAGCTTGATCGGGACGCGTTCAGATAAAGGCCCCGCCTCCGATTGGTTCACGTAAGCCGGGTAAAGCGGGCCGGCAAGCCGAATCTCGTTCACGCATCGTGTGCCCGGCGAGTTGAATGTCCTCCCTCACCATCAAGCACTTTTACAGCGATAAAGATAAAGACGACGACGACGAATATGCTATAAATATCGGACAACAACTCTTGAAACAAGCGTGTGGTCAGAATGGTTGGGTGAATGTCGCCGCACCTTCTGCTAGTCAGCTCGCCGATTTCAGTGAGTTGTTCGTGGACACTAGATTGAGGAATACTGACGAGCATCGTTGCAGAAATAAGTAACAGAGTTTACCAATATGCACTCGCAGTACCTCGGGTTGACGCGATCTGGCATACGAGCGACATTGCCAAGTTCAACCCCCATACTACGGTCGCGGAAGAGGCTATCAAGATCGACGACTTGGAGGACTTTGATCACGGGCCCGATGTAGGAAGCTTGGAGGGCGATCGCTCTATGGATGATCTACTCAGATCTATTAGATTCCTTCACCAGTCTTTCCTCGTTGACCATCAGCCAGAGGCGGAATCCACGCATTTCTTCCATCGCCCAACACAGGACACGTCGGATAGTATCTTGGCCGAAATTAGCGGGCTCGATCTATCTTTCTATGGTGAAGAAGACCACTCTATAGCAACACGTTTGGAAGCCGCCCGCCATGCACAGGCGTTATTACAAGGTTCTCTGCCGGCTCCCTCGTCTACGGGAGATCAGTATCGCTCAGCGGGCCTCACTCACAGTACAGAATCGGGGAACTACATAGATCGGAATCATTCTGCGTATAATCCTTCCAGCGGATGGTCTGGGCAGTACGACATCCGGCGGTCCTCGGAGCGCAATACGCATACCTCACATGCATCTTCAAAGGAAATGGGGGCCCCGATTACCGTGCTTCCTCCTGAAACTGACGACGCGAGCTCAGGAAAGCCCCTACAATATAACGAACCGGCTCCAGGCATCCCGGGTCTCCCTTCTTCGGCTAGTGTTCCTTCACCGCCTCTCACTCAGCCACGAAGGGTCTCTCCGGATCCCAGCCCTCATATTCATCACCCTGCGCCAAGCTTCCATATACCATCCTGGCAAATCAACGACGATATGACAAACTTGTATACTCAGGACCAATCGTTACTTCCGCCTGCCGAGATCTATGCCTCTGGAAGCTCTATGGATCTTGGGACCGCTGACTTTCCTGTGGACGACACCCATGAACTGATACAGGACCCATATCCTTGGTTATCGCAAGGCAGTCTTGAATCAGACTTCCCAGAAAGGCGCTCTCTTTCCCGATCACCCCAGAGCCAACCTTCTGCATACCGGACATTCGATGAAGAGCCTATGCAGTATCTGTCGCAGTCTACACAAGCGAGTCTTGCATCGCAACCCTCAGCGTATCGAGCAGTTTCTCCTCCGATGACACGCATCCTACCCCAAAGCTTCGAGCTGTACCGTATGCCACGCCGTGTGTCTCCGTCCCCATCCCCACCGCCATCTGCGCACATACCTGGGCTGCAGGCCAAAGATCCTTATGACCGCGATGCCTTTGATTCCTTCGAGATACCAGGCCTGAATGCGCCACCTCCGCCATCGGTACAGGGCGGCAAAGCCCTTACACCCATAGGCGAAGCGCATGACCCGTCTATCCCAATGTCTTCTCCGATTCAGGACTTCACGACGATCCATGAAGCTCCTCCCAGTGCCTCAACCAGCAATCGCCCAAGATCGGTCGTAGGTCCTCGTTGGAAGTTCCCCGAACGAAGGGCTGCCGGTAAAAGTCAAAGAACGCAAGATCGCAAAGACGCCCCGCCATCCTCGCCCATACAGGAATTTACTTCCTGGGACATCGGAACGCAGGGAGGTGATCCACCTGGGCTCAATGCCGGCCGAGAACATAACCTTGAACCTCAGCTGAACCTCATCCCCGAGGAAGTCACGAAGGATATCTTGGACGACACCTTTGAGGAGACTGAGGATCCGCGCGAGAGTCGGGAACGCAGCTACGAAGTCTGGAAAGCTCAGCATGCGGCGGAAGATCTAGATGACGACTCCACAGATTTATACGGAGGGGTAGGACAAAACGCCCCGTCTGCAAGTGGATCGTCGAAGAAGTCATCTAATCGGTCGCTTGGTGGGTTGCCACAGAAGCTTTCTCGAATGAGCACAGAAGAGCAACTTTACGGCCCTACCGATAAGGATAAGAGTCTCGGTGGCTTGCCGCAGAAACTTTCCCGAATGAGCACGGAAGAGCAGCTTTACGGCACCAGCGAGAAGGAGAAGAGCACAACGTCAGTAGGCGGGCCCTCGAATAAGCCACCTATGTCAAGAGCAATGGGGGTGCGGACCCCCGAACCACGACCCTTCGAAGGAGCGGCGGGTAGCTCGACAATTCCCGGGGCTGGCAAGCATGCTCGGTCACCTTCCGCTGCACTCTCTCGCGAACAGAGTCGGACAGATGTATTAGCAGCGGAAGGACGTATTTTAAATCCACCTCGCAAACGACGTCGGATCGACTCGAAGTCGTTGTATCATCTCATTCCTGAGGTAAAGCACATACGCATGCTTCTTGGACGCTTAGTCTGATCTTATGGTCGCAGCCGCACATATACGCCGTCCAGATCGACCCACACCAACCCCAGCCGCCGCCGCTACCGGAACTCCCGAACACGAAATTCTACACAGTACAAAGCGAACCCACGTTCCTTCCTACGTTCCCCTTTCGTCCCTTTGCGGACCCGTTCGCTGCGTACTTCCAGGACCCCCACGCTCGCTGTGCGTGGATCGTGCCCGTGCGTGGTACACCTCCCTTCCCCGACTGCACGTCCGCATCCGTCCTCGAGCCGAACCCGCTCGCTGGGCCCCAGTGGGCACTGCCCAGCGGTCCAGCTTCGCATGGCGCGCACCAGGACTCACCAGGGAGTATAACGTGGACGGAGGAGGTTCTGCGCGCGTTCTGGGACTTCTTGATTTCTGTCAGGGAGGCGCGCACGATGGGCGACATCGGACTTGCGTTCGTGTGCGCGAACGCGTCGAGCGGTTCTTCAACGAGACGTCAGGTGGCTTCATCGTCCTCCGACCACCCGCGTGATGGGTGGGATTTCGACTACGTCGAAGTAAATCTAGGCGCACCGCATGCACGGAAGATGAGAGATGTGCTGCATGTGTGGTATTTTGAGTGTATGTTGCCAGAGCAGCTTGGCGGGCAACTCGGCCGGTACCGACTGCTGAAGGGTGCGAAGTTGGTGCTTCTGGACGAGAGGGATCGAGGGATATTAACCTGGTAACATTCCGCGAGCTATATTGGTTTCCTACACGCGTCAATGCTGCAGACGTCAAATGTTTGCTTATTTCACGCAACGATTTTTACGATATACTTGTATGCACGATGGCGAAGGCACGCATCTGAATCATCATTGCAGGGCATTTGATATTCATCCAATACATATATACATATGACATGAGCACTGATATTTTGTACATTGCAGCCTTCGTTTATCTTTGGGCATGTTTACTTTCGTCAAATAGACTCCTAACTTTGATTATCCACGAGATGGAAGCTGCGCGTCGATCCATCCGATCAAGGTCTCGGGGTTACGTGTCTGAATGTACACGATACCAGGGCCAGTGAATCTGCAGACGAGACCTTCGTCCGTGTGTGCCGCAGACATCATTCCTCCCGCTTGAACGCGCTCAACTTTGTATTGGGCGGACCAGGCAACAAGGTGACCGTTGTCAACTGTTGGATACCAACAAGAATGAATAACAACGAATAGCGAGGTGGAAAATAGTTCACGCACCGATCAATTCCTCTCCTGGACGCAGCTGGCGCTGGAAGACTGCGCCAAGTGACTGCACGAAGAGGATACCGCGGCCTGAGACTTCTTCTACGAAGAGACCCTCTCCGGAGACTAGTGAATAACAAGTTAGGGTTCACGTTGGTGGTAGCTATCTCGATGAACAGTACATACATAAGCCTTTGCCGAGTCCCTGGCTCTTGTGCGCGCGGACGACACCAGCAGTAGCAGCAAGGAACGAGTGCTTGCCTGTACGCCATGTGGTGGTGCCATCGACGACAAGGGCAGCGATGTCACCCCACGTCTCAGGGGCGAGCAGCACTTCGCCTGGGCCAGAGAAAATCGACTCCGACATCTATGTATAGCTCGTTAGAATCTAGTGCATGCATAGTAGAATAAGTATTGGGACATACCTCGCCGCCTGTAACCAATTTCTTGAAGCTGAATTTCACCTGCGGGTAGCATGGTAATGAGTTCAATATACCACGAGAGATCTGACCTGCCGCTACATACCTTGCCCTTGATTTGCACAGATCCGTCCATAGCCACCATGGATCCAGGCTTCGCCTTGATGTCAGCGCCCGGCGAGAGGCGCAATGAGAGCAGACTGTTGCTGTCGCGGTAGGCGATGCGGTACTGCACGCCATCCGCTGAGCCGGTAGTGTCAATGTCGGATGCGCCGGCTGCTTGAGGAGCATGTCCCTGAGGGGGCCCCGGGGGTGCGTTGTATTGACCAGGCGGCGGAGCGTTGTATGGGCCTGGGGAGCCTCCGTACTGGCCTGGTGGACCGCCCGCTGGTGAGGGGAATCCGGGCTGAGAGGGAAGCCCATGGTGGGCACCGGCACCTGGGTAGCCTTGCTGGCCGCCGTAGGGGGGCTGGTATCCGGGATAGCCTTGGTGAGACATATTTTTCAAAGGAGGCAAGGAGTTATGTGGGCACTGGGAAAGATGAGAGTCGACTTGTGAGATGGTCTAGCGCATCAGGCCTTTTAGCTCTCTTTTATCAAGGCGGTGCGAGATCATCCCCCTGTCGAATGATCTATGGCTGTACCCGGCGCATGTTTTGAGAAGGCGTCTTGGCTGTTGTCAACAAAGATTTTGTTGACAACAACGCCAAAGGCTGAAGCATGATGCAGCCGTAGGCATCGTCGAACAAAGTGCACAGGGAAAAGTCATCGGGCTCAACCTAGATCAAGCTCAATTGATGCTCTGATCCGTCAACAGATTCGGAAACAGACAGGTCCGACAGTGTACTGACGTCGTTGGGTGCAAATATTGGGTTACTGTAGCTACGAATAAAGATACCACGACAAGCGAAACGACTCGCGACTTCATATTGTACATCTACAGTTGCATGCTTTCATCAAATGTCCCCCGCCAAGATAACGCAGCATTGGAAGCTGCCTAGCAATCATCGGGAACAGTGAAATCGTCTTTGAAATTTGCTGCGTTGGGCCCGAGTCCACGGCTAGCGAAAGCCTTCCAGAGAAGACACCGGTTGGCTCCACCGAAGCGGTTGGCGTCGGCTTGAATCCAGGCGGCTCGCGCGTCGATGACTGTTCGGGTGTATCGTGAGTTACCAATACAACGATCATACACAGGAATACGGACCTTTAGGGTTGCAAGGCTGGAGGGCAAGACCGTCCATGAAGAGATGCAGCCAGATAACGTTACCCTCTGAACCACTGCAGGAACATGGCTGTAAGTACTGAACTCAGTGGTAGACAAGAAGGAACCTACGTAGGATCCGTCTTGGCGGTCTCAGAGTAGCCGTGTGCGTCAACGAGCGCAGCGTAGACGTTGTGTAGGATGTTGGCCCAAACCTCACCAACATCTATTGAGCGATAATAAGTCAAATAATCATCAGTTGAATAACTACCAAGACATACCATGGGACTCATTAAGCGAACCGATGCTTGAGTATTTCAATGGGTTCACCGCGCTGTGTAACCATGCTGTCAGCAACAGGTCACGACAGCCCACGCATGAGGAGGACTTACGGGTCAGTCGAGTATGGGTGGGTGCGAATACCGCCGTCAGGGCCTCCACCTTGGTTGTTGGTGACCCATTGGCCCATGGAGTAGTCCACAGTAGTATTCGTCTTTTGCTCCAGCCAGCTATCCGATGGAGGTCAGAATTATAATAGGAGTCTCCAAGAACGACATGCACATACTCAGCGAAGGCATCTGACCAGCCCTCACCCATGCCAGCAGCCTCACCAACCTGTAGGCAACGACCGGTGCCACCGCCAGTGAGACGGTTGGAGATACCGTGTGTGTTCTCGTGCGAGATAATATCGTTTTCGAGGTCACCATCGCGTCTCTGAGGCGGTGTTTTAGCAAATTATAGAAACAAGTAGTGTAGAACAGGTCCACGTACGGGGTTGGTGAAGGTCCAGAGGAACATGTTCATGTGTCCACTCTGGCCGTCCGGAGGCGTCCCGAAGTTAGCATTGTTAGTACCTGAAGATTGCTGGGACGAGATTGTAACACGGTCATTTCCCTTTCCACCCTTCCCGTTGTTATCATTCTGGAAGCTATACATCGACATTAGCAGCAGCAATGGCACTGCATTGTGAGGTTTGCTTACTTGAACGCCGTCTCGGTGAAACCGTACTTGTATGATATGTCATGAATGGAGTTAACGACGTAAAAGGTGTTGACGCGAGCTGCGTCCACGTTGATAGCAACGCCTGGCGCCTGTGTCAGGTCGGTTTCGTAGTCAAATGTTCCGTCAGAGGACTGGACGGAAGTTGCTGTTGCATCTGTGTCCTTGAACGACACAGCATTGTTTCCACTATAGATACGGAGGTAAGTAGCGAGCATGATGAGCGGTGGCAGAAGACTTACGATGTGGTGAGAGTCGATCCGGCATCGTGCCAGCCATTGGGAGATGCATCGGTATCCTGGGGGTCAGTCACGAACTCGAAACCTGCAGTGGGGTATTCCTGGCTTAAGGGAAGAACGAAGTACTAGTGACAAAGCGGTCAGCACTCCGGCTTCGAGAGAGGACGTGAACACGCATACCGTGGCCTTAGCGACAAAGTCTGTAAGTTGTATGACATCGCCGTTGTGGGCATCAACGAAGGCCTCGACCCACAAGCCCTTCGAGTCATCACGGATCTGAACGACATGTGCGAGCTTCAGGGAGTTGTCTTCCTTGGCAACGTACTCAAGACTGGTAGGCCACTGATCGTACTTCCCACCGAGAGCGCTTTCAGCCTTGGAAATGGCCTGCTCGACGGAGATAATAGGAGTAGCCGATGCCACGTTCTCTAAGAAATGACTGCTATGTCAGTAACATCTTCCGTATATTGATGTAGCTTCTTACTTGGCTTGACGAAGCTGCTGCCGAAGGCGACGAGCTTGTTTGCGTTGTTGAAGGCGACGTTGGCAACAGCATTTGCGACTGGAATACCGTTCTAAAAGCCAGTTATGTTCTTTCAGTTCTTCGCACAACAGACAGTCGGGCTTACCACCAGCTGACGGACGTAGCCATGATGAGCGGCCTCGCCAGAGTAGCCCGATTTGAAGGCCACTTGGTCCTGGCTCAGGCCGAGACGAGCGTGTACCGCGGAGACCGAAGCGTCTTCAAGGTCTTCCGTAGCCCGCTTGTTAAGAGGGTGATCGATGCCATCTGCGAACGTCTGGGATGTGTCGCATGAGCACAAATAATCCAGTCACACGACCTCTCTAAACTTACCTCATACGTAGTCTCGGGGTGGAAGCTTGCAACACTCAGACCATTGAACTCGCGGGTCTGGTGCGTAGCAAGCTTGGAGCTAACAGGCCAAGGCATCGCGACCGTCGTAGAGGCGTAGGAAATGGCGAGAAGTACAGACGCGAAGAACTTGCGAGAGAACATCTTGGCCGGTGTTGCAAACCACGAGAGGAGTGTAGAACACACTAGGAGGCTGTCTCGACGAGAGGAGCTGTCCGGTCTGTCTCTGAAGGCATGGCCTCTGTTTTTATAGCGTCCATAGCAGTGCTGAGTATCTTCGCAGAATGCAGGAAGTGTCCTCGATGAGAAGCTGAAGGTGCCAAGTGATCGACGCCATGTGCATGGTCTGCGGAGTGTTGAACGGCCGTGTGGTAACGGAATGCATCATTGAGAACCCCGGACAAGGTCTCACGAGGAACTAGCCAGATAAGAAACAATCTCATGCTGACGGAAACCCAGACAGTGCTTGTCGCGTCAAGTATACGTAGGCAAGGTCGCGTCAACAAGAATGGGAGAATCAATTTCCACTGTGCACCACTATTATATCCAACGTTAATATCAGTTCTTGAGCTTTCACTTATTACAACGTTTAATCCGCACCTTACGTTGAGCATGAGCAAAAGCTAAGAGCATAGAACGGTTGTAGCACATCGCCGGTGTCCGCAATGCTATGTACAGCTGTATACAGTGTCAACAATACGCAGCGTAGCCATACCCGAATGGTTGCCAAGAGCCGTTCAAGTGGTCGCCAGTGATACAAGTCGCTGATGGATAACTTTGATGGGATGGCGTAATGTGCTGATGGACCATCGTATCGTTTTTGAGGCGGTAGGATACGTTTCTGAGCACCGAGAATCTGAGTACGCAATAGGGGAATAGGCTGATGGGATTCAGAACGCATAGAATTTGACCAACAGCTCCACACGACAGAAGGCTTTGGTCGGTTTCCTCGGGGACCTCGTTACGGAAAGCACATGTATTCTGCACAGCTGGCGGCGAATACAAGAGGTCGTGTGAGTAGTTGCACCGGAGCAAGTCGAGTACTTACTTCAAGCATAGACCTCCAATGTGCTCCAGCATGAAGATGGCTCATGCCCGCGATGTAGCAGAACGTGCATGCGAGTGCATCAGACGATGCCTCACATCATCTGTAAGCCGGCAACGTCAGTCAAGTACAGACAAATTATGTACATCCTTGATTTGCCTGACGATGCTCTATAACTCTTCAGGTAGATGACACTGACAGTCTAAGCTGGGCGATCCGCCAAGCCGCTCACTACAAGCGCCAAGGATGGGCGAGACAACAGCCCCTGCGAGACTCGGTTTGGGCCAGTATGCGTGTTACCTTCTTGGAGGAGTGATTTATAGCATATCGGCGGGCGCAAGAGTAAACAGGCTATATTAGGTTTGGTATCTATACAAATTATTACCTAGCAATGCACTTCAGCGCCAGTGGTAGGTAGGTAGAGATGTGCTCACTCACATATACTAGAATAAATCGTGACTCGTCAGATTTTCGTACTTCTGCGGTTTGACGTCTTTCTTCGTGTGCTCGGCTACTTCTCGATCAAATTCCCAAGCTTGTTGTAGTCCCACGTGCTGAAGGTTTCAGCAGTCAGTGTGACGCCGGTATTTAACATGTAGGGCACAACTTACCTCAAAGAAGGTCTTGATCTGCCAGTCCTGACAGTGGTCCAGATCGCTACCTGCATCCTTCAGAGCCTGATAGCTCTTCTTCATGGCAATTGCGGCAGGAATAAAGCCCGTACACGGGAAGATGCCCAATTTGAACCCCATGTCTGTGCAATCCTTCGCAGTGTAGTTTCCGGTCAAGCCATTTGGAAGCACGTTGATCATGACAGGATGGGGGTGCAAAGCCTTGACGAGCCTCTCGCACTCGTCACGTGTACGTGGAGACTCCATGAAAGCGACGTCAGCACCGGCTTTCAGCGCTGCTTCAAGTCTCTTCACTCCTTCCTCGAAGGCATCTTCTCCGGCCTCCTGGCCACCGAACGTAGTTGCGTTTCGGGCATCGGTGCGTGCAATAATGACGAAGTCGGGATTCCTGCGAGCTTTGACAGCCGCAACAATTCGCTCCAGGTACGTCTCCATGTCCACCACGTCTTTCCCAGTGAGCTGACCACATCGTTTAGCTGATAGACAATCCATGGGTCATCAGAGAGAATGCAAATAAGGTTTAATAAGACTTACGGAAGGTCTGGTCCTCAATGTGACAGCCAGCTACACCAGCAGATTCGTACAGTGCGATTGTCCTCGCTACGTTCAATGGGCCACCGAAACCCGTGTCGGCATCTGCGAGGATGGGCACAGAACTCACTCCAACCATCATACGGGCTGCGTTCGCAAGCTCATCTGCGGTGATAACGGACAGGTCGGCCTCGCCTATGAGACTTCCGGAGGTACCGCTCCCTGCGAGGTACAGTGCGTCGAATCCTGCAGCCGCGGCGAGATGTGTGGAGATGCCATCGAAGACTCCGGGAAGGATAGTACAGCCATCTATGTCAAGAGTCAGTATTTCGTCTCAGAGGCTCTCTATTGTCCACGCCCACCTTGCTTGATGAGCTCGCGAAACCGTTTCGGCATGTCAGTCTTGTAAGAAATTGGGAGTTGTTGGGTCATAGTGAACAGGCTCTGGGGAAGGCAGGAGAAACAGAAAAGGGGTAGGTATGGGCAGTATTTCTGTCGGAGACGGTCTTATAACATGTTTCTCTGCGACAAATGAGAAGTGAGATCAACACTAGTATATTTAGTGGAGCTGAGCGCGGTGCGTCACAACATGCGTGAACCCAATGTCTCGTCCGTTCACTAGATTAGGTTGGAGTAAGATCTATAAATACTCAACTGATAAGCTATGGAGTACACTCACCGGTCCTTGAGAATTTGAGGCGTACTGGAGTGTGGAACTATGAGGGCGACTGCGATGTGTATGTGCTCCACCATGTTTGCCAAAACAAATCACACTATCTGGTGGCTTGTTCAAGGACCACTGCAACGCGGGCACTGTCGAGGTAACTGTATGAAGGATATTGCTGTGATAATATCATTTCAACGTCAAAGAGCAGCATGAAAGAGCATTATGGCAGACTTGCAAGACTCTTCGAGAGTTGCAGACTGTCACGTTGAAATCACGTGCCTCTGGGCTGTTCACAAAGTCCGACTAAGTCCGTGGTTGTTCAAGGAAAGGTAAGGAGGAATCTGAAGACATAAATGCTACATAGGATTGGACGAGGAAGAGCTCTTTCCTCTAATTACATGGGACTTCTCCGCTGACCTTGTAGGGTATATTAATGTTATCTTAGTCTCTACCAAGTACAATACAGTAAAAATATCGCGAAACCAGGCCATGCGCCTGCAGCTGGTACTACAGTGGTACTAGTTATCTGGGGGCCGACCAGCTAACTGGTGCTAATGCGCGTGGGCTGTGCGAATACAAGAGAGTCCAAGTCTATCACTAACTGACAGAAAAAGAGTGCAGGGACAGAAGCTTAACGCCCTCCAACTAGTATTACTACTAGCAGCGGCGTCCCCACGAAATTAAACGAGTCTGTATTATGCGGTGAGTACCTTCGACGCCCGAGTCGTGTCATGCGAGTCAAGATGTGTTGAGTATACGTTGTTACCAATGTATGTATCCGTTGCAATCTTTGCCTTCGATTGTTCTTGTTCGCTGTTCGTTGAGAGTGGCGTTGGTGAAGGCTTCGCTGAAGATGGTAGAGGTTTCGCTGAGGGATACAGCTGGCGGGGTAGCGGGAAGTACTGGAGACTGAAGAGTCGGTAGCGTTGGAGATGAGCTCGAGTGTAACGAGCAACTCCAATGCTCTAATCAACCTACCATCGTTCTTGTTCGCCTAGGGGGCTTGGTATACGCGATATCCTCAAGGTCCACGGTCCATTATGTCTAGTGCGGACGGGCCCTCAAACCGTCGGCTCGATACGATCCACTCATAGCTCATCGCGGTCGGGGCGGATACCGGTACATGAACTGCTACCTCAAATTTGCGCGGCGTAGAAAGGTGCACGTGAATGACGGCCTTGACAGAGGGCGATATTCTAGCCGTGACCTACGCATATGACTCGCCAGGAGTCGTGGGTTTGTTACCGTACCTGGGAGCGACCCCCTCGACGCAGAGAGGAAGTTCGCATCGAGGACAACATAGCTGCCTAATATGGAAACGTGCTTACCGTTTTCGGATGTCGTCAGCAACACCTATAACTTGGATGTCTTAAGTAAAGCTTCACGCTGGAGCAGTTAACGCATGAACAGTACCATATAGTAAGATGCCTGCTTACACGCTTAGTCCGCTGTCTGGGTGTCTGGATACGCACTGCCCGTATCCCCATCCCAAACAACTTGATTCGGATACAGCTACATGCACCCAGGTATCGACAGGTCTTGGATGAGAATGATAACATGTGCTGGCTCGGGCAGCTTGTCGTTGGCCGCTTTGCGCACCTTCCTCAAAAGCATACTGATCGCCTAGGAGGTTTGTGCGAAGGGATTGCTCCTGGTTTATATTTGCAACAAAATCCCTAAGGACGTACCTTTCGTCCTCGAGTCCAGTTATGTCACTGAAATTAGGGGAGTCCTTTGTGACGGTCCCAAGGACCCAAGGACAAAAAGTGGGACCCGTGAATAATAAGGTGGTCTCCCATTATCGAGCCTTACGGTATCAGCTCAGTGCGGCCAGTACTTGGGTACATGAGAGATTCGTGATTAAGCAATGCATAATTGGCCACCAATCTCCTGCATGCATCTTGACGTACATGATATTCTCCGTGATCCATAGATCTATCGAGGCCCTGGTCCATGGATCAGTCTCCATAGCGTCAGCGACTTGTGAAACCGTATCACGCCCGTCGCTCACTTTCAGTGGTTTCTGTGCATTCGTTGCGATGCTCTGCGATTGAAACGTCTACACGCAATGCACACGTAGCCGCGTACAGCAAGGCACGAAGTTGTCCGACAGGATCAAGTCGCATATCCTTCGGGCAACTGCGTGCCAGCTGAGCGTAGCGTTCATCACACCCATCTGTGAATGCCGTATGTGCACGACATCAAATCCCGAGGGTGGCACCGTGCCGTACTGCGGAAGACGCCACGCAAGCGACGGCAGAGTTACGCCGCGTGTTCTGAGGAGTATAAGAAGTCAGTTGAACAAACCCAGGGCAAGCACGCACAGAACTTGTTCGCAGCCAACCGTCCAACTACTATTTCGAATATCCTCGTTCACGTTGTTCAAGATGGCCCCTACAAAGCTCTCACTTGCCGTTTGTCTGTTCCCATTGGTGACCCCTTCGGATTACCAGGGTCCCATTGAGCTTTTGACCTTCCTCTCCGAATGGTCAATCGAGAACAACCTGTTCCCTACCGAGCTGCCCGTAATTATCGATGTTACGTATCTGGCGGCAACCATGGATCCGGTTAAGGGAGCCTCTGGACCATTGATCCTTCCGACGAAGACTTATGCAGATGCAGATGGCGAGCAGTTCGACATCCTCTTGATTCCCGGCGGTACGTCAGTCCGCAGTAGAGCAGTGATTTTATCTGATGATGGACTGGGGTTAGGACCGGGTACCCGCCCAGAAATCATTTCGTCAACTGTCCTCGAATTCGTAAAGCGACAGAGCACAGGCGCCAAGTATGTCTTGTCTGTATGCACCGGATCTGAAATCCTAGCCGCCTCTGGTGTGGTAAACGGCTTTCGCGCTACCACGAACAAGTGGGACTATAAGCGTATTTCGGTAAGGTAGACGCCGTTCGTGAGTTTGTTGATATCCTGATTGGCGGCACAGACAACGTACAAAGATGTTGCATGGGTACCGAAGGCTCGCTGGGTGGTTGACGGCAAATTCTGGACATCTTCTGGTGTAACCGCGGGTGCGCAAACTGGTGCCATAAGGTTGAAGTGACTCAACTGATTGGTTTCTTCCCTGTGTAGGTTCGAATATGGCATATGCATTCGTAAAACACCTCGCGGGTCATGAGATCGCAGAGGTCGCCAGAGGGGTTGTGGAGCTTGGTCTTCATGACCAAGAGGACGACGAGTTCGCGACTATTCACGGGCTTGTCTGAAAGGGATGCTGTTTGTGAAGAAGTCATCCATGACATTACTGTCATCTAATAAAGGAACATCATCATGCTGAAGTATTTTTGCACATCTATCTCATAGGATCGTGGCACTCACGAGTTCAAACGTCTTCTGTTGACCTCATCCTAATTTCTGGATTACAAGCTCGGTAGGCTATCAGATTCAATATCTTTCAATCATCGCCGTACAAATGGGTCATCACGAGCGACGCTCCTAGATTGGGTAATGATATCGATGCTAGGGTTACGAACATAGCAAGGGAGTCGCCAGTCCCTGCAGACGCGTGTGGGCTTGACGGGCTATATAAGACAGCATGTGAACGCAGAAAAGGATGTACATGACCGTGTGAAGGCTTGGAATCGTGTACGAGCATTTGGCAGGTTTCTGGTGCAAGAAGTCAAGAATCGAGGCCCTTGGACGTATGCAGGTACGCATTACCGTACACCTGCGGGTGAGATAGGAAACTTCTAGTGCGCTGGCAACTGTATCCGCATTGTAACGTCGGAACTGGCCATCTGCGGTCATTCGCCGCTCTCACAATGACAGATGTACTAAAGACAGCGATTAGTCCGCACAAGTACTTCTGGGCGGGTGGCTCAGGCAGAAACAGATAGCAATGATAGATGACTGACCCACGAGCCAATTCATCATGTAGTGGCACGTCCGCAATATGATAAGCCGACGGGCAGAACTTCTGGACTACTGGGGAAGTACAAGTGCTAACTGCAGGTGCTAGGTCATATCGTTGCGAGGGTCGAGGGTGGTGATAGGCCCAGTCTCATTGGCGGCCGCAGACCAGCGTGAATGAGTCTTCATCAGGGGTATAAAGCTCGTTCTGCTGTTGGCTTGGACGATCCTTGTGCGCGCGGTTGTAAGATGTTAGGGAACAGCCCAGACTACGCCTCTCGCCGACAGACAAAGATACACAGCAAGCCGAGTTGTGAGTGGCTGAGCATGCTGCGGGGATTATCCCAGTTTCCATCGGCAGTCTTGTGTGAGCGTGCCGCAGCTTGGCGGTCGGAGAGTCATATGAACGGCGTGAGTCAACCATGAGTGGCAGAAGACAAAGAGACAGACAAGAGCAGCCGGACGGCGGAAGGAAGAGGGCTCAATGGAGAAAAGCCGAGCACCCGGTCCCAAGAGCGAGCCGAGGCGTGGGAAACCAAGAATCATATATACCGCCCGGAAGTTTTCTGAATTTTGTAAGGGTTCGCCTTTCTTCTCCCCCGCCCAACGCCTGCACCCGCAGACATTATTCATCTTGCCAACACTGTCCCTTTCTATGCTAGACAACTCACTCGTCAGGTACGTGAAGCTCGGCTCTCGACCTCCTGCCAGGTCGCCTGCAACGTATGCGCTGACCCCCCTCTAGGCCTCAGATTAACAACATTCTCTTTGGACCACTTGCTTTCCTTCTTGTAGACACAGACAGGCCTCCTTAGGGCCCGCTTGCTCTTCACAACAGTCTACTGCCCCTCCGCTGACCGTAAATCTCACATATGGGATAATTTCCCTCTTCCAACTTGTCGGATCCAGCTCGTCTGCTCCGTCCGCTCTCCACTCATAGACCAACACGCACGCGCCTTCTAGCACATTCACTCACAACCAGCTGGGAGCATATATCATATATAGCTTCTGCTCACAATAGACGAGATGTACGCCCTCAAGACCCCTTCGTTCCTCAAGCCGACCAGCAGGCCCACCTCTCCCGCGCCTGGTCCTCCGACCAGACCGGACTCCACTGCCCCCAACGAAAGGCTCCCCCGCCCAATGTCTAAGCTGTCGTTCTCCAACTTCAAGCGCACCACGTCGCCTTTGACACAGCCTTCCCCGTCACTGGTACACGACGGGTCGTACATGGAGTTGCTTAGTTTGAAGCTCAGCGAGGCTATTTCCAAAGCCTTGGCTCAACCGATGGGCCCTGGAGTCCCAGGCGAGATGCTAGGCGGTCGTCGTCCGATTCCTGCAGGTCGGGGTCGCGCATTAGGTGACTTGATCGCAACGTACGTCCCCATTGTTCTCGTGTGTCTTTCATTTCCATCCTCACCGTTCCGGCGATGCATGTAGTGAAATTGAATCTACTCGCAACGACCCTCATCTTCACCGTGCAGTCGTCCGCACGCTGCACCGTCCCTTGTCAGTGCTCGTCACTAACCTGTCCGGTCAATTGATTCCCCTCATCGCCTCTGCTGCATTCCTGTCGCCCGCGCTACCTACTGTTCAGGCACCCAACCCGAATGCGACCCAGCTACACGCCCTCGGGCTAGCTACATTCGCTGGTGAGGTGCTTGACACGTTCGACGAGCTTGGCTTAGGAACCCAGGACGGCGATATGCGGGGTGACGGGCTCAAAGGTATACGAGACAGCCTAGTGTCCACCGTTAAGCGCGTCATCGAGCCCCTGGTAACCGCTATCAAGAATGACCTCTGCCCGCATATCGAAGGCCTCGAGCAGCCTTCGAACGTCGTCGCGAGGACTGCAGGAGCCACCAAGATATCTGCCTCTCACCCCAGCATCGTCTATCTGACTTCTGTCATGCCAGTGTATGCGCGGGCACTGACGCGCTACATCACATGTGCTACGGCAGAAAGCAGCATGGCATCCCTTATCATCTCCCTGCTCTGGCGTGGACTCGTTGCATTGTGCAACCGACCCGTTCCAGCTGCTTCGCTCACTCCACCTGGCTCTCCGCCTGCGGGAATGAAGACGCTGAAGGATATGAAACGCCGCAGCTCCTCGTCGACTCCGCCGCCGACTCCTCCCGCCAGTCGCTTCACGCTGAAGCTTCCCCCCTCACGACCCCCTTCTCCGCCTAGCGCTACGACGAAGTCGACCCTCGCGGGCGATGCCAAGTCGCTGTACGACCTGCTAGCTATGCTTCCGCGGCCCAGTCACGCTCTGGCGCGCGAGGCTGTGGACGATGGCTATGACTCGCTCAGCTCTCTAGTTGCTCTCCTGGAGTTCATACAAGCCGGCAGGGCAGGCACAGCTGCGGTCCTCAACCTTTCGACTGAACTCCAGGCACTGACGACCGACATACCTGTGCTCGTCGCCTTGCCGGTTCTGCTTCGGGCCTTTGTGTTCCCGCCTATCTCCAATGCCTCTACCCAGGAACGCACTGTTGCCAGCATGCTCGGTATGAGCGAGCAGGCGTATCGCAATGGCTGCTTGAGCGGGTTCGGCCGAGCGGAGGAGTGCGTCCCTGCTGTAGGCCAGCGCATCCTGGACGTTCTTCAGCTATGCGAGGGCAACCCGCAAGGCAAGGACATCGTCAGCCGATGGCTGAAAGCCGAAGTCGCCGACGCCCTCTTGGAACAGCACCAGCAGCATTGACTGCCTGGCGCCGCAGCCCTCACCGCTGCGGCACCCCACAAGCATAAGCACAAACAGAAATCCTACCTTCCTTTTATGATATTCTCGGTGTTTTCCCTTATTTTTATTCTCCACTGGGTGGCTTTGAAGGGCCCTTCTGGGTTTGACTATTTTCTATTCGCTCGGGTCTTCTCCGGTTTGGACATGCTGTGGTCGGCTTCAACCAGTACCTTATTCGTATTCTACGTTGGGACCTATTTCGCTTGTAATCTAGACTGGGATCAATGGAACGCAGCCTTGTTATTCATTTTATTACAATGGACGGAATAGTCAACTTAGCTCAGTGGGGCATGCAAGCTGTAAGGTCTCAAATGGTTCAGCTTCTCCTTGACTACAGATATGCAGTACACTCACTAAGAGCGGCGGGATGATCCTTGTATATGTGCTAAAGAGACGATGTTGAAGACACCTCGATAGATACTGACGACGCCGTTTGTCGGATGCCTGAAGGTTAGGTGGCTATATACTACTGCTGTCTGTTGTTTGTAAAGCAACTTGGCGCAGGGGTAGCGCGCGGGGCTCATAACCCCGAGGTCACTCGATCGAAACGAGTAGTTGCTATTCGTGGTATGGCTAGGCATGTTTTTTCCCTTTCCTTCTTGACGAACATGTTATTATTAACGATAAGTAATCCAGTCATATCATTGTCCAGCGAATATGTACATGAGGAAATAAACTATACGACTTGTATTATTAAGTAGCAGAATTAGTTACCCGCCCCTCTATAACATCATGTCTTACACTATTGTGCAATAAAGGGATGGATGGACATAAGACATACGAACTATCAGGTTGTGTTACCTTAATAATCAGACAACTGTCCCGCCGAAGTACAGTAGCGTTGCAATCAACTCTGTGCTTTCGATTGGTCTGGCAAAGGCTCTTCGAATTCTTGCAGAAGCTTCTCCACTGCAGCTTCAAGGTCCTGGAGATTCGCAGCGTAGGGAAGCGCATTATAGCTCGGCGGTCTACTCAGCGAAGGTCGCCCATCATCAAGGTTCCGACCGCCTTTCTGCGCAATAATATCCGGACCCGCTACCACTTGCGCGGGGACAGAGGCAGAGGTAGGAGTAGGGATGGTTTGTTCCACATTTGGAGGCTCCTTCTTTTGCGGGGATGTGGGCCTGAACATCGACCCGTTAATTATACCAGGGATGGTTCGACCGAAGATGCCAAGGAACAGTGTAAACACGATGCATGCCCATACGGCCCCGAACATGCGGAAGAACTCGTTGTCCAGCACCACGGCGAGCTGCAAGGACAGCAGCGCAAACCCGGCGTTGGGCACGATGACACACCACGATGTGATAGTGAACCGAGGGAAATTCGCCATGCGCCGCCGAATGGAGAAGCAGGCGACTGCGATCCATGCGACACCCATGCTCCACAGCACGTACGCCCCGCAGATGCAGATCGGAAACAGGACGCGTCCGGTGAGCTGAGTCGCCGCATCCGTAGCAGGGAATAGACTCTCAAGGTTCTGCCCGTTAATAAGCAGGGAGAACCCGCCTTGTCCGAGGGGCGTGAGAGTCGTGAACGTCGTGAGTACGATGTTGGATTCAAGCGGCCCGTAGAGGTAGAGACGCAAGAGGAAGGCGGTGGTGAGCATCATTGTGAATGAGAGGCCAATGGCCAGCAGTGTGAACGACACGCCGGTAGAGATCATGGCACATTTCGGAGCCAGAGGTATAAGTGCTCGAGTGAATAAACCTCCCGAGGAGGACGCGGTGATAAGTGTTATGATGGGTACCATCCACACTGGACCGATCTTTGACAAATCTCGGGAGTTTTGACCCATCATAACGTACACCAAACCGAAGGCAATTATGCATGAGAGGGTGCAGTCTACCCACCATAAACCCCAGAGGGTATAGAGGAGGGCAAGTCTTCCGGTACCCCAGTCTCTGTTTACGGTCTACCGAAGTGACGTTGAGCTCGAGGATATAAGACGTCATACAAAGCGACGTACCAATGCCGCATTGATCAGGGAGGCAATGCCATTGACAAAGAAGCCAATGAACAAGCTCTTTGCGGGGTCGGTAAGAATGGAAGCTCGATCCTGTCATAAAGTGCAATGAATATTGCGAGGTATTAACGATATGGAAGTAAAGTACCTCCGGGAACATAACGCAGCGCAGGATGGCCCAAATGCAGAGTAGAACAAAAAACACAAGGTCCAGCAAAAACGACGCGAGAGTCATGACCTCGAATCCGAAGGTGCCTGCACCGTACGGAAAGCTATGCAATAGCGAGGAACATGCGCCAGTGGCCATGACCACAGAATGCCATTGCCAGGAAAATAGGCTATACCGACGTGAGCAGTTGGACAAAGGTAACATCCGACAGACATACTGTATCTTTTCCTTCCATTGGACAGTGGGCGGCGACGACTTGGGGGTGGCCTTGCTCTGCAAGTGCTCCATAATTAGAACGAAAAACGGGTAATCGAGTGGAAGAGAAAGTGTAAATGGAGGGAATGTACATTGAGTTGGACTCTGCCTTTGGTGTATTTATAGACCGCCTGCGAGATGCAGCTAGGGAGAGAGATTCAGCGTTTGAACACCTACGAGATTTGAACATAACGAGCAAACTAACACTCACATTCGCATACGTGAGCGGTCCGTAGTCACGTTGTCGGGAAGCCTGTAATGAAAAGTGTCAACACGAGCTTCAATTTGCTTTCCCTGAAAATGACAATGACAGCTTGCAGATCATGCAAGCTACAAAACCGCGGTAATATCATACATCACTCCACGCTCGCGATGCGAGGCGGGAGTACGATGAGCAAATATCGCCATACGATTCGGCTTACCACATTGGTTCCTTCATTCGCGCCATACCCCACCCTATCTGCGCAGATGTCCGTTGCCTTCAACGAGGTCGCGCAATGCAGACTCGAGGGACCGTGCCGAAAAGCACGAAGCAGAAGCGAGTACCCGGGAGACATTGAATGGATCGCCTCCGACTGGCGAGGGATGGAGAAGCTATAGCCCCTGGTGTACGTGTTGATCGAATACGGAATCTTCGAGACTAGACAAATACTTGCCGTTGACAATGGCTCTATTGGTGAAGACATGTTGGTGTCCTGGGAGTAAAGCGTCAGCTGAGGCCGTTGATCTGTACTTATCAGCTGTAGAGAGGGGCTGCATTTGTGCTGACCATCCTCCAGCCTTGTCGCAGATAAGGTTGTCGAAGTTACGTGCTGAATCGTATCAGTCATTTCATCTTGGTAAACTTTTTATAGAACAACGTAGCGTTACAAAAATAGTTTGATACCCTCTGGTCATGGCTGTATCCCTACAAACGCCTTGACCTTCCACAGGCTATCTAGAGACTCAAGCTGTCCGGATATGTGAGTTAAGATTCCTATGAACAACGTCATATCACACTGACCAGCTGTGCGAACCCCTCTTCCCTGACAATACTAGCCACGAGAAACTCAAGCTCTTTTCGAGGAAGTTTGTACAATGCTGTCTCTTCTTGCAGAGCGGCAATGATATCCTTCGCAGGCTCTGGTCCGGCAGATATAGCATCTGCGGTGAGGCCAACAAGGCCAGATGAGGGACGCGATCCAGATAGCATGTTCGACGAATGGCCCGCAGGGCTTGAAGGGACAGACGATGCTTGGGTTGAAGACGGGGCAGCAACGGCTGGTTGCGCCGCTTGACATTAGATGGAAAACAATATAAAATTATTGAGATTGATGGGCTCTGTGTCCGCAACGTACCTTGTTGAGGGTCCCTGGCTACTGGGTTCGAAGAAGCGACCAATGATGCCGAATAGCTGGCAGCATGTGAAGATCCAGACGATGCAAGAGAACCAGTGTCGTGATCGGAAAGTTCAACCGCAGGTACAACAGCACTTTGTTCCAGCCCAGAGGATGCGAGACCAGGAGTCAAGTGCACGTTCATATCAGTTGAATGAGTGGGAACCTGTGATTCGGGATAATTTCCGCCTCCAGAGTCGAAGATGTCGGAATAGCTATAGTTTAGTTGTGACGGTGCACTGAAGGGTTGATGTAAAGGCTGAGTCGAGCGCAAGTCTTGCACAGCAGCCGTTCCGGATGCAGTAGCAAGAGTTTGAGAGCGAGAGAGCAAAGGCGTGACGGCCGTGGAAGACAGATGAGATTGGCGAGACGCTGGTTGCACAGTAGTTGTGTTAGCGGAGTGGTTCATGTTTGGTACACCAGAGGATGAGATAATTTGAGAATGCGCGCCATGCGGTACCGCAGGCTGTTCAGATGATGCTAGGGATCGCAACATACTTGGCGCAGGAGGCAACCTCGAAGCAGGAGCACGACGCGGTAGAGTAGGCACTTGCATGGTTATCGATGGACGCATAGGACGCTTCACCGCACTCATAGGAAGTTTCGGCGGTTGCATAGCATTAGAGCCGGAGGTAACAGACGCAGAAGTCATTGGCATAGAACGTGCAGCAAGACCAGGACCAGGACCAGGAGCGTTTGATTTGCAAGGGCATACATGTCGGATGGCATCAATGAAGCTTGCCGCATCCGATGTCTGCTGGAAGTTGACTTGGAACCTACGGTAGCTCTGATGCGCAAAAATAAGCGCATATAGTAAGGGTGTACGCGGAGAATATACCGGTGTCGCATCGTGACTGATCACACGAGGATGCATATATCGCATGCCGACTACGGATTCACAATGGACGGCTTTTAACGGAAGACCGTGCAGCGCAAAGTTATGAGCTTGAGATTCCGATTGCGTTTGTTGCGGAGAGAACGCCAATAAGTCAACGTCTTCCTGCTCGTGAAAGAGAGCGGTGTGAAGAAAGCAATGTGACAAGATTCAACTTCAGAAACTCACAAAGACGACCTCAGGCTGATCGATGTCCATGGCGTCTGGTTCTATTCCTGTGCTTAATGACCACAGCACCCTCACGCGATACGAGTCGAGTTCGCCATCAGCTGCCTTCTTGATGTCTAAGACCAACCGGATAATAGGGTTAGTAAAATGCTGCCATTCTACATCCGCTTCGTTCGCATTTGCAGGCGACGGGTACGCCCGCGAGTACTTTGTCAGAACATATGTAGCGGTGGATGTGGTTGAGAGAGACATTGCGCGCGTGTCAAGCGCCCAGACAGGTAGTCAGGTTTATAAGTCAAAAGTCGGGACGGTCGACATAAGCTGATGATACTGGGTGTTATGCATGTCCGCGTAAGTATACTGGGTGCTTTCTAATCTCAGGCTTAATTGTCTTAGTGTTTTGAGCTCTGACGCTCCTTTCACAAATGATAGACAACTGCAATGGCCGACTGCACTGAAAAGTAGGGGAGAGCTGGGCTGTACGTACCAGTCAGTGGGCATGCTCTTCAACGACTTGCCTGGCATGCTGGCTGTGTTTGAAGCCAGCCCATGCACCGATGGACTATATATACCAGAGTTAAAGACAAACATAGCTTGCGCATATGAGCTTCCCCTAGTCCGAAGATAAGATTAGCTGCTCGCCCAAGCACATCGAAATGAGTTGCGTAAGTCTTGGCGGACACGCACTGGTTGTCGAATCTTGGCGGACATGCAAGGTCTTGGCAATCACACACTCCAAGCAATGAACTGGCCGATCAAAGGTTCAATACCACAAACAGTGTGCGATGATACAAATGCGCAAACGAGCAATAGAAGGCTAGCATCACCTTGAATCCACCTCGCACTTACCCGCCAAACCTCTCCAATCGCTTTCGCCTCATCTCTTCCATAGTCACTTGCCGACGCTCTTCTTCATCGACTGCTGTATCCGCTTCCGACTCGGTCTCGGTCTCAATGTCACGCTCATCGTCAGGCGTCGCTCCCGTACTTTGTGGCAGCGCCGGCGTGACAGGGGTGACGGGGTCGGTGGGAAGTGGAGGAGCAGAACGAGGGGGCGTGGCTGGCACTGTGAAGCCGGATGGTACGTCCGCCAATGATGCGCGCAGTGCAGCTTGAAGTTCTTCGTCATCATCATCGTACACTCTATCATTTCCATGAACAGCTGATAACGGCTGTCGAGAATACTCTTGTCTGGGAACGTTCACATCTTCATCATCTATGTCGAGGACGTCGTCGGCACGGTGGACGGCACTTGAGCCCTGCGCCTCATGCAGAACACGGCTCGCCTCAATGGCACGTTGTAACTCGTCATCTTCTTCCTGTTGACGAGGGTTCGGCCGTCTTGTTCTATATCCGGCTTGCACAGCTGCCATTTCCGCTTGCCTAGACTCGCGCAGTGCTTCTTCTTGTTCACGCATGACTTGCTGCATGTATGCTTGGTTGCGGGCGCGACTCGCGGCTAATGGGTCTAGATCGTCGCTAATAGTAGGCTGAGGGGGTATGACAGGGGGATAATCAGGATCCTCTTCGAGCATGTCAAAGTCTTCGTCAGCAATGTGTGTCGGCGGAGGTAGGTTAGAGCCATCGTGTATACTTCGGAATGGTGCTCGAGGCAGAATCGCCGCGGGCGTAGGACCAGAGGAGCCAGAAGCCGTGGAAGACTGCCCAGTGGGATGATCGAACGACGGAGGTATGGAGAACGTGCCCCCTAATATTGATGCTTGCAATGCTGCCTGCAATTCGGCATCCTCATCGTCGAGTTCTTCTACCCCTAACTTACTCGACTGCACGGCGCGCGTTGCTCCTGACCTGTACGCTGCGCTTGGTCGAGAGTCTTCTGTTACGAACGCGGCGATGTAATCTGCTTCGCTGCGAGGTAATGCCAAGGGTTTCGCAGGGTCGTCTTGGACAACTGCGAAAACGGAGTATCCTGGTACAGGTATTTTGGTCACAAGGAGCCTGGGCCTTTGAACGTTAACATTTCTCACCTTCCGTTTCCGCTTGCTGTAGCGTCATCCCGAGGAATGTCTTGCCAATCCACATCGGGTTTGCGTTAAAGGAATTGAGATCGAACCAATGTCCTATTCCTGAGTCCCGAGTGAAGTCGGGCGAGGCTTCACCAAAGCGGCGCAATGTATACCAATGCTGCCGTGAGTTCAGTATGAAGGCCAATTGACAGCTGTGAAAAGTATCAGGCTGGGTTCCGAGCTATACCGAACGACGCCACTCACTGTGGCCGGTCTTGATACGGGCGCATGGCTTCACTCCGCCATCGACGAAGACTTCACAGACTGAGTCAGGATGAATCCCGTCCTTAAGCCATGCACAACATACCTCAAGCTCCATGATTTCAAAGCCTCCTCGATCACTTGAATGGAGAAGAACCCTATTCATGTCGTGTCAGGGATCAATGTTCCGTCATGTCAATGTACTACTCACCAGTATCGTCCATATTCGTGCTCGACTCGCCGAAATTCGCGTCATCATAGCCTTCCTCGAGTTGATCCAGCTCCTTTGCAATCGCTGCCAAATCTGGCGCTGTGAACTGAAGAGGCGATCCTTTGTCAGCGTTCGCGATGGTACGGCCTGCAACTGTGGCGACTAACATATTCATCCTCTGCGATATCGTGATTAGAGGCTGAGCTTACGAAAGCGACGTATACTTACGAAGTAAAGAATTTAGAGCATGCTGGGCACAGAGCATTGAGCCCTCCTCCTGTTTTTCGAAGTAGATCTCCTTGATCAGCGTATCTATTGTCGCCATCGTTGCAGAGACAGTATACGCGTCGTCGTGTCCGAATACAAGGGCGCACAAGGTTTAGCTTACAGAAAGCGCTATATGCGGATGATGGGCGTGTACGCGTATTGGAATGATAATTGCAGGTTACGCGTCGCGCGAAGCAGGTTCCTGGGGTCGTGTTTTTGGATCACGGGACTGCGCTATACAGCCCAATGTCCTCATGAAGATATATAACACAGTAATATCATACAAAATATGGGATTAATAGATGATAGCTATCGTGCGGCCGACCTCGGCCGATTATGTATAGTAACACAATAATATCAAGCAAATGAAGCAAGTATATATTACAATAGTATTGGTCGGGAGATAAACAAATATAAGTTCAACATAGTATGATAATACTGTCTAGCCGAACACCAAAAGGACCTGCTATAACATGATAGTGGTGACCGGCCGGGCAAGAAATTGGTCAGCCGAAGTCAATAGTAATGATAATATCTGTCGGCCGAAAAAATGACAGCTTACTGTAATGCAATAATAGTGGACAGCTGGGAGTGATAATAGCTCAGAAGGTTACAATAGTATTGACCGGCCGAAAATAATGTAGTGTTGATATTGGTCGGCCGAAGAGAGTATGCTTTAATATCAGCTGGCCGAACTCAATGATAGTGATAATATTGATCAGCCGGCCTTGATAGTAACAGCAGTATTTGTCAACTGAATAAACAACAGCTTGCTATAATACAATAATACTGGACAGCCGTGAGTGATAATAGCTCAGAAGGCTACAATAGTATTGACCGGCCGAAAATAATACAGCATTAATATCAGCCGGCCGAACCTAACAGTAGTGATAATATGTATCAGCTGAATAAATAACAGTTTGGGCCGGTCAGTAATTTTATTGGTCGGCCGAGCTTAACAGTAGTGATAGTATCTACTGGCTGAATGAATAGCAGCTTTGATTGGTCAGTAGGTTTATTTCCCTGTGGCTGATTAGTATTTGTAGCCGGTCAGCATTTGTAGCTGGTCAGTGTCTTTAATTCTCCTTTGCTAATTGGTATCTGTAGCCAGTCAGTATTTTAATTTCTCCTTGACCGGTCAGAATGTGTAGCCGGCCAGCATTTGTAGCCGGTCAGTGATTTTATTTCTTCTCAGCCGGTCAGAATTTGTAGCCAGTCAGTATTTTTATTTCTCCTTGGCCGGTCAGTATCTGTAGCCGATCAGTGGTTTCATTTCTTTTCAGCCGGTCACAATTTGCAGCTGGTTAGTATTTTAATTTTCTCTTGACTGGTTAGAATGTGTAGCCGATCAACAT